>CM060928.1:853430897-854030897 GCA_030765085.1 Allium cepa
CACAGAGATTAGATATTTTCCTTGTTTAAGTTTGATTCAAAGGTTTTAAATCATTTTGAAAAGGTTTTCAAGGAAAATTTTGGAAAGATTTACCTAAATAAGATGACTTAGATATTAGAATACCAGATGGGACAGATATAGGGTCTCGCCCTATATATTAGCTATTAGCCTCGGCTAATTTTGTCCAAAATTCCAATGTGTAAGGCTTTGTTGCAGGTAAGACTAAAATTATAAATGCAAACAGAAAGGAATATATGTTTGTATACAGATAGGTTATTGGTGAGCCCGCAAAACCATTAGGATCAGATGGCCCTAAGAGATGATAAGTTAAGGACAGATCATCTAGAAGAGAAGTATTTTTAATAGATAGTTAAAGATAGATCGTCCAGAAAAAGAGTCTCTAACAGATATTAGATAAATTTTAATATATTGTCTAATAGGCTCGAGTCAGCCAAAGGTTAATAATTAGCCAAACAAAACTATAATGTTCGAACAGATAGTTCATTTATTACCTGATATACATGTTTACATAATAATGCCTTACAGATTTTAACTATTTTTGGTTGTAGGAAAATATTTGCAAAAGATATGTATTAAAAGGATGTTAGTGAAGGGAAACTTATTCCGCTAAGCGTTGTAGTCTCGCTTAACATAAAGTATCCGAGATGTAACAGTATTATTCACACCAGGCTTTATGTCTGACTTGAAGTTTTTTTCCCTTAAACTCTGGAGTGCTCAAAATTGATTTGAGTAGGCTGAGGGTTGAGGTTTTTAGATTTGAGAAATTTTGGCCAATGAAGCTTCCGAAGACGAGTAGGTGGCTGTTAGATAGATACTTAGGAGTTACTGTTGTTTTGCTAATTCTGCCGTGTATATAAGTTAGATATAACTATATTGACTCTAATCAACCAAGGGGTCATCGTCATATGTCGCTCTTGGAATATTTTGTCATAGATATATTTGATCATTGCCTTGGAAACGTTAAGGGATTGTGTAACGTGGATATGATTATTGTTTAAAAACGTAATCAGAAAATTTTATTTTGAAATATGTTATTTTGTTCATATTCAAGTGCATCTAATATTATGAATACCATTAGCATTACCATATTTTGTCATCAGAAGTTAATACTATGGATTACTGCAACATCTGTAGTGCTTAGCTTTTGGCCTTTAGATATGGGATGTTACCACTTGGTATCAGAGCATAGATTTATTCATAAATTTTAAAAAGTAAAAATGGTTTTTAAGACATAATCTTAAGGAATTAGAGTAAGATTAAGGTATGGGATAACGCTATAATAACGTACTTGTATTTGCTATATATAAATGTACGCTTTATCTCTAGTCTTCTTTCTTTGTTAGGTTATTATTCTGTGTTTCATGAGGTTTGAATACAGATATAGACAGTAGAAGAGGAAAAGTTAACCTAGAAAGGGAAGGCACCGATGGGAATGCCAGGCCTAATAGGAGGAGAACCCAAGGTTAGGCATAAGCAGAGAATGTGGATGCTAGAATCTCGCAAGATAGAATGGAAGCTGTGTATCATTTTTTCATGAATATAGTGCAAGCAGGTGTTGTTGCTGGAGTAGTGGGAGGAGGTGTTCAGGAAGCTCCAATTGTCAATGATTATGCTAAGCTGAATGAAGATTATAATAAGCTTGGAGGGAAGCCATTTGTTGGAACTGAGGATGCCATTGAGGTGGAAAATTGGTTGCTACACTGTGAGAGAATATTTGCATATTTAGGGCTCAATGATGAGCAAAAAGGAGGTTGGCCTCAAGACAGATTCAAGGAGCAGCTTTAATTTGGTGGAATAGTGTGACTGTGGCAGTGGAGAAGGAGACTACGACATGGGAAGAGTTAAAAGGTTGTTCTAGGAGAGGTTCATATCAGTGATGACATAGTCTGTTTTGATCCGAAAGTTTGCTGAGCTAGAACAGGAAGAGATGACTATTTTGCACTATGCTAGTAGGTTTGAAGAGCTAGCCAGATATGGTTGTGCTGCTGTGGACACAGTGATGAAGAGGAATGAGAAGTTTATCAAGGGATTGAAGCCTGAGATAGCTAGGGATAATTTACCGCATATTATAGATCCATGTGATGTGGTTGTGGATATGATTTTGAGACATGAAGAGATGCTTGCTTGTCAGGAGAAGAGGAAGGTGAAAGAGGTCCATGTTGGGCAAGGCTAGAAGAGGAAGTTCTTTCACAACTAGGGTGCTCAGAAAGGTGGAGAAGCCAAGAAAGGAAAGTCAGAGGTGGTCGGTTTCAAGTACGACAAGAAGAGCCATTGTAACGACCCGTATTTTACGTATCGATATATCGTAGAATTATTAGGTCGTTAGTATTGTTTTGGTCATCCATAGCCTGAGTCGTGAAGAAGATAGCTCGTAGGGTCTTTAGAACGATGCTTGGTTAGGTTGTTAACGAGTTATAAAGCTTGGCCGAGTTAAGTTAGTGGGCGACTCAAGAGTGGCCGGGTTAGTGGGGTTCTTAAGTCGTTAACGACTCATACTTTTTGACCGAGGTAAGGCTTAAGCATGTAGACCGACCTAAGGGAGTTAAGGTTAGTGGAGTTGAAGAGTTAACACGTTACCGAGTTAACTAAGACTTGGGTCTAAGTCGTACACGACTTAGTGGGATAGTGGTTAGAGTCTTGAGTCGTGGCCGACTCATAGAGGGCCGACTCATGGGTGGTTGAGTCGTATGGCCGAGTTAAGAGGAGTAGCGACCTATAGGCTTGTGCGAGTTAGCGAGTCAGTAGGAAGCGACTCATGGTTGGACCGAGTCATTGAGTAGCCGACTCATAGTAGTTGCCGACTTATAGAAGTAGCGACTTAGTAGATTGACCGAGACAGGAAGTTAACTAGTGACCGACTCATAGAAGATAGGGGGGGTTGCCGAGTTAAGAGAAGACCGACTCATGGGTTAATGGCTTAAGGAGTTAAGGCCTAGGACGTAGGTTGAGTCGGCCAGGGGTTAGGTCGGCAAGTACCCAGTATAGCTTAGTGTTGTTAAGTCGGCAGGGACATAAACCATTGAGTCGTATGTGTTGTGTTGGGTTAAGTCGTAGGTTGATGAGTCGTTTGACTCGGGGTAGATGTTGAGTCGTTAGGAACGACTCATGGAATGAGTCGTGAGTCGGTACCTTTGTTTCGAGTTAGGTCGGCCGCAAGGCTAAACCGTTAGGTCATGTCTCGTATAGGCTTGGGTTATGTGCTTAGGACTTAGGTCGGCAGGGGTTGGGTCGGCACTAAGTCGTAAGTCGGCATGGTTCTTGAGTCGTTGTCTTGAGTCAATATGCTGTGTAGTTAGGTCGGCCTGTGTATGAGCCGCGTGTGTTAACCCGTGTATGCAGTTGAGTCGGCAGAAGCTTGTAGAGTCATGAGTCGACAAGGCTAAGTCGCGAACGACTTAGGGGATGAGTCGGCAGCCGAGCTAGGGGGGGGTTTCAGCCTTTAAATAGTGGAGTTTTTCTCACTTTTTGGCACCGGTTTTTGAAGCGACGAAGTGCTGCCATTTTGAAGACTTGTCTACAGTATTTTCTTCACTTCTTTCTCTACTTCTATCAAGTGCTAACATCCATTGAAGATCGAAGATCAAGATCGAAGATCCAAGTGTCCAAGTTGAAGATCTTCACCCGTTTGAGCTAGAATTCATCGTTTCAAGTGAGATATCGCCGGATCAAGCCGTGATCTCCGCTGTCCAGATCTGTAGTGTTGTGATTTTGAGGTGTTTGGGTGATTTGGTGAGTGGTAGTTATCTCTCACGCGGATCCAAAGGAGTGTATGGGATTGGTGATATTTTTATGTGTTAAAGTTAGCGTTTTCTCGCATTTTCCTTAAGTCTGCATGTAGATCCATCATGTTTGAAGATGTTTACCTTTAGAAGTTATTTATCAAGTATTAGAGATAAAACCCATGTTTAGATTTGATAGATCTATGCTAAAAACCATGATTTCACATATGTTGGACTTTTGCACACTTAATTACGAAATTGCCATTATAATTGTTATTGCTTAATATATCTTGCTTGAATGTTTGAATGAATGCTAGATTTGATTGTTTCCAAGTTAGCTAGTAGTTGATTTGGAACAAGATGATTGAAGATGATTCAAAAGCTACGGAAGAAGGCTCTTGAATGGTGAAAGCTGCTTAAGGCATATGTAGCGGATGTTGAAGCTCATATGTATGATGTTGAGATGGAACTTTGCCATGATGCGATGAGGCAAACCATGTTGTTGAGTTGAGATCTTGCTTTGATGTGATGAAGCGAGGCATGTTGATATCTTGAAGGGTAGTTCAAGTATGATGTGAGTCTTGGCTTAATCCAGGCAGGGATCATTCCAAGCATGTTGATAACTTGAAGGGTAGTTCAAGTTGGTTGATAATGGAGCTGCTCAAGAGGTAGCTTGGGCTAGGTTGAGAATAGTCGTCGAGGAGGATGACTAGGAGGCTTGGACTTTATCGTTGTTGAAGGTTCTAGCAAACTTAAAGCAAGGGTACATAGGGACGCCTAAAAGACTACAGGAAGGTAGTCGAGTACTCTGGGCCAAGAAGATAAGTCCTAGGCACAAGGCAGTGTGCGGAGTTTTGTCTAGAACCGGGGTTACCATTAGCCCTTGACAGATGGCTCAGGAAGGAGTCGGTCATTCAATTAACGGTGATTTCGAAGCAAGGTTAACAGTGATAGCAGAGTCATGGATGTTTGGATGTTTGGTTGTATCATCATTCGGCTTCAAGAGCGGTGTTTTCTGGGTGCTTATCTGATCTTGGTTTAGGCCTTGGGGGTTTGTATTTGGAAAACATCGTCCTTGACTCGAGTGATTATTGCTTTACCTTACTTATCTGCTATGTTATGCTTACTTCTCCTTAGTGTGTGTCTGGGGGCTATCACTGTAGAAAGAGGTGGAGTGGGATGGTTTGGTTCCTATTCCTTTATTTCCTTATGCTCTTTTGGTATGCTTGATAGTTAATTTACTGCTCACTAAGACTTTGTCTGACTCAAGGTTTTATGTCTCCTCTTATTACCTTGGGCTGTTCATCCATGTTGGGATGGGCAGACTAGGTAAGCAGGTGACAGGTGCTGTGCTTGGAGTTTCTACGTTGAAGATGACGAAGACGAGCAGGAGGCTATGCATATTATTTTCTTATATGTACTGGGTATCCGCTGCTGTATTTGGTTGAGTGATTTGTAGTGAGGCTTCATGTATGGATTTGTGTGAATGATTGTATAAAACTGCTATGTTGCTTATATGATGATGTTATGTTCTATGGAGCTTCACTATATTATATTTCTCTATTGTATTTTATCCATGCGCTGTGAGTTATACGATAGATTCTGCGAATTTTGTTTACCCTGGCTATCGTCCATGGCTTCCTTGCACACCTTTCAGCGCACTATTCCCTTGTTTTGGTGCGGGAGTCATGGGCGGTCGTCACATTTGGTATCAGAGCTTTGGTTAATCGATTTTAGCCAACGCTCGCTGACGTAACTACGTAAGAGAGACGTAATTGTATTTTGATGGATGATTACTATATATAATATAGTAGCTAAGATGGATTTGAACTCCTTATGCAGTTGTTTCTTAAGGTGTTCTAATCATTCTTTTTACAGATATTAAGGATGAGTCGAAGAGGAAGACCAGCTGCTAGGGAAGGCCATCCTACAGAAGGAGCTGCAGATTATGGGGCTATGTTCGAAGCGATGATGACTTCGATTATGAGGAGGATGCCCGTTCCAGGGCCTACTGTTGATGTTGGAGTTCAAGTCCAAGCTCCGAGACCGGTGGATTTTGCCAAGCTTTGCAAGGATTATACTTCTCTTGGAGGAAAAGCTTTCTTAGGGACGGAGTCGACCATTGAGGTGCAGAGGTGGATTGATGCTTGCCGAAGAATTTTTGGTGATCTAGGGATTGAGGATGCAACCAAGAGAAAGCTTGCATCGAGGCAACTTCAAGGGAGAGCTGCGGATTGGTGGAATTCTATCACTATAGATACACCAGAGGAGGAGATTACTTGGGAGCAATTCCAAGTTAGATTTGAAGCCAAGTTCATCTCTACTGCTCAGAGGTCTGTTTTGTTCAAAGAGATTTGTAGAGCTCAAGCAGGGAGGGAGGCCAGTTCTTGAGTACATTTCGGAGTTCGAAGCTTTGTCTAAGTATGCCAGATCGTATATTGATTCTCCATACCAGAAGAATGAAAAGTTTGTGACCGGTCTGGATGCTTATCTTGGAAGGCAGTTGGTGGATCACTTGGACGATCCATTCGAGAAGCTGGTGGAGAAAGCTTTGAGGCATGAGAGTCTGTTCCCTAAGGAAAGTTCTGTTGTTGCTGTAACCAGGGAAGGATCTAAACCACAGCAGGGTGGAAATAAGAAGAGGAAGCAGCAGCAACAGAGGTGCAAGGATGGCCAGAAGAAGCTGAAGGGTGAGGTGACTTGCTATAACTGCCAGCAGAAGGGCCATCTTTCCAAGGATTGTAGGAATCCCAAGGTGCCGGGAAAATGTTACAACTGTGACAAGCTGGGGCATATCAAGAAGGATTGCCCAGAGCCGAGGAAAGATAGGCAGGTTGTGCAAGCCTATGCTTTGGGGGCTGTTCCATCGTCTTCGAAAGCTCCTACTGCTGAAGAGAAGGGGAAGAGTGTGGTTGTTCAAGGTACTCTTTCTATTTGTGGTGTTCCAGTTAGAGTGTTGTTTGATACTGGAGCGTCGCATTCTTTTGTTTGTGATGATTTGGTAAGCCGGTTAGGTATGAAACCGGATATTGTTGATAGGCCATTGGTTGTGACTAATCCGGTAGGGGGTTCGTCATGTTTGTGTATGTTATGTCGTGGTCTAGTTGTGTCGAGTCATGATTGCTCGTTTGTTTGTGATTGCTTTGTTCTGAACTTTGCGGGGTTCGGAATTATTTTGGGTGTGGACTGGCTTAGGAAGTATGCGGCTAGGATTGATTGTGAGAGGCTTGAGGTGACAGTCGGGAATGTGGAAGGGCGAAAGGTTGTGATACGATGTAAGCATGAAGAAGGCGTCTTCATGAGCTTCATGTATTCGCTAGTTGTTCCACGGGATGGACTGTCATCGGTGCCTATTGTGAATGAGTTTGAGAATGTCTTTGAGGAAGTCAAAGGGTTGCCGCCGCATAGGGAGATCGAGTTTCGTATCGATCTAGTTGAGGGAGCCAGACCTGTTGTGATGCCTCTTAGGCGGATGGCACCGAGGGAGCAGCAAGAGCTGAAGGTGCAAGTTGATGACCTTTTGCGGAAAGGATTCATTCGGAGAAGTGTGTCCGAATGGGGTGCGCCCGTTGTGTTCGCAACCAAAACGGATGGATCGTTGAGGTTGTGTGTTGATTATCGTGAGCTGAATAAGGTGACTAGGAAGAACAAGTATCCATTGCCGAGAATAGATGACTTGTTTGATCAGCTTCACGAGGCTAAGGTGTTTTCTCAGATGGATTTGGCAACGGGATTTCACCAGTTGAGAGTGGCGAAGGATAGTGTGCCGAAGACTGCTTTCAGGACACCATCCGGGTTTTATGAGTGGCTGGTAATGCCGTTTGGATTGACTAACGCACCAGCATATTTTGTGGATCTTATGAATAGAGTATTCAGAGATCAGTTAGATAAGTTCGTGCTTGTGTTCGTGGATGATATTCTGATTTATTCCAGAACTGAAGAAGAGCACAAGACGCACTTGAGGATTGTTTTGGAAATCTTACGGAAACATCAGCTGAAGGCTAAGTTTTCGAAGTGTCACTTCTGGAAGAATGAAGTGAGGTTCTTAGGTCATGTTATTTCTGGAAATGGAATAGCGGTTGATCCCGCTAAGGTGGCAGCGATCCAGGATTGGGTTAGGCCTAAGAATGCATCTGATGTGAGAAGTTTTCTTGGATTAGCAGGATATTATCGTCGGTTTATCAAAGACTTTTCCAAGATAGCTGCACCGTTGACAGGATTGACGAAGAAGAATCAAGTGTTCAGATGGAATGATAAGTGTGAACAAGCTTTCATAATCCTGAAAGAGCGACTGACAAGTGCTCCTGTTTTGACTATTCCGAGTGGGAATGATGAGATGATGGTTTACACCGATGCATGTGGCACTGGACTGGGAGCAGTGATAATGCAGAAGGATAAAGTTGTTGCATATGCTAGTCGACAACTGAAGCCGCATGAAAGGAATTATCCAACTCATGATTTGGAGTTAGCGGCGATTGTGTTTGCTTTGAAGATGTGGAGACATTACCTATTGGGAGTTAGATTCGAGTTGTTTACGGATCATAAGTCGTTGAAGTATCTGTTCTCCCAAAAGGATCTGAATCTTCGACAGCAAAGGTGGTTAGAGTTTCTAGCATCTTATGATTTTGGTATAGCCTATACTCCAGGAAAAGGTAACGCAGTGGCTGATGCGTTAAGTCGAAGACATGCAGGATTGGGAGCCATGTTTTCAGAATGGAAGAGTCTTGAGTATTTGGCTGGATTTGATTTCAGGCCTAGATGCGAATTGGAACCTGAGATGTTGGCAAACTTATCGATAAGGCCTACACTTGTGGAAAGAATTGGTGAGAGCCAAAGGCGAGATGATAAGCTTGTCAAGATTATCCGTGATTTGGAATCTGGATTGGATCCAGAGAAGGATAAAGGATTCGAGGTCGATCGAGAGGGTTGGCTTCGAAAGCAAGGACGATTGGTTGTTCCCGATATAGATGGATTGAGAGATGAAGTTCTGAGGGAAAGTCATCACTCGAAGTTGACAATTCATCCAGGTGGAAATAAGATGTATCGGGATATGAAGAGAGCTTACTACTGGGAAGGAATGAAGAAGGATGTTGGAAATTTTATTTCCAAGTGTATGAATTGCCAGTTGGTGAAAGCTGAGCAGAAGAAGCCCAGTGGATTACTTCAGCCATTAGAAGTTCCTACGTGGAAGTGGGAGCAAGTGTCGATGGATTTTATCGATGGTCTACCTAGAACCAGGACAGGGAATGAAGGAATTTGGGTTATTGTAGATCGTTTGACCAAGAGTGCAAGGTTCATTCCTGTTCGATCGACTAGAACTGCATCGAAGTTGGCTGAGCTGTATGTGAAGTGGATTGTTCGATTCCATGGTGTTCCGAAGAGTATAGTGAGCGATCGAGATCCATTGTTCACTAGTGAATTTTGGAAGAGCTTCCAGGAAGTTTTGGGAGCTGAGTTGTGTTTGAGTACAGCTTATCACCCTCAAACAGATGGTCAGACGGAGAGAGTCAACCGGGTTTTGGAAGATCTTCTTAGAGCTTGTGTTTTGGACTTCGGGGGATCATGGGAAGATCACCTTCATTTGGTGGAGTTTGCTTATAATAACAGTTATCAGTCGAGCATTGGTATGGCACCATATGAGGCATTATATGGAAGACCGTGTAACTCTCCGACATGTTGGTTGGAAACTGGAGAAAAGCTGATACTTGGGCCAGAGATGATTCGACAGACTTCGGATTATATAGAGATCATTCGACAAAGAATGAAGACAGCCCAAGATCGTCAGAAAAGTTATGCAGATAATCGTCGAAAGGATTTGGAATTCGACGTGGGTGATATGGTTTTTGTGAAGATTTCTCCATTGAGGAATGTTATTAGATTCGGGAACAAAGGAAAGTTGGCTCCGAGATTCGTTGGACCATTCCCGATTATCGAGCGAATTGGAAAGCTCGCTTATAGATTGGAGTTACCGGAAAAGATGGCGGGTGTGCACAATGTTTTTCATGTATCTTATCTACGGAAGTATGTGCACGACCCAACTACGGTGGTTTCTGCTGATAGCTATGAAGACTTAGAGGTTGATCCAGTTGTTTCGAGACCTCGTAAGCCGCTTCGTATTGTTGAAACCGATACGAAACAGCTTAGGAGGAAGACGATTACGTTGCTCAAGATACAATGGAGTGACGATGTTAACGACTGTACGTGGGAGGAGGAAGAGAGGATGAAGGCAGCTCATCCAGAACTCTTTGAGGTATGGCCCTAAAGTGTCGTGACATCTCATGAATTTGTAGCTTGTTCTAAGTCTTAGAATTCTGCATGCTAGGCTAGAATTGGATGCATGGTTTGTTGATTGCTATGGATGGTAGGCATGCGGAATATCTTTGATTGCTGTTGTTTGTTTGGAATTTCGGGGGCGAAATTCCTAAGGGGGAGAGAATGTAACGACCCGTATTTTACGTATCGATATATCGTAGAATTATTAGGTCGTTAGTATTGTTTTGGTCATCCATAGCCTGAGTCGTGAAGAAGATAGCTCGTAGGGTCTTTAGAACGATGCTTGGTTAGGTTGTTAACGAGTTATAAAGCTTGGCCGAGTTAAGTTAGTGGGCGACTCAAGAGTGGCCGGGTTAGTGGGGTTCTTAAGTCGTTAACGACTCATACTTTTTGACCGAGGTAAGGCTTAAGCATGTAGACCGACCTAAGGGAGTTAAGGTTAGTGGAGTTGAAGAGTTAACACGTTACCGAGTTAACTAAGACTTGGGTCTAAGTCGTACACGACTTAGTGGGATAGTGGTTAGAGTCTTGAGTCGTGGCCGACTCATAGAGGGCCGACTCATGGGTGGTTGAGTCGTATGGCCGAGTTAAGAGGAGTAGCGACCTATAGGCTTGTGCGAGTTAGCGAGTCAGTAGGAAGCGACTCATGGTTGGACCGAGTCATTGAGTAGCCGACTCATAGTAGTTGCCGACTTATAGAAGTAGCGACTTAGTAGATTGACCGAGACAGGAAGTTAACTAGTGACCGACTCATAGAAGATAGGGGGGGTTGCCGAGTTAAGAGAAGACCGACTCATGGGTTAATGGCTTAAGGAGTTAAGGCCTAGGACGTAGGTTGAGTCGGCCAGGGGTTAGGTCGGCAAGTACCCAGTATAGCTTAGTGTTGTTAAGTCGGCAGGGACATAAACCATTGAGTCGTATGTGTTGTGTTGGGTTAAGTCGTAGGTTGATGAGTCGTTTGACTCGGGGTAGATGTTGAGTCGTTAGGAACGACTCATGGAATGAGTCGTGAGTCGGTACCTTTGTTTCGAGTTAGGTCGGCCGCAAGGCTAAACCGTTAGGTCATGTCTCGTATAGGCTTGGGTTATGTGCTTAGGACTTAGGTCGGCAGGGGTTGGGTCGGCACTAAGTCGTAAGTCGGCATGGTTCTTGAGTCGTTGTCTTGAGTCAATATGCTGTGTAGTTAGGTCGGCCTGTGTATGAGCCGCGTGTGTTAACCCGTGTATGCAGTTGAGTCGGCAGAAGCTTGTAGAGTCATGAGTCGACAAGGCTAAGTCGCGAACGACTTAGGGGATGAGTCGGCAGCCGAGCTAGGGGGGGGTTTCAGCCTTTAAATAGTGGAGTTTTTCTCACTTTTTGGCACCGGTTTTTGAAGCGACGAAGTGCTGCCATTTTGAAGACTTGTCTACAGTATTTTCTTCACTTCTTTCTCTACTTCTATCAAGTGCTAACATCCATTGAAGATCGAAGATCAAGATCGAAGATCCAAGTGTCCAAGTTGAAGATCTTCACCCGTTTGAGCTAGAATTCATCGTTTCAAGTGAGATATCGCCGGATCAAGCCGTGATCTCCGCTGTCCAGATCTGTAGTGTTGTGATTTTGAGGTGTTTGGGTGATTTGGTGAGTGGTAGTTATCTCTCACGCGGATCCAAAGGAGTGTATGGGATTGGTGATATTTTTATGTGTTAAAGTTAGCGTTTTCTCGCATTTTCCTTAAGTCTGCATGTAGATCCATCATGTTTGAAGATGTTTACCTTTAGAAGTTATTTATCAAGTATTAGAGATAAAACCCATGTTTAGATTTGATAGATCTATGCTAAAAACCATGATTTCACATATGTTGGACTTTTGCACACTTAATTACGAAATTGCCATTATAATTGTTATTGCTTAATATATCTTGCTTGAATGTTTGAATGAATGCTAGATTTGATTGTTTCCAAGTTAGCTAGTAGTTGATTTGGAACAAGATGATTGAAGATGATTCAAAAGCTACGGAAGAAGGCTCTTGAATGGTGAAAGCTGCTTAAGGCATATGTAGCGGATGTTGAAGCTCATATGTATGATGTTGAGATGGAACTTTGCCATGATGCGATGAGGCAAACCATGTTGTTGAGTTGAGATCTTGCTTTGATGTGATGAAGCGAGGCATGTTGATATCTTGAAGGGTAGTTCAAGTATGATGTGAGTCTTGGCTTAATCCAGGCAGGGATCATTCCAAGCATGTTGATAACTTGAAGGGTAGTTCAAGTTGGTTGATAATGGAGCTGCTCAAGAGGTAGCTTGGGCTAGGTTGAGAATAGTCGTCGAGGAGGATGACTAGGAGGCTTGGACTTTATCGTTGTTGAAGGTTCTAGCAAACTTAAAGCAAGGGTACATAGGGACGCCTAAAAGACTACAGGAAGGTAGTCGAGTACTCTGGGCCAAGAAGATAAGTCCTAGGCACAAGGCAGTGTGCGGAGTTTTGTCTAGAACCGGGGTTACCATTAGCCCTTGACAGATGGCTCAGGAAGGAGTCGGTCATTCAATTAACGGTGATTTCGAAGCAAGGTTAACAGTGATAGCAGAGTCATGGATGTTTGGATGTTTGGTTGTATCATCATTCGGCTTCAAGAGCGGTGTTTTCTGGGTGCTTATCTGATCTTGGTTTAGGCCTTGGGGGTTTGTATTTGGAAAACATCGTCCTTGACTCGAGTGATTATTGCTTTACCTTACTTATCTGCTATGTTATGCTTACTTCTCCTTAGTGTGTGTCTGGGGGCTATCACTGTAGAAAGAGGTGGAGTGGGATGGTTTGGTTCCTATTCCTTTATTTCCTTATGCTCTTTTGGTATGCTTGATAGTTAATTTACTGCTCACTAAGACTTTGTCTGACTCAAGGTTTTATGTCTCCTCTTATTACCTTGGGCTGTTCATCCATGTTGGGATGGGCAGACTAGGTAAGCAGGTGACAGGTGCTGTGCTTGGAGTTTCTACGTTGAAGATGACGAAGACGAGCAGGAGGCTATGCATATTATTTTCTTATATGTACTGGGTATCCGCTGCTGTATTTGGTTGAGTGATTTGTAGTGAGGCTTCATGTATGGATTTGTGTGAATGATTGTATAAAACTGCTATGTTGCTTATATGATGATGTTATGTTCTATGGAGCTTCACTATATTATATTTCTCTATTGTATTTTATCCATGCGCTGTGAGTTATACGATAGATTCTGCGAATTTTGTTTACCCTGGCTATCGTCCATGGCTTCCTTGCACACCTTTCAGCGCACTATTCCCTTGTTTTGGTGCGGGAGTCATGGGCGGTCGTCACAGCCATTTTGCCAATGAGTGTCGTATTGGGAAGGTAAAAGAAGTGATCAAGAAGAAGAATGTATGGTGCTTCAATTGCGACTAGATTGGCCACTATAAGAATCAATGCAAGCAACCCGCTAAGGATGGAAAAGGCAAGGTGTATGCACTGGAGCCTAATACTTCGAAGCCGACAGCTCAGGAGAAAGGAAAGACATTTTTGGGAGGTACTCTTTAGATTCATAATATGTCTGTTAGCATTCTATTTAATACCGATGCATCTCAATCTAAGTGTCTAATAGATAAGCTTAACCTAGAACCCACATATTTAGTTACTTCCTTACGGATTACGAATCCAATAGAAGGGTATGCAACTCTTTGGTTGAGATGTGACCAGTTAGAGTTTGACTTGTGAGGTCATACTTTTGTTTGAAGTTTGCATGTGTTTGATTTTGTGGGATCTGGAATTATTCTTGGTATGGATTTTTTAAGTGAGTAAGATGCTAGGATATTTTTTCTAGATTGAAAAATGTCGCTTAGGCACCCTAGTTGTAGCGATAGGATTATTTATACCATGGGGAGCCTTAGTGGCGAGGTGAATGCCTTGTTGGGTGTTGTGGAGTTGGAAGATGAGATGAGTTGAGTTTTCATGGTTAGAGAATTTATGGATGTTTTGAGCCTATAGTTGGATTGCCACTGAAACGATGCATTGCGTTTCAAATAGATTTGGTTCCGGGGGCAGAACCAGTGAGTAGGCCGCCAAGCAAGATGACCCCTACTGAGATGATGGAGCTAAAAGTACAGTTGGTGGATTTGGAAGGCAAGAGGTTTATCTGGCCAAGTAGTTCGCCATAGGGAGCAACTGTAGTGTTTGCTACGAAGCTGGATGGATCGTTAGGGCTATGTATCAATTATTGTAAGTTGAATGAGAGAACGATAAAGAATCGATATCCATTGTCAAGGATTGATGATTTGTTCGATTAGTTGAGTGGAGCTAAGGTATTTTCTCAATTAGATTTGGCGACAAGTTTCCATCAGCTCAGAGTAGCAGAGGATAGTATACCTTTGACGACGTTTAGGACTAGATATGAGTTATACGAATGGATAGTTATGTCGTTCGGATTGACTAATGCATTAGCATTCTTCATGGATTTGATGAATCGAGGTTTTCGAGAGCACTTGGATAGGTTTGTACTGGTTTTGATAGATTATATCTTAATATACTCTATGGATGAAAGAGAACATGAAGTTCACCTTAGAGTAGTGCTTGAGATGTTGTGGCAGCATCAGCTGAAGGCGAAGTTTTTGAAGTATCATATATGAAAGAAGGAAGTGAAGTTTCATGGTCACCTAGTATCAAAGAAAGGGTTGTCAGTGGATCCGACTAAGATTGAAGTGGTGAACAGTTGAAAGAGACCCAAGACTGGGATAAAGAGTTTTCTTGGATTCGCTGGTTATCATCGGAGATTTATTAAGGATTTTTTGTGGATAGCAGCACCGATAACCAAGCTAACGAGAAATGATGTGAAGTTTCTATGGACCGATGACTGCGGGGAAGCATTCCAGAGTTTGAAACACGTATTGACTCATGCACCTGTATTGGTTGTTTCGAAGGGGGATCATGATTTGGTGGTTTATACAGATGCTTGTGGAAAAGGATTAGGAGTTGTGCTGATGCAGAAAGGTAAAGTGATTTCCTATGCTTCTAGACAGTTTAGACCGCATGAGGTCAGATATCTAATGCATGATTTGGAATTGGTTACACTGATTTTTGCGTTCTACGTGTGGAGACATTACCTTTTAGGAGAAAGGTTGAGTTATATACAGATCAAAATGTCGTCGAAGTATTTGTTCTCTCAGAAGGAGTTGAACGCGAGATAGCAGAGGTGGTTAGATTTTATCGTTGCTTATGATTTTGAGATTGAGTATACATTAGGAAAAATAAATATGGTAGCAGATGCACTTAGTAGGAAGTATCAGAATGTAGTATTAGCAATGGTTGCCGAGTGGAAAGATTTAGAAGCATTGGCAGATTGCAGAGTGCAGTGGAGATCCGAGGCTGGGTCTAGTGGAGAGATTGTCGTATTGTCTTGTTTGGAAGTTCAACCAGTGATGATCGAAAAGATCGCTTCTAAACAGAAGGAAGATCTAGTATTAGCTGAACGGATCAGGAAGTTAAGAGGTGGAACCCAGAGCGATTATTAAAGGATTCAGTCTTGACCAGAATGGGTGGTTGAGAAAGAAAGGAAGATTATGTGTTTCAAGTATAGGAAACATAAGAAAAGAAGTCTTGGAGGAATGTCATCGTTCGAAGTTCACCATTCATCGAAGAGGAACTAAAATGTATCAGGATATGAAGAGATGTTTCTTCTGGAAAGGAATAACACATGATATTGGCCTATAGGTAAAGTAGTGCTTGAATTGCCAACAGGCAAAGGCCGAACACCAGAAGCCAAGTGGATTGCTTCAGCCATTGGATATTTCGATATGGAGGTGGGATTCTATTTTCATGAATTTTATTAACAGATTACCAAGGTCAAACAGAGAAAGTGAAAGTATATGGGTCATAGTGGACTTGTTGACCATGAGTGGCCATTTCATTCCCGTTAAGTTAACCAGAATGACAACTATTTTGGCGAAGTTGTTTATGAGGAACGTGGTTAGACTGCACGGAATTCCTAGTAGTATAGTAAGTGATAGAGATCCCTTGTTCACTAGTGAATTCTGGAAGAGTCTGTAGGAAATTTCCGGAACCAAGCTCAAGATGAGTACCGCTTACCATCCGTAGACAGATGGGCAAACAGAAAGAGTTAACAAGATCTTAGAGGATTTGTTAAGATTTTGTGTACTAGGTTTTTGGGATCATGGGAAGACCGTTTGCATTTAGTCAACTTTTATATAATAATAGTTATCAGACTAGTATTGGGATGACACCGTTTGAAGCTTTGTATGGAAGGCAATGTAAATCTCCAGCATGTTGGCTAGAGACTGGGGATGGGTTGGTTCTTGGTCCAGATTTGGTTAGGGAAGCTGTAGAAAAGATTGAGGCCACTTGAGCTAGGATGAAGGAGGCTCAGTCTAGGTAGAAAAGTTATGCAGATAGCAGAAGGAAAGACTTAGAGTTCTCCGTATGAGATCAAATATTTATTAAGGTGTCACCGATGAAGGGTGTGATCAGATTCAGAAGATCGGGTAAGTTAGCACTGAGGTTCTTTGGACCTCTTCCTATTGTTGAAAGGATTGGGAAAGTCGCGTATAGGGTTGAGTTATCGAGTAGTTTGGTAGGATTTCATGATGTTTTTCATGTTTCTCATCTTAGAAAATGTGTTTGAGACCCGAAGACTACTATAGCACCGACTGTGTTAGAGAATCTACTAGTAAAGCCAGACTTGATTATAATTAGAAAGCCAGTTGGTATAGTTGCAAGAGATGAAAAGAGACTCAAGAACAAGACAGTCAGGCAAATGAAAGTCCAATGGAATGATGATGGGAGAGACTGTACTTGGAAGACTAAAAGCAGAACTTATGCTGATTTGTTTGATGGTATATTTTACCTCTTTGATTGAAGTGTTGTGTACCTTATCGTAATTTCAAAGACGAAATTCTTAAAGGAGGGGAGTTTGTACTTGGGAGGCAAAAGAGTGAAGCGGAATATGAATAGAGGTCGAAAGAGATGTGAATATGGATGGATAGAGTGAGCAGCATTTATAGGATTTGGTACATATTTCTGAAGGCGAATTCTATTTCAACAAAGATAA
Source organism: Allium cepa (assembly GCA_030765085.1). NCBI lineage: Eukaryota > Viridiplantae > Streptophyta > Magnoliopsida > Asparagales > Amaryllidaceae > Allium > Allium cepa. The sequence continues at coordinate 853,447,960 of CM060928.1, forward strand.
TTGCTTAGTAGCCCCCTAAAATAAATAAAATTTTAGAGACTAAAATATCCTTAGAAAGCTGCGCACTTTCTTTCGTCTTAATTCCATTATCTTCGTACGTCAGTTTCTTACTGTCTTAACCACCGCTTCTTCAAAACCCTAGTTTCTAGATCAATGAAGAAAAAATTTCAATTTTTCACTACCAGCTAATGGATTTTGAAGTGGAGAATGAATTGTTAACGCAATCGCAGTAGGTAATTCAACAACAAATTTTTTTGAAAAGTTTTTAATTTTTTGCAAATACAATTGTAGGCTGTCGATTACGGAGATTGATGATAATTTATGCAGGAGGCACGAGCACGTTTTGCATCATGGGAATGGTAGTTCTGAAAATGGTAAGGGACTACTAAGTTATTTTTTGGGTTTACAGACTGTTTTAACTTTTGAGGGCTACTAAGTAAATATTCGGGTTGAAATAGAATTTTCCATTTCTAGAATGTTATATTTGTGTTATGAGTTTGAATATTTCTATTTGCACCGATTAAGGGTCATGGATATGTATGCCACGTCTATTTTAACACTACCTTAATTCCTTCATTGATTAAGAAATTTTTGAATCAAGGTGGAAAAAAATTACATAACGTTATACATGGTATATGCTACCAAGCAATATCTAATGATCATAAGTACTTTAATAGGTTTTTATTGAAAAATTAATAGAGGGTTATCATTGCTATAATATAAGATGTTATATTTTTTAATTTAGCGTTATATGGTTGTTGCCCATAATTTTGCTATATATTTATTCTCGTAATTATATAATGTTATATCAGCCATTTGGATGATGTGTAGTAAATTGATATAATAATGACATTATTGAATTAATGCAGATTAATGCTTATTAATTCCACTTTTCAACATTTTATTTCTCTTCCCTTAAATCTATTTTTGCTTATACATATACATTTTGATATTTGTATCATTTATTCACGGTTTAATACATAATCTTGAAGTTCATAAATCTCCAGATTGTTATACAATAAATCAATATATATACACTATATTATTATTATTATTGAGTTAGATTTCAAGAGCACACATGCCTCCTTCATATTTTGAAAAATGAACAGTCACGTTTTTAATTTCTTTCTATTCCAAACTGAAATGTGATAACTTTTTCTACATTAATTGGATTTAAGAATCGATTTCACTATTAAATCTCAAATTAATATGCTTTTTAATGATATCCATTGTTGATAGCCAATTTTTTTTAAAATAATAGTTTTTCGAATTATTCATATTATTAAAGTTATTAAATCTGTTTGACTTTATTTCTTTTAATTAATCTATGTCGTTGATTGTTTTGAAAATTTCCAGTCTCTGATTCTAGTTTCACAAATTGCAGTCAAGTCTGGTGAAATTCAACATTATCAAAATACAGCAACAATGTTAGATGGAATTAGAAATGGAACCTGAAAGCTCAAAAGCATTAAATACAATTATATGCTTCTTATTATATTGAATTTGCTTTGACTGTAAAAGAAATATAATGATATTCTTCGCATTAAATTAAATATTGTTGAATAATATTTGTTAGTTCCAACATTTTAGACATAAAATATGTATGCTTTAGATTTAGCATATTTTTCACAAGAATCGTTCAAAACAGAAATAAATCTCTTTATCATCTAATCTTGTCATCTACAATAATATGATGCTGCACAATGTGTTCCTAGACATAGTCAGTTATGAGATCATCATCAACATTTGCATTCTCATGAATCATGTCAACGTTGCTCTTGGCATTTTTGGATCAATGGTCAAGTGTAAATTAAATGTTGTTACCTGCACTGCTCTTATAGATAGTTATTACCGAAGCAGCAAATGGAATCAACGACATCAAGTATTAAAGGAAATGATTGATAAAGGTAATCACCAAATGAAGTTACATATAATACAGCTGACGATGGAGCAACTGCTGATGCACACAATAAATTTATATGTGTATAATTTATATGTGCATTGTGTGAAAATTTTATCTTTGAAATCATTTTTGCTCGATATTTTGCAATTGTTTATCAAACACCAGTACTATCTGAATTATTGTTTTCAAAGATTTATACAGAAGTTTTAGACAAAATGCAAACTTATTTGAAATTGATAAAAAAATATCACTATTTCTTAATCAATGAACCATATAAATCATTTAAATATGTTATGATGATAAGAGGTTGAGTGCGGTTCGTATGCGAAGCACGGGTTCGCACTAGTATATATATTCATTTGTTTAAATTGATTAATCAGAACCAACCAATTAAATAATTTCCAACATTGTAAGCCCATTTCCATTTTTGATATTTGAATCATTTATTTACAATTTAATGCATAACTTTGAAATTCATAAATATTTACATATGAAATACAATAAATCATGATATATTCATTAGGTTAAATTAACTATACATTAATATATATTTTTGGCTAATTCTATTTGAACCCAATAGATCACTATGTAGCCATCCAAAATACCGATATAGTACCCTTTTTTTGCCGAGTAGCTCCACAAATTACTAAAGTAATTCCTATTTTACCCATCTTTATCATTTACGCACAAAACAAAAATTGTTGGAAACCATAGTATTTTTATTAAACCTATAATCCTAATCGAATGTACTCAAATGAAAAATTGAAACTCTAACTGAATCCACTCGAATGAAATTTGATAAAATCCGATACCTTTCAAGCTTTGCATTTTTCTTCTTCAGAATAATTACAATGCAAAGTAGCACTAAGATTAAGAATGATACACCATAGTTAGACTATAGGTAAAGAAAATCTTAATCACGCAGGTGCTTAGCGTGAATTATATTTTTACACCGTAGTGGAACTATTCATGCACTATGACTTTTGTAATATAACAAAATTTTCAACTAAATTAAAATTTAAAGGTAAAAATATAAATGACTTTATCTTCTTTAATTGTTGAAGAATTTCATCACTCTTATCAAAATCAATTAATTTGAAAAGAAAAATTGAATTTATTTGACTAAAATATGTTTTGTGAAAATAAGTGGTTTAGAGTTAAAGACGTTTCATTATGCACTACTAGAAAGAATAAAGAAGGGAAAAATGGAGCACCTAATTTTTTAAAATTAAGACGGGGGCTACTAAGTAATTTTTAGGAGTTGAATAAAATTACTTTTTTTTTTCATGTCCCATATAAAGGACAATTTTGAAAGTTAGCGATCGGACAAAAGTTTGCTCATCCAGGTCATATATATATATATATATATATATATATATATATATATATATATATATATATATATATATATATATATATATATATAAAACCCAACATAGATCTATCTAAGGAATTTTTTTAAAATTTACCCCAAACTACCCGCTACATATGAGATCAGATCCAATACTATATATACACTAGCATATTTGGTCGAATCAAAAATTAGACCAACTGGGTCAGATCCAAAATCGATCTGGTTGGTCTTGATTTTAGTTTTATGGAGTTCAAATTATGCATTTCAAAACCTCGGTTCAACCAGAGGTTCAGCCTTGATTCGATTGGACAAAAACATTATGTTAATATACATGTATGTTCCTACATTTTTCTACTCAGATAACTCTGCTAGGCCGCTTTTGATCGATCGTTTGTACTACTTTTCATCATCCATACTGTGAACGCATGTAAAATAGAGGTAAAATTACGTAGACCCATGACAGTAATTATGATTACTGTACTACAGTTGTTCAGCAGATAATAATTATGGAAAGTTATTTGTAATTTTCCATCACTTGATTACTAGTGTATTATGTCCAAATTAAACGAACATGTATCTGAGATTATTTTTGACTGTTCTATGATTTATTTTCCATTATCATTTGTCGCATTAGCTGTTCGTAGTTACAAAAAAGGATTTTCTTTTCCATGAACTTGTCTTTAATTTGTATAAAATACATTTTTGCCTATAAAGATTTTTCTTAAAAAAATTAATGTACTGTCCTTGAAGCTGTAATACGATCACGTGTTTGTCTTTGTGGAAATTCAAACTCTTAACACATCTGTTAAAATAGTGTACATTTGACGTAAAATAAACATATTAAAAGAGGGAATTAAAAATCAGATGGTAAATTTTTATAAATAGTTCATCAGGGAAAAATACGCTTCATTCAACGGCTAGAAAATAATTTAAATATTTGCATTAATCACACAATTAATTTCCAGTTGATTTTCAACTAATCGACAGCTTGTAAAATACTAAATTAATTAACTTGGATTTGGATTTGGTTAATCGGCTGTCTTCATTATAAGAAAATGAGCTGTTTATGAGTAGACAAACCACAGAGAAGTTAGCGGGTCTTCAACAATTTATATGCTCTAAAATTATACAATTTTCTATTCTGTCTCCTGGAGGAAAAAAGTGAAGCAAATAGAAAAGAGAATATAATCTTCGTGTTTAAACTTTAAATCTCCTCTGACGTAATCGAGGAGAATTAAGTTGAAAGAAAAGAGAGAAGGACAAGAGAATAATCATTTGTATAAATCCTTAAAAAAACCATTGTTCTTCTCTCTTTCTCTTTTTCTTTTTGGTCAAATTATGAGTCTCTTTGGGCTTGGCAACAGGTTTGAATTATTTTATGCGTTTCTTCCAATATATTAATCTTTTGGTTTTTGTTTTCATTTAGGTTTTCTGATATATGTATAATAAATATTTTCAAAAGTAACATAATTCTTCTTACATAATTTCATGGTTTGTAATCAGAAATCAGAAGACATTCCGACCAAAAAAGAATGCACCATCAGGAGACAAGGTTAGTTTTTTCTTTTCATTTTTTTTTCATAATATATATCAGTTGATGAAATGCTTGTATTCAAACAGCATAAATCTTTTTTAAAAATTCAAAATAAAAACAAAATTGAATACTAACTAAAATGAAAATTCTGATTAATAGGGTGCACAACTTAAAAAACACATCGACGCAACATTGGGCAGTGGCAACCTGAAGGAAGCAGTTCGACTTCCCCCAGGCGAAGATATCAATGAATGGCTTGCTGTTAATAGTATGTATATCTATTTTTCCTGAACTTATAAGTACTTTTTTTCCATGTATTTTACTAACATCAAACTAATGACTATTTCTATGAAATTGTAGCCGTTGATTTCTTCAATCAAGTGAATCTATTGTATGGAACTCTTGCTGAATTCTGTACACCGACAACTTGCCCGACCATGTCTGCTGGACCCAAGTAAACATACTTCAGTGCTTTTACAAACTAAAAATAAGTGAAATTACTTTTTATATAACAAAAAGATGTGCATTTACGTATATTTTAGAGATTAATTGCTGTATTATTGCATAAAAATGACAAATGCTGCTAAGAGTAAAAACAAAATTAACACACAACATGATCATTTTGGTCTTTTTTTGCAGTAACATAGAGAAATCTCAAATTTGTATATATGTAGTTATTTTTCCATCTACCATACAATAACACAAGAAATTACTATGTTTATTGGCTCATGAACATTTTTATTAAGCATAAACTGCATGAATATCTACAAAGATTTGGATTCCACACATGTCAGTTTTTCTCATATCATGTGGAAATTTAAAATATCATTAGTTAATAAAAGTAGCATTTTAGGAATATTTTACAACTAAACTTAGTTTATGAACTGCTTTTAGATATGCATGCAGATAATTAAAATTTTGATTATTACAGGTTTGAATATAGATGGGCTGATGGAGTTCAGATAAAAAAGCCTATAGAAGTGTCTGCGCCTAAATATGTAGAGTATTTGATGGATTGGATTGAACTACAGCTTGATGATGAAGCTATATTCCCTCAAAAGTTTGGTAATTACTCATATAGATTTGATCATATAATAATAATTCAAATAAGTTTTTCAATTCAGCGCAAAAAATAATTTGCAGGTGCACCTTTTCCAACTAACTTCAGAGATGTTGTGAGAACTATATTCAAACGTTTGTTCCGGGTTTACGCACATATCTATCATTCTCATTTTCAGAAGATTGTGAGTTTGAAGGAGCAAGCTCATCTTAATACTTGCTTCAAGCACTTCACATTGTTCACATGGGTGAGTTTATTATGAGAAATATGTATCATACATTTTTTTTTACATGACAAATTTTCATTTTACGCCTTCAAAAAACTTATTACAAGTTTAGATCCCATTTGAAACTTATTATAAAAATACGTCTATTTTTTCCTATATAGGATTTTTGTACATGCGCATTTGCATGTATAATTTTTAGAAAAAAAAATATTTACGCATTATGAACTTGTGTAAATACAAATCTAAAATTTATTCTTTTGCATTTTCAGAATGTTCGAGATAAAAACGGTTGGACAGTGAAAATCCGATTTATTTTCATAATAAGTTTGAAACGAGGCTTAAACTAGAAATAAGCTTTTTTTTCTTAAGTTAGCATACAATGAAAATTTGTACTCTTTACCATCCGTTTTCTTACACACCCTGTGTGTGTATATTAATAATAGTAATAATAATAATAAAACATATATGCAACACATGTATATGTATCTATGTGTATTTTATTATTTGGACAAATTTTTATTATAGACCCGAAGAAAAAAAAACATATTTCCACTTTAGGGATCGGCCAAAACTTATTACAAAAATTAGACCTCTTTATATATATATATATATATATATATATATATATATATATATATATATATATATCAGCATCTTATACTTATGCATTTCAAAAATGCACAAACACATATTTTCTTTTTTTAAATTACACTTGTGCATTGCAAAAATATAAAGCATAAATTTTTTTCTTCGAAAAATAAGCTTGCGCAATTCATGTTTGCTTAAGAACAATTTTTTTTTTTAAAAAAAAAACACTTGCGCAAATTTGGATTGCGCAAAACCATCCCTATTTTTGTAAATAGTTTTGAACGAGACCTAGAGTCGAAATAATTTTTTTTCTCGAGTCTAAAATGAATATTTGTCCTTACTATTTAGTAATTATTTAACAGCTAAAATCTTGCTTTCTATGGTAAATAGATCAATTATTTTCCTATTCTGCCTGAGCAAATACATATCAAAATCTAAATGAAATAAATTGTTTTAATTTGCAGGAGTTCAAATTGATTGATAAGGAAGAGCTTGCACCATTGGGAGAACTCATCGAGTCTATCATCCTTGCTTACTGACAGTGCAATATGGATGAGAAATAAATGAAATTTTTTTGTATCCTTAATTTTTCTCTGCTTTCATCTATCTAGGAATTTACACTTGAGGTCCTTATTTGTGATCGATGCACATTTTTTTATTTAGAAAAAAGAAATCCATTTATTGGTATTTGATGATTTGTAATTTTCATTGGCCGTGCTTGCATATTGAAGACTGTACTGCATTTGTTAAATGATGTGGTTGAGAATCATGCATTGCATGTGGGGTTATCGATATGCTTAGCATTACTGTAACATTTGTAGTATGAAAGTATGATGAATATGAAGTGATGCCTCCTACAAGCTTTGTGGGTACGGTTAGGTGTTGCTGCAGAATTTGGCAAGGAAACGATTTCAATACTTATATTTCAATATTGAATAAATTGCCTCCTAAAATGACGAACCATTAAAAGGGTTAGCTGAAGCGGGGAAAGCAAGGCAAGGAAACAATGAAACCATTCAACAGAAAATTCCTTTAAATTCAAAGTTTTAGGGAAAGCAAGGCGAGGAAACAATGAAACCGTTCAACAGAAAATCCCTTTAAATTCGTAGAGTTTTAGAAATGAAACTACATAATCTTCTTTCGAATGTTTGGATGTAAACAAAGAACGTAGCATCGCTTCAAGAATGCGATGGAAGCTATTAATTCTTTCTGGTAATGAATAATTCTTTATTTTAAGAATTGTTATAATATATGTAAATATAGAAGTGAATATGCTTTTATGTTTTTCTATTTAGTCCCACATCATACAGTATGTTTCATCTTATGCTCCAAGGCCTATATATAAATGAGTCTATATAATGTAATTGGATGACTAATCTTTGAACAAATAAAATTGTTCTCTCTCTAATGGCTTCCACTTTCTTCATTTCATAACACGTTATCAGCACGATCTTTTTCTCGAATGTATTGGATATTCTAATGCAGAAGATTAAGTCCGTTTTTTTTCATGTAGGTACATCTCTTTCTCTTATTCAGGTACATATTTGGAATGTGTTAATCATGAAGTAACTGAATAAGAGAAAGAGATGTACCTACATAAAAAAACGGATCTAATCTTCTGGATTAGAATATCCAACACATTCGAGAAAAAGATCGTGCTGATAACGTGTTATGAAATGAAGAAAGTGGAAGCCATTAGAGAGAGAACAATTTTATTTGTTCAGAGATTAGTCATCCAATTATATTACATAGGCTCCTTTATATATAGGCCTTGGAGCATGAGATGGAACATATCCTATGATGTGGGACTAAATAGAAAAACACAAAAGCATGTTCACTTATATATTTACATATATTATAACACTCCCCCTTGAATATGCGTCTTCGAAATCTTGGATGCTCATATGGTTGCTAGAAATTGTTTCTTTTAAAATATCCATGACAATTGCTCCTACTCATTATTTTCTTGCTTTCATACATCCATTCAGTCGTTATAAATATTGTCTATTGGCTCATTAAAAACCTCTGTTAGGAAAACCCAGTGGAAAAAAACCTTGAACAAGGAAAAGAGTGCAACTTGTAAAATCATATTAAAAATGATATTCTTTCTAAAGGATTTGATACTTCGAGATCAAAACAATGCCTCATCAAAACCTTACTAAGAAAAACCCAATGGAAAAAATCTTAGTGAAGGAAAAAGAGTACAATGACATATTTTATTTTCTTATTTCTTCAAATGAAGTTTGATACATCTGGATCAAACTAATGCCTCGTTAAAACATTACTAAGAAACACCCTATAAGAAAAATCTTAGTGAAGGAAAAAGAGTACAATATAGTATGAGATATTTCAATAATTTACAGAATCAAATAGAGTTTGATACTTCTGGATCAATATAATACTTCATTAAAAACCTTACAAAGGAAAACCCGATGGGAAAAGCCTTAGTCAAGGATAAAAATACAATTTAACTTAAATAACATATTTAAGATGTTATTTCTTGAAAAGACGTTTGATTCTTCTAGATCAAGACAATGCCTCGTTAAAACCTTAGTAAGAAAAACCCAGTGGAAAAAATCTTAAACAAGGAAAAAAAAGTACATTATAACTTATTTCAAATGTTACTAGGGAGTTGATACTTCTGCGTCAAGGTAATGCCTCATTAAAACCTTACTAATAAAAAGCCAGTGGGAAAAATCTTAGTTAAGAAAAAAGAGTGCATTATAAAATACTTATGAATGCTCCCCCCTGATTTTAAATTTTCCTTTGAATTCATATTTGTCTTTCGATAACTCAAATTTATTATAGATACTTTTGGATCCATAAATATGTATCTCATTAATAATACAATTTATTAATATTTTCCTTCGATACAATCAAATTTTCTAAGATTGTTTCTTCCAAATATGGTTTGCATTTTATGAATTTTGTATGCTACTTTTATGAAAAACACTTCATATGCTTTCATTTTTGTGCTTCAAATTAGTTTTGCGCATTGCAACTATACATCTTTCATGAATATTAAAAATTTCAGTTACAACATTACTAGAAAGCAAGAAGTAATCTACTCATTTTAAAGTATATCAAGATTTTCATTACAACTATACTTAGAAGAAATTTGTAATCTACACTTCATGTCTTTTGCATTCTTTATAACTAAAAAAGTTATATATATTCTTCAGAAATTTGTATACTTTAATGAGTATTTGCATATCGCAACCATCACTTCAATGAATATTAAAAGATTCATTACGACGATACTTAAAAATAGGAAGTAATCTACTCATCATGAATTATATCAAGATTTTCATTACAACAATACTTAAAAGTAGGTTGAAATCTACTCTCCTTGTTCTTTGCATTCTTTATAGCAATGAAAGTTATTTATATTCTTCAGGAATTTGTATACTTTCATTATTTAATATGATTTAAACCATATTTATACCTTCGGGGTATATTAAGTATTTCAAGTACTTTCGCTATTTTGTGGACTACATGTCCATATTTCTCTATTGGTAAAGGATTCATGATGGCCAGTCATGTTTTCCCTTAATCCAGGATCTTTAATTCATTTATAAACATAAGCGCTTTATTATTTATAAATTTATCATCGATGATTATTTCTTGTCAGTTCTGGACATGATTTATTGAGATCTCTTTAAGTATCATGTTTTATACCTAACCTACTTCTAGGGTTATTTGAGAATCATGTCATGGATCTCTTTCAGAGCATCCTTAGGTGTTTTTTCAAGAACACTCACCTCCTTTATTTGGCATCTTTATTACTTACTCCAAAAATATTTTGAACTGACTTTTGAACCATAATTCAGATGTGGTTTATAAGTTTTCATCCTTCAGGGATTCAAATCTATATTGGAGAAAGTCTTCTAGGGATAATAGTGATCATATTTTGCATCATTGTATATTTTAATAAATATTTAACACTGATGACCAAAATGAACTTGTATCCCTTTATCCTCCCCCTTAATGATGACAATTGTCACATTAAATAATAATCCTCTTTGGATTCTCATCTTAATCCACTATCACATTGCTACTAGCAAATACAATGTGTATATCAGTTATAGGAGGATAATCATTTTATTAGTTGGTAAGATGCATTCAATTGATATTTCTTAGTAGAGTTTGTTTTCACTCATTGATCTAGTCAATTGGAGAAATTTACTTATTGTATAAATCATTTGACCACGTACACAACTTTAGGTCATTCAACATTTATGTTGATTGAATTTTAAATCACTAAATAATATCTATACATGATCTATAAGATGAGCTCATAACAAACGTCAGGTTGTTAGTTGAATATTTACATATATGGATGTATACGTGCGTCCATGTATTATATATATATTATAAATTCTTGTATATTTTTTCTCATCTGAGTCAGTAATTTTTTTAGAACAAACTATTACAAGTATCCAAGACATTTGGTTTGGAACCATATCGAACTTCTGGTTCAAACAACTTCAAGTAGTTAAGTTTTGTTCCTCAATTATATCTCAAGTATTAGTTTTGAACATTAATTATATTACTTATCAAAGAATAATTTATAATTGCATATAGACATTTCTACACATCTCTTTTGAGAGTTCTGTAGAAATTTTTTTTACAACAAAAGTAATAATAAGAGTATCTTCTGGATACTTGGAATATTACAGATAAAGATCTCCTCAAGACCATATGTATAGCTTGCATGAAAATTATGATATGAAATATAGATCATCTCTTCAGGAGAATATTTAAAAACATATCTTCAAGAATTGATTATATATGCAATATTTCTTATGAAATAATAACTAGGAACATGACCTTTATGATATAATTAGACATATGAACATAGAATAATATATTCTAGAGATAATCTTAAACCTTTTGAATTTAATCTAAACTAAATTAGGATCCTTCATAATCATATTTATGTACATTTATTTGCTTTAATAAAATTACCAAATATATAAATAAATCTCTTCTAGATATATGTTATCATTTTCAAATTTATAAATCTCTTCTAGAGATATATTAGTGTCACTACTTCTGGAGTGAACTTTCTTTCTTTCTTTTATATATATATATATATATATATATATATATATGCACTGTTTGAATGCCATATCAATATACAATATTTATTTTATATAAATTACATAATTACTACTTTTACAGTAGCATAAAATATCCATGCTGGAGATTTTTGTTGTAATTTCTTTTAAAATGGCGTATCAAACTTTAAATATAGTGACAAAATTAGATTCACCAACTGAAAGTAAGATGCAAGAGATAAAATCACTACTTCTGGAGTGTAACATTGGTATGCAATATCATTTTTTGTGTAGATAAATTATTGTTATTACTCAAAAAAAATTATATCATTATTCCTTCAGGGAATATAGTATTTCCTTTTAAGGAATTGCAATGTAACAAAAATAAAACTCCTATAACATCTCTTCTTGGGTTAGATCTTGCAATATAAATATAAATAAATCTCTAAAACATCTTTTCAAGAGATTAATATACGCACACACATCCAATGATGTCTGAAATATCAGATAACATAATATCTTTAGGATATTTTGTTAATATATTGTAAATGTTAAGATATAAGGTAAGGTATAACTCATTTGGAGATTTTTATATTCTCTTGAATGCAACATCATTTTCTCATATGATTATCTATTAATTTTCTTTAACTTCTCCAGGAAGCACAACCTTATCATTTTACATAATATCAATAGAGCTTCGGGCTTTTAATTCATGAACTTCAAGTTCATTAATTTGTTATGAACTTCAGGTTCTCAAATTTTGTATAAACTTCTCCCCCTTTTTTTGTACCATATTGTTATAAAATAAAAGCCTATTCTTATTTCAAGACTTGTACATTTTGACAAAAAAGTACTGACAAGAATTCAAGTTATACAACTTCTGGTTGAAAAAAAAATCTTTGCACAACTTCAGGTTATTGTTCAAACTTATTTCTTTCATTATATCGAGCATTATTTGCCAAAATGAATATACCATATAATAAATCATATGTCTATTTTTATTCCGAACATAAAATACAACATCATTTAATTTACTGTAGCTAGTGCATTTATGATGATATGGTAATTTAATTTATTACCACGACGACAACATTTAATGCATTTATGATTAAAAAAATGAATGCAATTTACCATTATTGTGGCATAAAATATTAAATATTATCACAACGAATTGATTTTTTTACAAACAAATAAATCAATCTTACTAATTTTAGTTAGCAAAATTTAATCTCAAAGCTAAGTTTAACATACTCAATAATAAAATTAAATGAATACCATAAGAGAAACTTTACTTCTTAATAGTCAAAATTTCTAAAATAACTAAAATAACTCTTATATATATATATGTATGTATATACATATATATCCCCTCTTTCTTTTATAATTCAAGTTTCTTCTCTTTTATTGAAACTTCTGGTTCTTTATTATAAGAAAACTTGAAATTTAATAATTTATGGAAACTCAAGCTTTTAGCATTATAGGAACCGCAGGTTCTCAACTTTTATTTCAAATGCTTGAAATTAAATTTACCATATATGTTTTCATCAACGTTTCCATTCACTTCAGGTGTACTAAATCAATATTAATATTGGACTAAACTAATATGATCTTCTAAATATGCATTAGTCTTGTATATGTTTCTCTAAGAAATAATAAAATATATCTTCTGGAAATATAAACAATATATATAAAAATAGTTTCCAAAATCAAAATCCAAATCAAAGAGTTTTCAAAATGAAAACTTCATTTATCAAACATGTATATATTAGTAGGATCAACTCTTAGGCTTCTTCATTTGCTTTATGCAAGATTAAATCTTTACAATATTGATAATGATAATGATATTCTTTATTGGAAACGAGATAGATGTAGGAATTATACTTCTAACTTTTTTTTTATAGATTTATTAATTTTTCAGGTACTAAAAACAACTCGTTCAAATTTATTTGGAAATCAAATGCTCCTCCTAAATCTAAAATACACATGTGGTTAATATTGCATGGTAAACTTAATACAATTGAAAACTTAAAAAGAAAGAACATTCATAATGATAATAAATGTTATTTTTGTAATCTGCATCTTGAAGACATTAAGCATTTATACTATGATTGCATGGATTCTTATTACATTCTTAATAATGTTCTCAAAATTTTCAATTTTAATATCATAATTAAAATTTTGGATTGTGACTTTTACTGGAATAATTTTAGATTTAGGTTTAAAAAGAATATTAGGTCTCTACTTGACTCTTTATTCACTATTATTAGTTGGTATATATGGTTTGAAAGAAATCAAAGAATTTTAATAATAATAATAGTCATATTAATAAATTGATTTATACAATTTCTTATTTCTGTTTTCATTGGTTTTCTAATTCCAAACATAAATTAGCTAACAATAATTCGTTTAAAGGGTACCTTAATATGGTTAGCTACAATATTAATTATTTTAAAAACAATTGTCTTTTTAATGACATCAACACGAATATGAATATTTTTTCAAACTCATACCATGATCTATCGGTTAATCATAACCTACTTATGATTACAGATTCTTAGTTTTCTTTTATTTTTGGTTTTTATTTCTGTTCTTTTTTGGTGTAATTGTTTTGAAATATTTTAATCCTGTTATTACTAGTTTTGTCTCCTTTTTTCTTCTCTCTTTATTTATACACATAAATGTATATTATTTATAGTAATATACATATATATGCATAATTCTTACTTTTTTCTTAGTCACCCCTCAGATGCAGATATGAGTGAAAGGTTTCCAGGTTCTTCTTACAGGTCCCCTTATCTTCAGAGCGCATGTTTTGGTTTGTTGAGAGACTTTCAGAGAGGTTTCTTGCTACAGCTTGGCATTTCTTCCCTTGTTTAGAGATTCCAATGCAGATTATCATATCTCGCATCTTGTTTATCTTCACTTCAGAGTTGAGGCTTCTTCTTTCCTTTTGATCTATATGCATGAAGTTTTTTTGCTTTGTGTGTTACTTTGATCTTCCGAGATTTTTGGAGCATCATTTCGGTCTAGATGCACAGAATTTTTCTTCTCTTTCTGTTGCTTGGAGCTACTGAGATGTATTGTGCATCTTTCTCTTTTTGTTTCTTTGTTTTTAGTTTTTGTTACCTGCTAGGCATGTTGGCAGCACCTTGCTTTTGTGTTATATATATTTGCATGTGTGCTTTCCTCTATTCTATAGAGGATCGCACATTTTTCTCAAAAATGTATATATTACTTAGATCTATATCACAAACCAAAACGTAATCAAGATCAATAAATTTATTTGAATCAACAACAGAAATTGTCAAATTCAAAATTTTCTTTCCAAAATAATGAATTCAAAAAAACATGCAATAATAAGCAAGTTTGAAATCAATTCAAATCCAAATTCACAAAATCACAACATTTTATTTTTAAACAATGTACAAATCTCAAAGGTATATTATTTGGGTGTGATTTTGAGATCTACAATATAATAAGATCAGAAAAATAAGAACAAAAAAATCGGATCTATTGTAGGATGAGATCTGTAATATAATGACAAAAATACATGTACAGTGGAATAAGATCTATAAATTTAGATCTATGACAAAATAAGATCTTGAAAAGATAAGATATGTTAAAACTTAAATCTAAATATGAAAAATTAGAAAATAGATATAGAATTGTGAAACAAGAATACTTAAATCTAGATCTAAATTAATCGCAAAATAAATCTAGGAAAGCATATCTAGAAAATTTCAAACCTGATTTCAATGGTTGAATAAGAGGAAGAGATAGATCTGATTTCAGTAACTGAATAAGAGAAAGAGATGTACCTACATGAAAAAAAACGAATCTAATCTTCTGGATTAGAATATCCAATACATTCGAGAAAAAGATCGTGCTGATAACGTATTATGAAAAGAAGAAAGTGGAAGCCATTAGAGAGAGAATAATTTTTATTCATTCAGAGATTAGTCATGTATTTACATTGCATAGTCTCCTTTATATAAAGGCTTCAGAGCTAAGGATTTAACATATTCCAAAATGTGGGACTAAACAAAACAACATAAAAGCATATTCATTTCATGATTTACATATATTGTAACACGTGAAGTGTTTTTCATAAAAGTAGCGTACAAAATGCATAAAATGCAAACCATATTTGGAAGAAACAATCTTAGAAAATTTGATTGCATTCGAAGGAAAATATTAATAAATTGTATTATTAATGAAATACATATTTATGGATCCAAAAGTATCTAAAACCAATTTGAGTTATCGAAAGACGAATATGAACTCAGAGAAAAATTTAAAATCAAGGGGAGCATTCATAAGTATTTTATAATGCACTCTTTTTCCTTAACTAAGATTTTTCCCACTGGGTTTTTATTAGTAAGGTTTTAATGAGGCATTACCTTGATCCAGAAGTATCAACTCCCTAGTAACATTTGAAATAAGTTATAATGTACTCTTTTTCCTTATTTAAGATTTTTCCCACTTGGTTTTTCTTACTAAGGTTTTAACGAGGCATTGTCTTGATCTAGAAGAATCAAACATCTTTTCAAGAAATAACATCTCAAATATGTTATTTAAGTTAAATTGTATTTTTATCCTTGACTAAGACTTTTTCCATCTGGTTTTAATTTGTAAGGTTTTTAATGAAGTATTATATTGATCCAGAAGTATTAAACTCTATTTGATTCTGTAAATTATTGAAATATCTCATACTATATTGTACTCTTTTTCCCTCACTAAGATTTTTCCCATGGGGTTTTTCTTAGTAAGGTTTTAACGAGACATTATTTTGATCCAGAAGTATCAAACTTCATTTGAAGAAATAAGAAAATAAAATATGTCATTGTACTCTTTTTCCTTCACTAAGATTTTTCCCATTGGGTTTTCTTAGTAAGGTTTTGATGAGGCATTGTTTTGATCCCGAAGTATCAAACCCTTTAGAAAGAATATCATTTTTAATATGATTTTACAAGTTGCACTCTTTTCCTCGTTCAAGGTTTTTCCCACTAGGTTTTCCTAACAGAGGTTTTTAATGAGGCAACAGACAATATTTATAACGATTGAATGGATGTATGAAAGCAAGATAATAATGAGGGGGATCAATTATCATGGACATTTTAAAAGTAACAATTTCTAGCAACCATATGAGCATCCAAGATTTCAAAGACGCATATTCAAGGGGGAGTGCTATAATATATGTAAATATATAAGTGAATATGCTTTTGTGTTTTTCTATTTAGTCCCTCATCATGGGATATGTTCTATCTCATGCTCCAAGGCCTATATATAAAGGAGCCTATGTAATGTAATGGATGACTAATCTCTGAGCAAATAAAATTGTTCTCTCTCTAATGGCTTCCACTTTCTTCATTTCATAACGAGAATGCAATTTTTATGCTATGCGCCAAGTATATGTTGCTATGTGCTAGTGGATTCTGTAAAAAGAAATTCATACTTCAATGTGAGACCTAGCATTCTTTAGCTCCTACTCCTCCACCATCAATCATAGGCAAGAACTTCTCCCTACTATTTGAATTACAAATTCGACAATATTCGAGAAAATTCAACATCTATTGTTGTTTTTATTCATTTTAGTTGATCTTGATAAAGTAACCACGTTCGAATTTGACTACGAAACTTGTGCTATTACGGTCCTAGGGATTTTCCGGATAATTTTTATGCATAAAATTCGAAATTGGAGTGAGCATGGAAAAGTTATGGACGTTTGAAAATTTGACAATAGAATAAAACTAAAATTAAAAATTTCCCAAAAATACACTACGACCAGTTGACCCATGGGTCTCAACGGTCGACCGTTGACGTTGTTAAATCAAGAGTTTTCTGAAACAATTGAACGCGTGATAGGTTGCATCATTGCCGGCCTACGATGTGTGTATGTGATCATCCTAAATATTCACCAAGTCAGACCAATGTCCAAAACAAGTTGCCAATCTCTATAAATTCAAACCTAAGCTAAGCTTAAAATCGATAGAAAAACTTACTGTACTGAAACTCTGCCAAAATATAACATTTCTTCTAAAACTAAAATTTCTTCAAAATCAAATTAAAATCAAAGTGGAAAAAATACAACAAATCAGATCTAGTAAGAGCAAGCATACGGAGGGTGATTCTTTAGCGGAGAGTGTTGGAAGAGCTTAGATCTAAGGTGAGTGAGAATAAATTTGGTTAGATGATTATTACAGTTAGTTTTACTCTACTCCATTCGACATAGGATGTTAGAAATTCAATTGTAAACTGTAAAACCCTAAATTGAAACCTACAATCTAGGGTAGAAATTGAAGTAACTGTAAATGCATAAATTTGATGTTTAATGCTAGTAATCTCCTTTAATTATTTAACTTTAAACCCTAGATTAAACAATTTAAAATGAAATCGAGCAACATAGACTGGAAAACATAGTTGCTTAGGGTTCACTGTAAACGCTGCAATCAACAAGAATTAACACTAATTAAAAAGTGACATCAAAAACTACATGAAACTTAAATTTTAAGCAACGATAGGTCGACAACTCATCCCGAGCAGTCGATCGCAAGTGGACAACCTTTTAGGGCTAGGTCGATCAGTTATCCCCTAAAATGCACAATCTGAACCTCGGCCTAAGGTCCAGTGTAATAATAAAAATTAATATAAACGTTAGTTTGGGATTATTTAAGGCTCTTTGGATGTATATTAGGATTTATAGGGATGCTAGTTCCCTATGAGAGAAGACTAGGTCGTTGCGGAGTTGGGAAAATTTTGTTTACCCAATTATGGATCAAGTAATTGATTGGGGATGATTTTATTTTCGCAAATGACACTCATAGGAAGGTTCTGCAATGGACGCGCAACACTGATGGATATGGACCCGACACAATGGGAATCTTGGTATACATGGTTTCTGACGTGATTATAATTCAAATGGTGGATTCTGGTACATGCAATAAGAAGCATACATCACAATCAAGAGATGGACGCGGGTGTAGACGATGAGACATATCGATCAATCGGCATTTTGGGTTCTTCCTCTCTAAGCGTAGTTGAGGTATGAGTAGCCGTTGATAGGGGAAATCAGTTTTCCAGTAGCCAAGCAATGATGAAATGAGTAGAGAGTAGTTCCCATGGTAGCATTATGTGGTGATATTAGTGGAAATTAATTTCCACGGTAGCCTAGTTGTGGTGTTTCCTTATTGGGTAGCTCTAAGAACGGTGGTCGATCGTTAGTTATAAGGTTCGATTTGTAGTTCGATCCTTGTAGTAGCTTACACAAGTTATAGTGTATGCATGTATTGGACAGGAATCCTTAGGTAATGGACTTTAGGAATTCACGGACACTTGTAATACATCCTATATCATCTAGAGTAGATATAAAGTTAATTGCATATGATCATCACATATTAAACTTGTACTCATTCACAAAACTTTTATCCGACCAGTTCTTTTTCCTCCCTTTCCCTGCCATAGGTGGACAAGGCAGCAGGTGATTGGCCTATTCTAGATACTTGAAGAGCGAGCTCATCCTTGGATTTCTTTTTATCATATTTACTCTCCATGTATTTATTTATTCAGTATATTTTATTTCCTGTATCATACTTGAGTTGGCAGAAATTATCGGGCCTGGTAGCACGGCCCTAATCGGTTGGGTCGAAGGGCCGATTTTCGACTCACGCATTGCCTTGGGGTAGTTCTATGTGTGGAGTTTTGTATAGATATTGCCGTGTATGGTGTGATTCGGGACCTCAGACGATCTCGCTGGGCGACCGGCCCAATCGAAAAAATGATCGACTACCGCCTTAGGGTAAGTGGGTGGGGGCGGGGGCCGACCCCCATTAATTGGATGGGTCGAAGGGCAGTTTTTTGACTCACGCGCTGCCTTTGGACGGCTACATGGTGCGGCGGAGTGGGTGAGGCGTGGGTCGAACCTGATCGGTTGGACGGGTCGAACGTCTATTTTCCAACTTGCATGCTGCCTTAGGATGGCTCTGTGGCACGGCGGGATTGGTGGGTGGGCCTAGGGCTGAACCCAATCAGTAAGACGGGTCGAACGGCTGTTTTTCAACTCACACGCTGCCTTGGGATGGCTTCATGGCATGACGGTTTGTGTAGAAATTTCCGTGCACGACAAGATTCAAGGTCTCGGTCAGTCCTGTCTCGCGACCGACCCAATTGGAAAAACGATCGACTACCCTATTAAGGTACACAGGTATGGCAAGAGGCTGACCTCGATTGGATGGATGGGTCAAAGGGATTTTTTCTGACTCATGTGTTGTTTTGGTGGGGTTCTATGGCATAGAGGTTCGGGCAGAAATTGCCATGCATGGCTCGATTTCGGAGGCCCCAATGGTCTAGTCGTGCGACCGACCCAATTGGAAAAACAATCAACTACATTCTTTGGGGTCGGTGGGTGGGACGGGGGCCGAAGCCGATCAGCTAGATGTGTCAATCAGTTGTTTTTCAACTTGAGCGCTGCCTTGGGGTGGTTCCATGGCGCGGTAGTTTATGGAGAAATTCCCATGCACAACGCAATTTGGAGGCCCAAATGGTCCCCTCGCACGACCAGCCCAACTAGAAAAATGATCGGCTACCTGCCTTGGGTGAGTGGGTAAGGCAGGTCGAATGATAATTTTCCGACTTATGCGCTGCCTTTGGGAGGTTTCGTGGTGCGGGAGTTTGTGTAGAAATTCCAATACACGGTGCGATTCGGGAGTCTGTACGGTCTCATCGCGTGACCAACCCAACAAAAAAAAAATTTATTTCTCTCCTTCATGTGGGTTGGTAGGACGATGGGCTAACCCGATCAGCTAGATGGGTCGAAGTGATGTTTTCGACTCGCGGCTACCTTGGAGCGGCTCCGTGGGCGGAGATTCATATGGAAATTACCGTGCACGGCACGATTTGGGGGCCTAGACGTACCCGTCGCACGACCGGTCCAACTGGAAAAATGATCGTTTGCCCCACTTAGGGTGGTTAGTGGGTAAGGCTCGAAGGGCCGTTTCTAACTCGTACGCTGCCTTAAGGCAGCTCTATATGTGGAGATTTGTGCAAAAATTGTCGTGCACGGTGTAATTTGAGGGCCCTAACAGTCCCGTCGCATGACCGGCCTAACTGGAAAAATGATCGGTTGCCCCATTGGGTTGGATTGCTAGGGTGAAGGGTCGATCCTGGTAGGATCAATAGGTCAAAGTACTATTTTTCGACTCCCAAGTTGCATTGGGGAAGGGCTGAACCTGATCAGTTGGATGAACAATGGCTGTTCGATGACTTGCGTGCAACCATGGAGAGGCTCCATGGTGTGGCGGTTTGTGTAGAAATTCCCATGTACGATGCGATTTTGGGACCCAACAGTCCCGTCGCATGATCGACCCAACTAGAAAAATGATCGGTGGCTCCTTTGGGTTGGATGGGGAAGGGACCGAACTTGATCGACTTAACGGGTTGATTGGCTATTTTCTGACTAGTGTGCTGCCTTGGAGCGGCTCCATGGCATGGCGATTTGTGAAAAAATTCTCATATATGGTGCAATTCTACTGCGAAGACGATCCCGTCGCGCGACCATCCCAATTGAAAAAACGATCGGTGGCGTAGTTGCACATTCCCTTGGGAACGCTCCGTACCGTAGTTGTTTGTGCAGAAATTCCCTTGTACCTCGTGATTTGCGGGCCCGGATGGTCCCGTCGCATGATGGAGCCTCCAGCGATCACGTAGGCCGGTCGTGCGATGGGTGGTCTGGGCCCTCGAATAGCGATGTAGGCGGCAACTTACTACACTACGCGCTGCAGGCAGACCCGTTCCAAGGTAGCACACGAGTCGGAAAATAGTCATCCGACCCATCAAACCGATCATGGTTAGCCTCGTCCCACTCGTCCACCCCATAGGGGAGCTGATCATTTTTCCTATTGGGTAGGTCGCATGATGGGGCCGTTTTGGCACTCAAAACACGATGCAGACGGCAATTTTGCACAACCTGTAGCAAGCTGACCTGCCCTAAGGCAGCGCGCGAGTATAAAAACTACCCTACCCATGATCTTGCGTTGGCGACCATTGTCTTTGCACTCAAGTCATGGAGCCATTACCTTTTAGAGGAGTGGTTTAATATATATACAGATTACAAGTCTTTGAAGTATTTATTCCCCAAAAAGGACTTGAATTTGAGGTAGCAAAAGTGGATGGAGTTTTTGACATCATATGATTTTGTCATCTCATATACCGCAGACAAGGGTAATGTAGTGGCTGATGCTTTAAGCAAACATCATGTAGTATCGAGTCATTTGTTCTTGGAATGGAAGCATTTGAAGTTCATTTCTACATTTGACTTTCAACCATCATCAGATATTACCTCGAGATTACTAGCAGCAGATGTGCAACCTACATCAATGGATCATATTGGGTCTAGATAGAAGGAGGATAAGGAGCTAGTAGATATTATCAGGAGGATTGGGAAAGGAGAGTCATAGATTCATTTGAGGTGTTTATGCCATTGACTCGAGTAGATGATTACGAAGGGATGATAGGCTTTGTGTTCCTCTTAGTATGGATTTGATAGGTGTTGTGCTAGCTGAATCTTACCGTTCTAGAATGATCATTCATCCATGTGCTAATAATATGTATTGAGACATAAAGAGAGTCCTCTGTTGGCCTGGTATGAAGAAACATGTAGCAGAGTATATGGCTAGATGTATGACTTTCCATAAGGTAAAAGCGGAGTAGAAGAAACCAGAAGGATTATTGCAGCCATTGTATATTACTTAGTGGAAGTGGAAGAATATTTCCATGGACTTTGTGGATGGCTTACCAAGGACTAGGAGAGGAAATGAGAGCATTTGGGTCATAATTGATCAGGTGACTAAGTGCGATTATTTCATACTAGTGAAGAGTATGGAGATGGCGGCATCATGAGTGGCTCTATAGAGAGAAGTCGTTAGGTTACATGAAGTTCCTACTTGTTTAATTAGCAATCTAGATTTGATTTTTACCAAGAGTTCTGGAGGTGTCTACAGGAGGCTTTAACGACTGAGTTGAGAGTGGGCACTTCATATCATCCCCAGGCAGATGGATAGGCAGAGAGTATACTGGATGTCGGAGGACTTACTATAGATGTGTATTTTGGACTTTGGAGGTTCTTGGGAGGATCATTTGCCGTTGGTGGAATCTGTCTACAACAATAGGCATCAAGTTAGCATTAGGATTGCACCATTTGAGGCATTAGATAGTAGGTCTCATAGATCATTGTATTTTGGTGGGACACTACAGATAAGAATATTCTTGGGCCAAATATGGTGAGGAAGACATGGAAGAAGATGGACTTGGTCCATGGGAGAATGAAGACCGCTTAGGATAGGTAGAAATCTTATGCTGATAGGAGACGTACAGAGTTAGAGTTCGTAGTGGACCACATAGAGTTTATGAAGGTTTCAGCCCTTAGACATGTTATGAGGTTTGGTAGATCGTCGAAGCTAGCATCGAGGTTTGTAGGGTGTTTTTCAATAGTTGCTAGAGTAGGGAAGTTGGCATATAGGGTATGGCTTCCGAAGAAGTTAGCGAGGATGCATGATATTTTCCATGTGTCATACTTGTAGAAGTTCTTATAGGACAAAACTACTATAAAGGTTGAGAGGGAGTCACTTGTCCACCATGCATCCACTCGTATTCTTGATATTTTAATGCCTTGCGTTTTTATAATAGCACTTATGACTCTCTTTGTATGAGGCTTCGTTTGAGCGCTGAGTTTTTTTGGGGTACCAGTATAGGCACTTATTACATAGCTTTATTTTTTTATCTGGCTAAATGTTAATACATTTAGAAGAAAATCATTTGGTTACTTTATTTATTTATTATAGATCTTTGTATTTCAATATTTTCAATGCTTGAATCACTTTTTTTATATCTTTTTCAAAATATACAAGTAATTAGTTAATAAATAATAACATTTTATATTTGGGTAAAAGCTATCTTTAATTTCTCACATTTTTGAAATTTGGCTTTACTTATTCCTTAATGTTTTATTTTAATTATAATCCTTTTAAAAGTTATGTTAACATAATTTCATAATCAAATGCAAAATAACTAACTATAAATTAAATTTATGCTACTTATTATTATACATGAGTCTTTTAAGATTATTTGGTATATAAATAGTTAGTTATTATCATAATACAAACCTACTAATATAAATTTCGTTGTTTATATAAATTATAAAAGTACTTGATACACTTTTGATTTTATCGATGAAACATATACATGTATACACATAAGTACACACACATATAGAGACACACACTCCTACAGATATATCTATACACACACACATATCACTTATAATAAATAATAACCAGTAACCATAGTTAAGTATTTTTTGTAACTATTTCATGCGAATACTATTTGCGCAAAATATATGTGATGAATGCCTATTTTCATCCTAGCTCCGATTGACTCCGCCTGGACTCTAACACCAATCTTAGCGCCCAACACTCTGCTTCCTCTTGACCAAATAGCTTAGGGTAGTACATCCTCTAGATAGCACATACATATACACATTATCTTTTACTTATCGTTTAGATTGTTAGACGTTATGCGTACAGATGGTTGGTTGTTGTTTATCTTATTAAGCATTATGTATATGGATGTCGCATATGGATGGAATGGTTGCCCGTACATGTAGTATTGCGAGTATATTTACTTAGAATGTTGCATACATTTTGAATGCATGACATATGCATTTGCATAATATGAGGTTGACTAGATAAGGAGACCGCCTACCTCTTGCATTAGTATAGATTCATTCATGTGCATTTCACGTTGCATATATATATGTATATATTGCATCAGAAAATTTCTAAGGATAATGATTGCCCGTGGATGACGGCTGAGTAGTTGATTATAGCTATTGGTTATTTTGTGTGCAAGTTACATGTCCCATCCTTTGACATTTTAGGGACTAAATCCTTTTAAGAGGGAAGAATGTAACAACCCGATAATTTAAGAAAAAAATTAATAAAAAAATTAAGTTTAAATAAAGAAAGAACTAAAATAAAATTTTCGCAGACGTTTGAATATGGCTATGATACTTACATCATTGTATTCATAGAGATTTTCTGGACAATTTATATATATTACACTTCGAAGTTGGAATTAGTGCGGAGAAGTTAAGGGCGTTTGAAAATTTAGAAATAGAATAAAATTTAAATTTAAAATTTTCCAAAAATATGCCACGACCGGTCTACCCATGGGTAGTTGTTGACCAGTATTTGTTAACCAATGGTGGTAAGCGGTTGATCGTTGACATTGTAAAATCGAGGGTTTTTTGAAACAATTGAATAGTCGTGGTAGGTCAGTTCATTGCCAAGCTGCGATGTGTGTACTTGATCATCCTAAATATTAACCGGGTTAGATCCAATGTCCAAAACTAATTGCCAACCTCTATAAATTCAGACCTAAGCTAACCATAAAAGGAATAGAAAAACTTGTCGTACTGAAACTCTACCAAAATCTAACTTATCCTCTAAAACTAAAATTTCATCAAAATCGAATTAAAATCAAAGTAGAAGAAATACAACAAATCGGATCTAGTGTGAGAAAGCATACGGAGGGAGATTCTCTAGCGGAACATGTTGAAAGAACTTGGATCTAAGGCGAATATAAACAAATTTAATTAAATGATTATTATAGCTAGATTTACTCTATTATATTTGACCAAGGATGTTAGAAATTGGATTATAAATTGTACAACCTTAAATTGAAACCAATAATATAGGGCAGAAATTGAAGTAACTCCAAATGCATAAATTTGATGTGTAATGCTAGTAAATCCCTTTAATTATTTAACTGTAAACCCTAAAAACAGTAAACACTAGAATAAACAATTTATATTAAAATTGAGAAACATGGAATGGTCAAGATACTTGCTTACGGTTTATTTTAACGCTGCAATCAACAATAATTAACCTTAATTAAAAATCGACATAAAAACTACAAAACCCTAAATTTTAAGCTACGACCAATCGACCACTCCTCCCGAGTGGTCAATCCCAAGCGGACAACCGTTTAGGGCTAGGGGTCAATCAGTTGTCCCTTAGAATGCATAACTTGAACCTCAGCCTAAGGCCCAGTTTAATAAAAAAAACTAGTATAAATGTTAATTGTTTTATGGGCCTATTTAAGGCTATTTGGATGTATGTTAGGAGTTGTAGGGAAGCTAGTTCCCTATGCTAGGACTCTAGGTCATTGGGTGTTGGGTAAATGTCGTTTACCCAATAAGGAACCGAGTAATCGAATGGAGGTGATTTTATTTTTGCAAAGGACACTCACAGAGAAGTTCTGCAGTGGACGCCCAACTTTGACAGATGCCAGATGAGTGGACCCAACACAATGGGAATCTTGGTATGCATGTTTTTTGACGTAACGTGATATAATTCAAATGATGGATCTCGGCACGTTCAATCATAGGCATACACTATGATCAAGAGATGGATACGGGTGCAGACGATGAGACATATCGACGAGTCAATATTTCAGATTCTCTTCCTTTAGGTATAGTTGGGGCATACGTAGTCATAGTTAGAGGAAAATCAATTTTCCAATAGCCAGATAAAGATGATATTAGTGGGGAGTAGTTCTATGGTAGCATTATACGGTGATGTTAGTGGAAATTTATTTCCATAGTAGGGTACTGGTGGTGTTTCCTTATTGGGTAGCTCTAGGAACGGTGGTTGATCATTAATTATGAGGTTCGATCCATAGTACGATCCTTATAGTAGCTTACACATGTTCTAGTATAGGTATTTATTAGACAAGAACTCTTAGATGATTAGGAATTCACAGACACTTGTAGTACACCCAGTGTCGTTTAGAGTAGAACTAAAGTTAACTACACATGATCATCACATATTAAACTTATACTCATTCACCAAACTTTTGTCCGACCTACTCTTTTTTTCTTCTTTTTTCCTACCACAGGTGGACATGGCAGTCGTTGATTGACTCATTCTTAATACTTAGAGGGGCGAGCTCATCCTTTGGGTTACTTCTTGTAACGACCCTAGATTTTTATTTAATTTAAATTAATGATTAAATGAATTTTTGAATAAAAATTTGTAGAATTAATTATAAATGGAAGCGAGTTTCCTCGATTCAAATAGAAAATATGTAAAGTCATATGGATTTGAAAAATTGTATATATGTGAATATATATGTATATATTGGATTCTAAATAAATTCTTAAATAAATGATTTTGAAAAATAAATAATATACTTTGGACACAAGTATAAAAATAAATAAATAAATTGATTTAAAAATTTATAAATGATGATATTTGAGTTATATAAAATATATGTGTACAAAGAGAAATGTAAAACAATAATTATTAAAGTAAAATTCATGATAAATATTTAAACTAAAAATAGAAGTAAAATGAATATTTGAGTATAAATAAAGATAAATAAAAGTTAAGTATGGAACCAAATAAATATATAAAACATCTATGTACAAAACAAAGTTATAGAATTTCAATTATATTTTAAAGTAAGTAGACAAAATAAAATAAAAATAAACAAAACAAAGTAAATACAAACAAATATAAAAGTTTTAGTATGCAAAGAAAAAAAAATAAGAGCAAATATACAAAGTAAAATAAAATACAACACAAAACTGTACATACATAACAATACATTAGCTAAACCTATTATTATAAACATGTAAGTATATGCAGGCAAGAAAAATGCAGGCTGAAATAAACAAAGCTAAAGTAATAATACATCTCAACCATACTTATTAAACAAAATAGTATTACTTTGTACAAATAACATCACCAATTCAAGCATGGGTTTAGCAACAGAAAAAGAAGTATAAAGATGCTGAGTAAAAAAAGAAATATTGTACTTGCCCATACCTAATACCCTGTACAAAAACAACATACCCTGTCAACTTTTCCTATATATCCACTTCACCTCAGTTCGTTCATCAACCTGAGAAGATCAAGTTAAAATAAGAACAAAGAAATAAAAACAAAAGCAAGAAGATTTAGGATCAAAAGCAATGCCATTTCCAGTTTTAAAAAGTGCAGGCTGTTTTCAAATTAAAGTATGCTCTGTTCTTCTTCTCAGACATGTGAGTAACTTAAATTTTAAAATACTTAAGTATATATGTTGCTTAATTATTGTCTGAGATGTGTATATATATTTATGCATTCCTGTGTATGTATATTGATGTTTAAATATATATATGTCTGCCTGTACAAATTTAGTTACCTCTGTTCTTGTTTTCTTCCAGACCAGATTTGCAAACAAATTCTCATTCTTAGATTTAATAACTGATAGAATTTAAAATATAAACAAAAGTTGTTGTTTGATTATAAACTAAGTTTTTAAATTCTATTTAAGATAAAGCAACTTGTAAATCCCTCTGGAAATCAAAACATCTGAGCAAATCTTTAAACAAGTCAAAATTCAAACATTTTATTTTACGATTTCAGGCATGTAAACTGAATTCATACATTATAATATGAATTTTAAAGCTGAAAGTATAATTTTTAGTGTTAGGATTTAAGAGCAGTTCGACTTTGTATTCTAAACATTATTTGGGAAAATTCCGGCGTCGTGGTGAACTGGGGTAGTCGAGGATGGTCGAGAAGGTGGAGGAGCTTACCACGGTGGCAGGAAAATTATAGGGATGGTGAATAGATCACGGTGGTGGCGTCGGCAATTGGTTGAAGTCTGTAGCCCTAGTTTTGTTGGGGTCGAAGGATTCGATTCGTTCGTCACTATCGCTTGATCGAGTGACGCGTGGTTGGGGGTGATGGAAGAGGGAGTGACGGCGAAGAGATGACCGGAGTTTCGTGATCACCGGTGGCCGAGGCGGCGAGAATGGGATGTTGCCAGGTTTTGAGGTAATGTCGATTTCGATGTTGCCAGGTTTTCATTTTCGAGCTCGCCTTCAATTTTGAATGGTGAAGTGGATCTTGGCTTTTTTGTAAACGAGATCGGGTTGGGGGGAGATCAATGACTTGCTCGACGTCGAGTTGGTGGCTTGGAGCGGTCAACGGGGTTGTACACGTGCACGCGGTGCACGTTGAAGTGTGGAGAGGCTGTAAATGTTTGAGAAGAAGAGGAAGAGTTTGAGTTTTTCTCTCAGGGAAATTGCGTGACGCACTCAGAGTAACACTCGAGTGATACCTGGGTAGATCTCGGGTATTGTGTTGATGGGTTTAAGCCAACATAATTTTGAGATTAATAAAGTTAAACAAGTTTAAATATCTTGAATCTGAAGGGAATTTGATTTCAAAGCCTTTTAAATTTCTTTCATGTCAAAAGCATTAGTTTAGCTTGTAAATTTGAAGGTCTTAAAAGTTAGTTTTATAATTTGTTTAAAGATAAATTAATACCCACTTTAAAACTTGAAAATTAAAAATGAAATTAAAAAGTAAATTTGAAAATATATAGTATTAAACATATTTGTAAGTGAAAAATTTAACCATCAATAAGAATGAGTTTTGCTTGAAAGTTAATGAAAAACTTAAAGATTTAAAGTTTATTAATTTTTGAGTTAATTAGAATGGAATAATTAATGTTTTGTATTTATTGAATTAGTAAACAGAAGTTTAAATTTATAAATTAAAGTTTAAGTTAATTAATTAAGAGATAGCTAATGTGTAATTAAGAATCATAGATTCAAGTAGATAATTTATGATTAGAAATTAATTAGTTGTAATTAAGAGCTAATTAAGTTGCAATTAACACCTAATTAAATAATTAAGATTTATCAATGGATTATTAATGGTTAATCAATTTTTATAAATAATGGTTAGAGTTAATTAATCAAGTGATTAAGATGTAATTACATTTAATATAATTAAATGTTGATTTATTTATAAAGGTAATTGATCACTTAAAGATAATTATTTAATGAAATTAACTGAGGTTAAATGATTGTGTAATTAACTTAAAGATAATCTAATTAATTTATTAATTAAGAATAATTAATTAAAATGTTTGATTAATTAATTTATATCAAATTATTTGTAATTAACTTATCATGATTGGATAAGTAATTCATAAGTAATTAATGTACTTGGGAATAGATTGAATTGATTAGGATTAAACGATTAATTGACCTTGCTTATGAATGTTTATATTGTATGAAATGCCTTGAATTGATTGTCCTAACTGATCTGTGACATTTTGTTATGTGGATTGAACTGAGTATTTTATTCATTTATTGATGATACATCTATATATTATCTGTGAATCTGTGAATGGGCGGTAAGCGTTATAGTTTATATCGCTTATCAATTATATTTCTGAGTTTTAATCTGTGATGGCTGAATGATTGTGCACTATTGTGTAAAACCTCTGGACCACACCACACACACACAATTATGGATTTCACGAGGAAATCAGTTAAGTCGCAGATTTTGAAATAGTTTTGGATTTGAATTTTTAAATTCAAATGTTTTGGAAATGGATTGGCTATAAAGTGAAAAACTTTTGAAATGGAATTTCAAAGATGAAGTTTATTTTTAATAACTTGATTGAATTTTGAAATTTAAATATTTTGATTTGAATTCAATACTTGAAATTGAATTCTATAATCTTGAAAATAGGGACTAAAGATGTTATACCAGTTTATATGGGTTAAACTATTTTAAAGATATTGATTTGAAAATTTGAATTTAAATTCAAAAGCTTTAACTCGTGTAAATGAAAATGATCTTTTTGAGACGAAAACTATTTGTTTCCAAATAATAAAAAGCTTTCATAGGAGAAACGAATTTCAAATTATATAAAAGGGATTTCAAGTTTAAACTGAAATAGTTTATCAAGTTATTGATGATTATTTGGAAATGAATTTTGAAAGTGAATATTTGGGAACGGTTTGAAAACTATAAAATAAATCTTTAATTTAAAGATTTAAATGAATTAATACAATTGAGATGGAATTGTTTTGAAATCCAGGAATAAATATTTGTGAAAGTAGGTGAACTTTATGAAATAAATCTTTTGTTTAAAAGATTTGAAATGGTAATTGGATTAAACCATTTGAAAGGAAGTTTTGAATTATTAAGTTGTGACTTAATTGAAATCCCAATATCCATATATTTTTAAATTATCGCGCTCTATTCGGGTTAGCCGGGAAAAGACCTTTGGGTCGTATAACCCATTCTGAATATGCGATTCGACGTTATGGATAGCATTTGAAGACCGGTGATGAAGACCGGGTATTTGCGAAAGCGATAGGATGACCTATCGATTGTTTCTGCACCGAGTCGCGCCGGTATAGAGACTCCATATGTGATGGGAAGTCCGAACGTGATTAGTGAATATCCGGATTGCAAGGACTTCTTTGTAAGTGCCTTCGGTTCTGTTCGAGCCCGGAACAGACTTGTATGGATTGTTATGTCTGACATTACAATTTGAGATATAAAGCTGATTTCTTTCAAATATATTTCTGTTGGTGGCGGAGAATTTATTCTCTTAGCTTAACACCCTTCTCTGAGACGTACGAGCTCAGAGGTTATGTAGTTGAAGGTTATCAGCGATATATTCCCAATTTGGTAATGTGACATGCTGAGTGTTGCTGTGAAATGATCATTGTGTTGATTATTTGTGATAGGATCATTTGTTTGATCGTCTGTCTTTGTGATCATTTCTATGATCATTTGTTGACCCAAAGCACGGCTTTTGTATAAAGTGTGTTTTTGTGGACGAGACTTCGTCGAGCCTCACAAACCGGTAATGGTCGAAACAGGAATTGTGCGGCAAGGTTTTCAGGGATCGCTTCCCTAGGGTATGACCATTCCTTCTGGAAAAGGGTAGTATCATGGTATGGAGCCCATATACTTACTCATGTTGAAACACTTATTATTATGGTGTGATGTTGGTTAGAGAGCTCTCGTTTAAAGGTCCCAAAGGACCGGGGGTGGTATATCTGAGGGTTTGTAATATCCCTTGGGAAAAGGGGTTCCCGGCCTTGTTTAGCAGAGAACGGTTTGGTTCTCGGGGCGTCCTTCCAGAGGCGTTTCCATGTGGCAATGGGAAGTTCCTTGGCCTGACCATTTGTTGGAAAAATCCATTCATCCAATACGAGCCTTGTACGGTATTAGTTGTATTACCTGCCATCTACTTATGGTGGCGCCCCACTATTTGGATGGTAGCTATAGTAGGCATAGTTCGAAATGTCTATGTTGGCTAAGATTTATATCTTTACTTTCGAAATGATTTTTTCCTACACTATGCACTAGTAATAATATCAAATGTTTCTTTTTAATGCGTATCAAGCATCTTTGACTATCATAAGGAGAAATCTCCTCCGATTCTGCGTTTGCATTGTGTGTGTGTGCGGGAGGCCTTAATGGTAGTCTCATTTTAAAAAAAAGCATTGCGAATTGACTTTGAAAATCTTTTGTTGAATGTTTTAAAAGATAAACTGTTTTGTTGCTCACACCAGTCCCACCACTGATCCGGAGTTTATTGTTTCTTTCCTAAACTCTGGGTGCTCATTATATTTTCTACACGAGCAGTCTAGAGTTGGGTTTTTCAGATAGTTAGATATAGTGGATTATTTGGAGTTAGTTCAGTCTTTGGATCGCACCAGTCTTGCTGAGCTTGGTGCATCGTTATTGGGAGTTCGAGCTATTGCTGAATTGGTTTTTTGAGATGGAGTTGCAGTTCTCGGAGTTCCTTTTGAAGACTATCTTAGAGTTATATTGTTCCGCTGCTATTTTATTGTATCATATCTCTGATGTATATTGATATCTATTGGATCATCTGTTGTATCAGATATTGTATCAAAGCTGTATATCAATGTATTATTCTTTTATTCCGCTGTGTTATTTACTTAATGTTGTTATAAGCTCCGGCGAATCGGATTTGAACGGTCGAATCTACGACATTCGAGTACGATGTGAAGTATGAATGTCGATTTTCGAGCGGGCAAAATCCGAAACGTTACACTTCTTATCAAATTTACTCTCCATATATGTATCTATATTTTCAGTACATTTTATTTCCTATACCAGATTCGAGTGATACATTTTGTGTACTTTGTACTGGACCACGTACTAGTTTTCTAAGACTGTGATTTGGATATTTTTTAAGATGGATATTTTTCTATATTATATATTTTGTTCCTAGATGGATATTTTTCTATGTTATATCTTTTGTTCCTTCCACGGTGAGTTCTGAAAATATCATATATCTTAGATTATATCTGCTTGTATTGGTCTTTATAATGTTATAAAAACCCGACAGTCCGTACTTTTCGACATGACGCGAAGCCGAAAATTATATTCGGCTTGGGATTAGTGTGTCGGGGAAGCGGGATCTCAATATTTACATGATATATATACATATACTATTATTATCCTCGGCATAAAAAAATAATATTACTTTTTTCAACTTAGATTTAAAAATAAGTTAAAGCCGAGTATATATTTATATATATAATATTTAGATATATATGAATTATCTAAAATTTTCACATGTATATGCATTATTTAAAATTTAAAATTTAAATTACTTTGAATTATTCAAAATATTATTAAAAATAGAATATTTTTAATTTCAAAAGCCAAAAGCAAAAAAAATTATACGTGTAGCAACCTGCATTTTTTTAACAACTAGATATTTAAATAATTAATTTAAATATTGAATCGTTAATGAATTGAAGGTCCAAATATGGTTTTTTTGGCATACTATCGAACTAGGACTCGAGATCTCTTCCATTGAGTCACGATCAACATTGTGAATCGAAATTAGTATAAATATTGCTATTTTTGGTGCCAAGATATTTTTATGATAATCATATTGTTATACGTATTTTATAAAAATATGTGCGTAGTTAAGTCTAGTGGAATCTCGACCAACGACTTGTGTTTCTGGGACGAGAACTTTAATATGAGATGTGTGGTTGAGGGATTTTTGAACTTGGCGATCTAATAGCCAAAATGGCCTCAAAATGCATGAAATTATCATCTCAGAGCGCCATCTCTGATAGTGATGAAATATATACTATCGAGATTGGAAAAATGAGGTGATATGGATTTATGAGTTTCGTTGCGATCCGATGTACCATGTGATTGTACGAGCTTGGAATGATTTGAGAGCTTAATAAAGTGTTGATATTATTTATATATTATCTTCTTTTCTCCTTCTTAAAATATCTTCTTCCTCTTCACTTTATTTGAAAGCGCAATACTCCCTCTTTCTTTAGCAAAATGTCGACAACCACTCCCTAACTAATCGTGTGCTCCCTCATAATTCAACTAGAAACTTGAAGCATGTTTGTGATTGGGACAATGACATGGGTTTTCATGAATGTGGAGGCATCAACTATGTTTGGTCAGGTTTGGTGGAGGAGCGTCGAAGTAGAGGTGAAGGGCATGGTTGCATGCGTGTTGGCAAGGGGATAAGCTCAGTGACGGTTTGATGGCCAGTGTTTGGCCGAGGCATTGAAAAGGAATGGTCAACATGTAGATATAGGTTTCAAAGGGGTAGACTCGGCACTCAAAGAAGTGTCGATTGGAATAGTTGAAAGGAGCTTCAGTTGATCACCGTGATTCACAACTTTATGGTGGCCGATTAGGGCTAGGGGGTCGTGATCTATTATGAGGGTTTGGACCTCTTTTTCTTATAACTGTCGTGAAGAGAGTGAAATGCGTAATGTGTAACAACCCAAAATTTAAGAAAGAATTAATAAATAATTATAAGTGAAAAAATAGCGTTTATAATTTAAATTCGTTTGAAATTAGTATTGAAATTAACTGGCAGTAGATTTATTGAAATGTTTCAATTAGAAAGGGAAAAATGAATTAAATTGTAACGATTGAGTTTAAATAATAACTTACATTTGTGTCAAAATGGAATGAGCATTTTAAATAAAAATAAATGCATGTTTTGAGATAAATAAAATAAACTTCTCATTTTTAAAGATATGTATGATTTTATAAACATGGAGTTTGTTTTGTTACAAAAGAGAAAAAAGGTATAACAATGTATTTAGAAAGAAGGCATCCACTTTTATAAATTTAGATGGCGATGTTCAAATGATATGGGTTATTGTAAATGAGAGAAAATGTAACCATATATTTATAAAAAGAAGGCATTTAAAAAAATAAATGTTATATTTTGAAAAGAAAAGGCAAGAGTGTATTATGAAAGGATTACATTTATTACAGGAAATATAAGTTATGTTATTTCTTTGTTAGTAAAGAATAAGAGTCAGTTTGACATTTAAACATAAAAATATTAATATAAATCAATTAATGTAATTGATTTCTCAATTTAAAGGTAAAGAATTAGGTTACTAATTAATATACAACATGTATGCACGTTTGTGGACCTATGTTATTTGTCTAACTACAACAGATGTGAAAATGGAAAAAAATGTAGACATAACAGTTCACATGTTATTTAATGAATTCAGATTTGAATATATAAAATATTGGCATAACAATTCACATGTTATTCACCCAATTAATTCAAACTTGAATATATACAATATTGGCATAAGGATTTCTGATTATTTTTTTAGACATAAACATGGAGAAATATTAGCATGTTAATTTACTTATTTCACATGTAAATGTGGAAAGATATTGATATGTTGTTTATTTATTTATTTATTTCAAATGTAAACATGTAAACTAAATGGGATGTTGAAAACCGAAATGAAACATGCGAATTAAGAGAGATGCATGGAAATCTAATATAAAATAAAATGTCAAAAATTGGAAATTAATTAAGGAGAAGAAAACGTTATTTATAGTTTGCATATTATAGAGGGCGTAATTAATTAAATCAAATATAAGATAAGGCACTGATAAGGCACATTGTAAGATTTGACACAACAACGAGTCAGCAAAAGTATCTAGGGATTCTAATCTACGGTTGAAAGCACACATAAAACACTATAAATAGGACCTAAACTAAACTAGGTTTTCACTCTAAAATTAAAACCTAGCCTCTATTTCTCTCTATCAAATATTTACCTACATTCTTCATTTATAAATCAAAATTATATTATATATATACATTCAAATAAAAGATGGATATTGTACAAATTAGAGGAGATTTTCTAGAGAATTTGATTGCTGTAAAAAAGGGATTCTAGCTTTTATCTCAGGTGAGTGATTGTAATTATTTAGATTTTTAAGTAATTTAAAATAATAGGGTTTCCAGTAGTTGTAGTTTTACTACGATTTTTGGAATAACCTTTTTAGTAGTTTATTTACAGTTTTTAGAATTATTTTCAGTTTATTTCTTTTAGCTATTCTTTTCAGTTGATTTTAGTTTATTTCTGCTAATTATAGCTTTTCCATTTAATTACAGTTTATTTACAGTATTTTAATTTATTTACTGTTATTTGTGCGTTATTTACCTTTTCCCATGCTTTGGATTTTCTTCTATTTTCAGTTTTCTTTTATTTATCCTTCTTCTTCGCATATGCATTAGAATATATTAAACACAAATATGGATTAAAATTATAAGAATGCTGAAATAACGGAAGATAAGATGTAAATTGTAATGACTGTAATAAAATTGGAATTAAGACTGAAATTGAGCCTAGTTATGATAAACAAGATTATAATGTAGGTTATAATAAGAAATAGAACAGAATGAGGCTTATTTTAAGACTTAGGATAAATTGATAAGCAAAGATAGTAGAGATAAATTGTAAAAGCTTATTTAAATAATTTATCTAAGTTAATAAGTAAAGATGAAAGTAGGACCTGTACCAAATAGCATTCCTCTATTATTTCTATGGACACGGTTTTTCACATAAACCTAAAGTGAGACGAGTGACATGCTTATGCTAATAATGGTAGTAATGGTCAATACGTAGAATTCCAAATCATGGGGATTTGCAAAAGGGGCGCAACTAGATATTATTTGGATGACGGGCCAGTACCAACAACATTTTCCTTATTATTTCTATGGACACGGTGTTTCACATAATCCTGAAGTGAGATGAGGGCACGCTTATGCTGGAGCTTGAGGTAATAAGAAGACCCAATATGTGGAACAATAGATAACGCGAGCTTAGTGGTTGTAACGACTCAGAATTTCTGTCATTTGAAATTCGTATATTTAATTGATTTTAAATATTAACAAGTAAAATTTGTAAGTCGAATAAATTATATTTCGAATATCTAGATTTAATTGGATAATTAAATCGATAATTTAGTATTTGAAATTACATAAATAATTGGAAATTGGGTTTAATATGATTAAAATTGATTTGTAAAGTTTTATTAAATCATATTGGAGTTAGAATGATGTTATAGAACTTTTAAAATTGGATTAAAAGTAAATTTGTGGAAATTGAATATTTTAGTATTTAATTGACGAGTAAAAATAGTCATTTTTCAAACAGTCTTGAATTTTGACGAAACCAGTTTCATCGGATCCGTAATGTTATATTATAGTAAGATTTCAAATTTCGTGTCAATCGGGTTTACGGTTTGTCCAGGGAAAGCTAAAACGCGTAGAAATCGGTTTAAGTGAATTTTAAATTTAAAATAGTCGATTTGAAAACCTATCTTTCAAATATGATCGAATTGGCTCTCGATATATATTCCATTGCATTCGGAATGGGGGCGAAACCTTATAAACGCTACGCGGCATGCTTCGATCGGAGTTCGAAAATTTTCAAGATGAATAGTGTTTTGCAATTTTCTATATAAGGCCCCCTATTTTCACATTTTCAACCAAACCCTAGATTCTAATCCCTAGCCGCCACAAACAGCCAATGGCCAAAATCTACTGTTGATAATTCTTCAAATCCTTCTAATCCAAGCAGAATTAGATGAAGGCCTCAACTAGAAAGTTGTAGAGGGCGACGAGATCGACAAATCCAACGGTGGTGATCGTTTAAGGTCGAGTAAATCAACGACCATAAGGGTTTAAACGACCAAACTTCGTGCATGTTTTTCCAGAGGGTGGAGCTGCCGAGCATAACCAGAATTAGGGTGGAGGTGAGGCACGTCACGAGCTTCGGAACCATGTAGTTGATCGTCGTTGAAGTCGACGAGGTGGTTGCATTAATTAGGGTTAGTGGCGGCCGTTATTGGTTCGATGCGATCGTGTTTTACTGATGGAAAAAGAACGTGTGAGGGAGGAGGATTTTCACGGCCTGGATTTGCTTGATGAAATCGAATGGCTGCAGTGAAACAAAGGTTTAAAAATATAAAATAGAAAATGAAATTGAAT
This sequence comes from Allium cepa, assembly GCA_030765085.1. Lineage (NCBI taxonomy): Eukaryota > Viridiplantae > Streptophyta > Magnoliopsida > Asparagales > Amaryllidaceae > Allium > Allium cepa. Next base: position 853,485,881 of record CM060928.1, read on the forward strand.
TATATTAAATCATGTAATCGTTGTAACATCATAACTTTGTCATACGAGGTCGAAAATTGACGAAACGAATTGCGTTGGATCCGTATTGACGAGCACTACGCAATGGATATGGATTGGGATTGATTGGAGATAGTGTGAATTTTGGGTAAAATTAAACGCGCGTTTAATTTTATTCGGAATAAAACGCTGAAAACGCTATTGGAAGCAAGGTGAGAACTTCTCACTCGATCGAATTTGTTTCCATTTAAATTTTAAATAGTTAAATTTAAAATTGCTTGATTGTGTGATTAAATGATGATTGCTATCTGTTGTATTGAAATAGACCCTATACGCCGCATATTAAGCAGAGGTTATTTTATTAAACACATATACCGCGATATTCCACCTTGAAGTGGAATTGGTATTATATATGTACTTGGAGTTGATTTCCCGCATTATATAGAGGATGATATTTTATATAAACCCATGTACCACGATATCCCGTATTGAAACGGGATTGGTATTGTGCTAACATATGTGGATGCAGGGAAACAGGTTGGAGGGATCCAACTGCATTCCTTAAATAATTGAATTTGTTTCAATGTTGTGTGTTGATTATTTATAATCTCTGTGTGATTTTCTTTGTGATTGGAATCGTTGAAGGCTAAAATTTAGCCGAATATAATTTTGGTATCATTAGATACCGGAAATAAATAAAAATTTGATTTTTGAAAAATTCAGGTTGAAAGTTTATATTAAAATTTATTTTTGAGAATTGGATAAATTTAAAAGAAGGAATTCTAAAATAATAAAGTTTTATTTTTAATCTTATTGAATAAAATTCCGAAATATGGGAAAAGCTTTAATAAATGGATTTCGGTAATATTATTCAAGGGTTGAAGAATTCATTCAAAATACGGATTTTAAAGAGTTTGAAAAATAAAAGAATTTGTTTTCTTTAAAAGGAACTTATTTTTAAAAGGAAATACAATTTGAAATCCATTTGGGAATTGATTTTAGGTGATTGAATTTAAATCTTTTGAAAATCCATTTGGAAATTTATTTGGTGTTTTGAAAAGAAACTAGAATCAATTTGAAAATTGATTTAGGGTTTAGTAGAAATTGATTTCAATTTGAGATTTGAATGAAATTTACTTGGTGTTTAATTTCTTGGAAAATCAATATGGAATTTGATTTGGTTGTTTTTGAAATCAATTGAAAATTTGAATTGTTGTTGAAAGTGAATATTTGAAATCGATTTGAAAATCGAATATCGGTGGATATTTGGAAATTTAAATTCACCGTGGAATTTATAAAGAAAAGGGAAATTTGTTTAAAAAATAAGCATCGATTTATTTTTTAAGTGTGGAAATAAATTTACGGATTTGGAACGTAAATTTAAAGTAAATCGGTAAGGATTTATTTAATTGGTTTAAATGAACCATTTTGAAATGAAAGTGTATTCTTCCTGGAAAGCCGAATAAAATTTCTGAATGGCTTTGAAAGATGCATACATACATACATACATACATACATACATACATACATACATACATACATATATATATATATATATATATATGTATGTATATAATTCTAGAATTGGTTTTGAAAAGGATACTTTGGAGAAATTAACTTCTTAAATTGTTTTAAATCCTTTAAGTAAAGATTTATTAAGTTGATATAGAAATGATTATTTCTAAGATTTAATCAATAATTGTTTTAGAAAATAGTTATACTCTATCTACTAATTTTTATTTTGAAAATTAGTTTGGACTTAAGTTATATGTAATATTGGTATAATATTTTTATAACTAATATTTTATGTAAAGTGTTTAAAGGAAAAAATAGTTTTATTTCAAAGTGTTTCCCCGATATATTTTGGACAAGTGTTATAAATTATTTTAAAGTATTTGAACTCAGCATATTTCCAGTGAAAATGAATAAATATTTGGAAGTGTTTCCGCGTAAGGAAAATGATTTGAAATTTGTTTTCAAAAGTTGTAAAGGTGAAAAGTGATTTGAAATTTGTTTTTCAAATGGTTGAAGTGTGGAAAAATATATCTTGTAAAGTTATTTTTGGAAAATAAATAATATGGGAAATTATTTGAAAACTGATGATGTTGTGCATATCTATTGATGGTTAAATAACCGACTATCAATATTTACCTTTTAATGGGTATTTGTTGTGACTTGCTTGAATTTGAATGCTACACTTGTTTTAAAATAAGTGCTCCTTATTCGGTTTAGCCGGGAGAGGACCTTCGGATCATAAATCCCATTCCGAATAGTGATACGTCGTAATGAATAGCATTTGAAGACTGGTGTTGTAGACCGGATATTTTCAAAAACGGAAGGATTACCTTCGAATGTCTCTGCATCGGCTGATCTCCGATATAGAGATTTTATCACCCTTTGTGATGGGAAGTCCGAACGTGATTAGTGAATATCCAGATTGCAAGGGCTTCTTTGGAAGTGCCTTCGGTTCTGTTCCATCCCGGAACAGACTTTTATGGATGTGTGTCTGACGTTACACTTTGAGATGTAAAGCTGGTTTCTATCAAATACATTTCTATTGGTGGCTGAGAATTTATTCTCTTAGCTTAACACCCTTCTCTGAGACGTACGAGCTCAGATGTTATGTAGTTGATGGTTACTAGTAATACATTCCCAAATTGGTAATGTGGCATACGAAGTGCTGCTGATCATTTGTTGATCAAAGCATGACTTTTGTAAAAAGCGTAGCTTTGTGGACGAGACTTCGTCGGACCTCACACCCCGGAATGGTTGAAACAGGCAGAATGCAGCAAGGTTATAGAGGGTAGCTCCCCTTAGGGTATGTTCATTTCCTTCTGGATAGAGGTGGTATCATGGTATGGAGCCCAGATACTTAACATATGTTGTTGCTGCAAATTTATTACTTTGTGGTTGTTGGTATTGAGGATCCTCGGATAAAGATTGTTTACAACCGGAGGATGACGTACTCGTGTCAGTAGTTACCTATTTTTGCAAAGGTAACCCGACCTTGTGTTGGCAGAGATCCAGTAAGGTTCTCGAGGCGTCTCTCCAGAGGCGTACCCATGTGACAATGGGAAGATCCTTGGCCTGACCATTTTTTGGAAATCCAAACTCCAATATGCACCTTGTACGATTTTAGTTGTAGAACCTGCCATTTACTTATGGTGGCGCCTCACTGTTTAGATGGTAGCTATAGTAGGCATACGATAATGGTCGTATGTTGGCTAAGATTTATATTATACTTTCGAAATGTTTTCCTGCACTTTGCACTTATAGTAATAATATCAAAGAAATTTTTCTACGTATCAAGCATGTTGACTATCATAAGGAGAAATCTCCTCTAATTCTGCGTTTGCATTGTGTGTGTGGCGCGAGGCCTTATGGTAGTTTCATTTTCCAAAAGCATTGCTGATCTATTTTAAAATATTTCTTTGTTTTTTTTAAAGATAAACTGTTTTAAGTTCTCACACTAGTCCCATGACTGACCTGGAGTTTATTGTTCCCTTTCTAAACTTTGGGTGCCCATCATTTTCCACACGGGTAGCCTAGAGTCAGGTTAACAGGTCATTTTGGAATTCAGGAGTTGCTGTAGAGATCTGGAGGCAAGTTGGATGGCGTGGTGTATCAACTAGTATATAGTATTTCTTTTTCGATGTTTGTTGTTGTAAACTCTGACAATGTAATGTATTGTGATGTAATGTAATAACTGATATAGTTCTTTGTTCTAAAGATATTCATTTACCTATTATATGTTATTCCGCTACGATTGTGAGGTTCTGATATTGTTTCTATTGCTTCTTCTTTCTTCTTCTACCTCTTCTTCTTTAACCCTAACAATTCGGTTTCCGGCCTTCGATTGCTCGGTAGTTGATACAGTGGACGTATTAATGTTGATTTTCGAAAGTCGAAAATCTTCGAATCCATACATTTGGTGTCAGAGCATTTGGTTAAGCGACAACCTTGGGTCTGTTGGGAATTAGAGATAGAGTAGTGAATATAAAAATGTTCTATATTGTGCTTGCTTATCCGTTGAGTTGTTTGTGAATTCTGGTCGGTATGTGGGACGACATATTATCGATAGGGATTTCTAAACACTTAAACGAGATAAACCGACATAGTATCATTTTAAATTGGGTAAATGAAATAATTTTACCTCGATTATATATTACATATAAAGGAAATAATTTTTCAGAAATTATTAAAGTGTATGTAAATTGATTGTTTGGTTGTTGAAAATGTAAGAATGTATATAAGTTAATTAAAAGATGTTTGAATAATCTAAATAAAAACAACAATTGTAAAAGAATAATTGTATAAGCAAATGAATTATTAAGTATGGAATTAAAATAAATGTGATTTAGGAATAAAAGGAAAATTTTGAAAGAATATTAAGCACTGAATTCACTACTGTCACTGGGAAATAATAAGGGTGATGATTGCAGCATCATCAGTATCATTTTCGAGTTTTTGTGTGATGGATTTGCTACCATAATAAATTGGAAATTGAAGTTTTGTTGTGATAAACAAATTTGAAAATTTAAAATCCAAGTTGTAATTGTTGAATATAAGTAATCAAATTTTGGACTTATAATATGAAATAATAAAGATTTCACTTTGGTAAAGTTGAAATAAATTTGAGTTGGCATAATAAAACATATGATTTGAAATGTAACTAAACGAAGGTTAAATAAATTGATTTGGATTAGGTAAGCTATCGAAATGGAAATTAAACTGAAGTGATTATATAAAATAACTTTGAAGTTTAAATAAGTTGTATAACTTGTAAAGTGAGAAAATGTAAATGAAACCAAATGATAAAATGGTTAAACAATTTTGTTAAGCAAAACGAGATATGAATTTGAATAAGTGACGAAATTTGACTTTGGTAAAAGTTAAATAGAATTTACTTTAGAATTGGAATCTGAATTGGATTTATAAGGGGAAATTTAAGTTAAACAAATGATGTTTGAAATGGAATATAACTTAAGTGATGTTTAATGAAGTTGGTTTTGGTATCGAAGTATAATAATAAAGTGAATTAAATGGATGTGGACTTGAGTTATATAAATGAAATTCAACCTTATTTGTTAAATGAATTGGCAATCGAATTAATAAATGGATTGAATATTAATCAATCGAATGTAAAAGAATTGACATAGAATAATGAATGTAAGTGTTAATTCATTAGAAGCTAATGAAGTTGAAAAAAATTGAATAACTGAAAGAAAAGTCAATTAGATATGAAACCAATTGGAATTAAAAGTGTTAAACCAAATTGAATGTGAATTTAATAATTTGGTAATGTTGGTTATGATTTGGTTGTTATATGATTGTTAGTTGATTGTATATAATTCATTAAGTGTTAATGAAATTGAGTTGATAAATGGAAAGCTATGTAATTGAATTTGAATTGAATTGAACTAATGTGAATTGGTTGTAAGCAATTAAAATTTGTATCGAAACCTTATAAATTGCTTATGGGAATTATTTTGATTTCATTGTTATAAAAACTATATGTTTTGTATTGAAAATTAGTGAAATGTAAATGAGTTTCCTATATATGTCACTTACATGTTTAAATTGAGTAAGTACAGGTACCGAGGCTGTAGTTGGTTGGATTTGGTCACGCTAAAATGCTAATAAATAACTGCTTTTCTTAAAAATGCTAAAAAGGTACGCCTACGCAATAAAAATAGGAAATATGAACTGTTTTTCTGTTTTCCGACCGTGTGGGTCGATGTATATATATTTATATCTATTGTGATATTGCAAAAGCTCCTCCGTACAAGGGAGACTCTGCCAAAATTTTCCTTAAATTTTGGGAGTTAGAAAAATTTTGAAATTTCTTTTGGAAAATTTTTGTTAGCGAAAAGTCAATTTCTAAATTGAAATGGAAATGTAGGATTTGAAAACTTAGTAAAGTTATTGTAGGAAGATTAACTATGGATTTTGGAAAAGTTAAAATGTTTAAATGAATTTAAAATTTAATTTGAACAAATGGTTTTGAAAAGTTGATGGATTTCAAGACTTTTTTTTACTTGGCAATTTCGAGGACGAAATTCTTTTAATGGAGGAAGTTTGTAACGACCCAGAATTTCTGTCATTTAAAATTCGTATATTTAATTGATTTTAAATATTAACAAGTAAAATTTGTAAGTCGAATAAATTATATTTTGAATATCTAGATTTAATTGGATAATTAAATCGATAATTTAATATTTGAAATTACAGAAATAGTTTTAAATTGGGTTTTATGTGATTAAAATTGATTTGTAAAGTTGTATTAAATCATATTGGAGTTAGAATGATGTTATAGAACTTTTAAAATTGGATTAAAAGTTAATTGGTGGAAATTGAATATTTTAATATTTAATTGACGAGTAAAAATAGTCATTTTTCAAACAGTCTCAGATTTTGACGAAACCAGTTTCATCGGATCCGTAATGTTATATTATATAAGATTTCAAATTTCATGTCAATCGGATTTACGGTTTGTCCGGGGCAAGCTAAAACGCGTAGAAATCGGTTTAAGTGAATTTTAAATTTAAAATAGTTGATTTGAAAACCTATCTTTCAAATATGATCGAATTGGCTTCCGATACATATTCCATTGTGTTCGAAATGGGGGTAAAACCTTATAAACGCCAGGCGGCACACTTCGATCGGAGTTCGAAATTTTTTGAGATGAATAGTGTTTTGCAATTTTCTATATAAGGCCCCCTATTTTCACATTTTTAACCAAACCCTAGTTTCTAAGCCCTAGCCGCCACAAACAGCCAATGGCCGAAATCTACTGTTGATCATTCTTCAAATCCTTCTAATCCAAGCAGAATTAGACGAAGGCCTCAACTAGAACGTAGTAGAGGGTGACTAGATCGACAAATCCGACGGTGGTGATCGTTTAAGGTCGAGTAAATCAACGACAATAAGGGTTTGAACGGCCGAACTTCGTGTGTGTTTTTCGAGGGGATGGAGCTGCCGAGCATAATCAGAATTGGGGTGGAGGTGAGGCACGTCACGAGCTTCGGAGCCATGGTAGTTGATCGTCGTTGAACGAGGTGGTTGCGTTAATTAGGGTTAGTGGCGGCCGTTATGGGTTCGAACGCGATCGTGTTTTACTGATGGGAAAAGAACGTGTGAGGGAGAAGAGGATTTTCACGGCCTGGATTTGCTTGATGAAATTGAATGGCTGCAGTGAAACAAAGGTTTAAAAATATAAAATAGAAAATGGAATTGAATTATATTAAATCGTGTAATCCTTGTAACATCATAAGTTTGTCATACTAGGTCGAAAATTGACGAAACGAATTGCGTTGGGTCCGTATTGACGAGCACTACGCAATGGAGCTGGATTGGGATTGATTGGAGCTAGTGTGAGGGTAAAATTAAACGCGTGTTTAATTTTATTTGGAATAAAACGCTGAAACCGCTATTGGAAGCAAGGTGAGAACTTCTCACTCAATCGAATTTGTTTCGATTTAAATTTTAAATAGTTAAATTTATAATTGCTTGATTGTGTGACTGAATGCTATCTATTGTATTAGAATAGACCCTATATGCCGCATATTAAGCGTAGGTTATTTTATTAAACACATATACCGCGATATTCCACCTTGAATGGAATTGGCATTGTATATGTACTTGGAGTTGATTTCCCGGATTATATAGCGGATGAGACCCTATTGCGGCGCATAATAGCGGATGATATTTTATATAAATCCATGTACCGTGATATCCCATCTTGAAACGGGATTGGTATTGTGCTAACATCCGTGGATGCAGGGAAACAGGTTGGAGGGATCCAACTGGATTTCTCAAATAATTGAATTTGTTTCAATGTTGTGTGTTGATTATCTATAATCTCTATGTGATTTTTTTTGTGATTGAAATCGTTGAAGGCTAAAATTTAGCCGAATATAATTTTGGTATCGTTAGATATCAGAAATAAATAAAAAATTTATTTTTGAAAAATTCAGGTTGAAAGTTTATATTAAAATTTGTTTTTGAGAATTGGATAAATTTAAAAGAAGGAATTCTAAGATAATAAAGTTTTATTTTTAATCTTGTTGAATAAAATTTCAAAAATGGGAAAAGCTTTAGTAAATGGATTTCGGGTAATATTATTCAAAGGTTGAGGAATTCATTCAAAATAGGATTTTAAAGAGTTTGAAAAATAAAAGAACTTGTTTTCTTTAAAAGGAATTTATTTTAAAGGGAAATAAAATTTGAAATCCATTTGGGAATTGATTTTAGGTGATTGAATTTAAATCTTTTGAAAATCCATTTGGAAATTTATTTGGTGTTTTGAAAAGAATTTAGAATCAATTTGAAAATTGATTTGGGGTTTAGTAGAAATTGATTTCAATTTGAGATTTGAATGAAATTTACTTGGTGTTTAATTTCTTGGAAAATCAATATGGAATTTGATTTGGTTGTTTATGAAATCAATTGAAAATTTGAATTATTGTTGAAAGTGAATATTTGAAATCAATTGAAAATCGAATATCAGCGGATATTTGGAAATTTAAATTCACCATGGTATTTGTAAAGAAAAGGGAAATTTGTTTAAAAAATAAACATTGATTTATTTTTGAAGTGTGGAAATAAATTTATGGATTTGGAACGTAAATTTAAAGTAAATCGGTAAGGATTTATTTAATTGGTTTAAATGAACCATTTTGAAATGAAAGTGTATTCTCCCTGGAAAGCCGAATAAAATTTCTGAATGGCTTCGAAAGATATATACATATATATATGTGTGTATATAACTCTAGAATTGGTTTTGAAAAGGATACTTTGGAGAAATTAACTTCTTAAATTGTTTTAAACCCTTTAAGTAAAGATTTATTAAGTTGATATAGAAATGATTATTTCTAAGATTTAACCAATAATTGTTTTAGAAAATAGTTATTTAAATAGTTATACTCTATCTACTAACTTTTATTTTGAAAATTAGTTTGGACTTAAGTTATATGTAATATTGGTATAATATTTTTATAACTAATATTTTAAGTAAAGTGTTTAAAGAAAAAAAATAGTTTTATTTCAGAATGTTCTCCCGATATATTTTGGATGAGTGTTATAAATTATTTTAAAGTATTTGAACTCGGCAGATTTCCAGTGAAAATGAATAAATATTTGGAAGTGTTTCCGCGTAAGGAAAATGATTTGAAATTTGTTTTCAAAAGTTGTAAAGGTGAAAAGTGATTTGAAATTTGTTTTTCAAATGGTTGAAGTGTGGAAAAATATATCTTGTAAAAATATTTTGGGAAAATAAATAATTTGGGAAATTATTTAAATCTGATGATGTTGTGCATATTTATTGATGGTTAAATAACCGACTATCAATATTTACCTTTAAATGGGTATTTGTTGTGATTTGTTCAATTTTAATGCTACACTTATTTTAAAATAAGCGCTCGTTATTTGGTTTAGCCGGTAGAGGACCTTTGGGTCATAAATCCCATTCCAAATAGTGATAAGTCGTAATGGATAGCATTTGAAGACCGGTGTTGAAGACCGAATATTTTCGAAAATGGAAGGATTACCGTCGAATGTCTCTGCATCAGCTGATCTCCGATATAGAGATTTTATCACCCCTTGTGATGGGAAGTCCGGGCGTGATTAGTGAATATCCAGATTGCAAGGGCTTCTTTGGAAGTGCCTTCGGTTCCGTTCGATCCTGGAACGGACTTGTATGGATGTGTGTCTGACGTTACACTTTGAGATGTAAAGCTGGTTTCTATCAAATACATTTCTGTTGGTGGCGGAGAATTTATTCTCTTAGCTTAACACCCTTCTCTGAGACGTACGAGCTCAGATGTTATGTAGTTGATGGTTACTAGTAATACATTCCCAAATTGGTAATGTGGCATACGAAGTGCTGCTGATCATTTGTTGATCAGAGCATAACTTTTGTGAAAAGCGTAGCTTTATGGACGAGACTTCGTCGGACCTCACACCCCGTAATGGTCGAAATAGGAAGAATGCAGCAAGGTTATAGGGGGTAGCGCCCCTTAGGGTATGTTCATTTCCTTCTGCATAGAGGTGGTATCATGGTATGGAGCCCAGATACTTAACCTATGTTGTTGCTACAAATTTATTACTTTGTGGTTGTTAGTATTAACGATCCTCGGATAAAGGTTGTTTACAACCGGAGGATGACGTACTCGTGTCAGTAGTTACCTATTTTTGCAGAGGTAACCCGACCTTGTGTTGGCAGAGATCCAGTTAGGTTCTCGAGGCGTCTCTCCAGAGGCGTACCCATGTGACAATGGGAAGATCCTTGGCCTAACCATTTTTTGGAAATCCAAACTCCAATATGCACCTTGTACGATTTTAGTTGTAGAACCTGCCATTTACTTATGGTAGCGCCTCACTGTTTAGATGGTAGCTATAGTAGGCATACGATAATGGTCGTATGTTGGCTAAGATTTATATTATACTTTCGAAATGTTTTCCTGCACTTTGCACTTATAGTAATAATATCTAAGAAATTTTTCTGTGTATCAAGCATGTTTGACTATCATAACGAAAAATCTCCTCCAATTCTGCGTTTGTGTTGTGTGTGTGGAGGAAGGTGGTAGTTTCATTTTCCAAAAGCATTGCGGATCTATTTTAAAAAATTTCTTTGTTTGTTTTTAAAGATAGACTGTTTTAAGTTCTCACACCAGTTCCATGACTGACCTGGAGTTTATTGTTACCTTTCTAAACTCTGGGTGCCCATCATTTTCCACACGGGTAGCCTAGAGTCAGGTTAACAGGTCATTCTGGAATTTAGGAGTTGCTGTAGAGATCTGGAGGCAAGCTGGATGACGTGGCATATCAACTAGTATATAGTATTTCTTTTCCGCTGTTTGTTGTTGTAAACTCTGATAATGTAATGTAATGTGATGTGATGTAATAACTGATATAGTTCTTTGTTCTAAAGATATTCATTTATCTATTATATGTTGTTCCGCTACGATTGTGAGATTCTGATATTGTTTCTGTTGCTTCTTCTTTCTTTCTTCTTCTACCTCTTCTTCTTTAACCCTAACAATTCAGTTTTCTGGCCTTCGATTGCTCGGCAGTTGATACAGTGGATGTATTAATGTCGATTTTCAAAAGTCGAAAATCTTCGAATCGTTACAGTGTTGTCATGCATGCGACTTCCAGTGATTGGTCATAAACGGTTATGAGTTCCAAGTGCTTAGTATGTGTGTCTTTCGTAGACACCATTGCCTTATATATAGGGAGCTATATAATGTCTAGTCCACAGTAGATACTTTGCGTGTTATTCGTAGACACCATTGCCTTCTGTGTAGGGAGCTATAAAGCAGCTATCAAAGACAGGTGCAAACAATCAAAGTTAATCAATTATGTAAATTTAATTAATTCGTATTTATTTCCAGCTTATTCCTTCTCTCTATTTCCTTTCTTTATTTGCATATACAAGAACTATTGTAAAGTATATTGCTTTTACTATGCTTAAAGATTCTAGTAATTACTATCATTCACCAGACTTTTAGTCTGACACACTCCTCAATTTTTCCCTTTCCCCCATGGGCTAGCAAGAGCAAGGACGATAGATTGCAGACACTTGGAGACTTCATTGGCAGAGATTTCCTTTATATTTCTCTTCTTTATTTTCAGTTTTTAGCTTATTCCATGTATTGGCACTTTATAAGGGATAATTTGTACTCTGATATTTATGAGACTGAGGTTTTGATTTCATGAGACATATATTGGTATTTTGAGACATACGATGTATTTGGCTTTAGAATTCTATATTATGAAGTTTGACTTTTAGCAAATTATTATTTTAATGGTTTCGTTGCTTTTATATATTTTATCTTATGAATCTTAGTCTCTGCTAGTTTTAGTTATACCTACAATGCACCACATCTTTCAGTGTGTCCTTTTGGCTATACTTAGGGGTGTGGGGTGTTATACTTGGTATCGGAGATAGTTACAGGATTCCTTTTTTTAAAGTGAAATATTTTTCAAGATTACTGGTATTAATAGTATTTTTCAGAAAAGAAGCTCTTTAGTTTAGAATCAGTTTTCAAATAATAAAGTTTTTTTCTTAAAAATCCCCTCAAAGTCCAATTCAAACTCCTTTCAATTCTGGAATATCACACTCTTCCATCTCTAGTTCTTTGATAGGTTGTTTGCACTTAGACATCTCTTTAGTAGTAGACCCCATTGTTGTTTCAAATCCCATAAGAGGATCGGCACAATTGTCTATGGTTTGTAAGGGTTTCAAAATTTCTATCCTTGGCGTAGAATTTGATTATGGGTATGAGGATTCTTTGGATATGGGATGGTTTTGGGGATGGACTGGTTATCCACTTATGGTGTGATATTAGACTGTGAGAAGGGATTCTTAGATTAGTGACATGTAGCGGATGGACTCTCTATGTTTCTTTTGACCCATAGGAGTTAGTCATGTTGAGCTTCCTTCATTCCCTTGATTCGTCACTATAAGAGCTAGATTCTGTTCCAGTCGTTAAAGATTTTCCAGACATTTTGAGGAGGTTTTTTGTACACTTCGCATTCATCGGCTGAAGCAAAATTCTTCAAGTGTCACTTTTGGAGTAAGGAAGAGCCTTTTTTGAGGACATAGAGAAGGTCAACTCATGGAAAGAGTTTGAGAAACAATTTTTTACATTTAGGTTCAGATAAATGGATTTAGTAGTAGTGAATTGGAATAAACATGAGCATAAAAGAGGAATAGGAGTAAAAGACTTTAGTAAGGAAATGAGATTTCCAAGATTTAGGAAGGGTACTCCTAGGGTAGTAAGAAGAAAATCCATTTTGACCCTAGCCCAATAAAATGAAATAGTTAGAATTGAAAAATATAATTGTCAATATTTTTGAAGAAGTAAACATTGGATTTTTGAATAAAAAGGTGGTATGAAATTTAAATCGGTTCTCATATGATGCAAATTTTGTAAAAAGTGAAATTCTTTTTGAAGAATTATAGAGCATATATTGCTCGCTGGTTTCTTTATAGGTAAACAAAGATTTTGAATATAAAAGCCTGGAGGGTATTAAGTACCGAAAGCATAGGTTACAACATTTACCGTTGTAATATATGCTTTCATGGAAAATAAAGGAAGCATAGGCTATAACACTATTTTTATACTAGGTGACTTCGAAAGGAAATGTTTTTACATAGCATATGAGGTATACTAGTATTTATTTTTAATTAAATTCATACACTAGAATTTTGGGTTGTTGAAACGGTGTTTTATGCAACATCATTTTAAACCCAAATAAAAATGAATTTTAAAGGGATAATTTCTGACAGTAAAAATAAAATGATTTGTAAAATACAATTATTATAAAGAATTTTTTTTGGTTATGGATATATTAAAGCAATTTTGGAGATGAGTTTTTCTGAAAAGAAAAGAGTAATTTAGATATTAGAAGATGTATATCATAAGAGAATGTTAATTAAACATACTTTAATCTATTGGAATGGAAAAAAGTAATGGTAAAATTTTCTATGAAACCGATAAAAATGTTTTGTGCAAGTTACAAGGAATACATGAAAGAGATGTACAAGGTATGAGAAGTAATATATATTGTATAGCCTATTTTGAAAAGTATAAAATAAGTGCCTTGTAGTTTCACCTAAACATGAAGTCCTCTTTTGAAAAGGTTCATACTAGATTTTAGCGTTGATAATTTTTCATAGGAGAAAGTAGTTCCAATATATTAAGGTATGAAACTGTTAAGTATAATGAGAAGACGTTTTAAAAAACATAAGGATATTTTAAAGATATCCTAAAAGAAAATAGTTTGGTGAAAAAGTAAATACGTGTTTGGAAAGATTAATAAAAGTAAAATTTAAAAATTCAATTTTTTATAGAAAACTAAAAGGATCTTTAAAAGAAAATGAGGAATAAGTGTTGGACTTAAAAAAATTTCCCTCTAGGTTTGGTAAATAATGTAAATTCAAAAAAATGCGAAAATGCAAGTCTAGAAAGATAAGATTTTAAGTAACCTAGTATTTTTGAATTTAATAGAAACTTAAAGATAACACTTTTAAAGACCAAGGTTTTGGGATTTGATGTTTTAAAAATTTATAAACCTTAATATTTAAAATGGAACTATAAACACGGAACCAAACTCCTAAATGTGAAGTAGAAAGGAATCATTTCCTCGATGTAACGAAAAAGGTGTAAGGCTACAATGGAGACAATAGTAATTACTTTTGGAAGTAATAATAAAGTTTCCGTAGAGTGTATAGGTCCCTAATGAGAACCTAGGAATGTGATTTATGTGAGCAGACTAAAGAAGAACAGTAAAATGGATTAGTAAAATTATAAGACACGCATGGTTGAGAATGGATATTCTTGATTTTGGAAGAACTTAGGAAAAGCATCTTTTTTAGTGGAATTCGCGTAACATAGTAATTCTCAAGCTAGCATTGGAATGACACCTTTCGAAGCTCTTTACGGAAGACTGCGCAAGTCGCTTTCGTGTTGGATAAGGTCTGCAGAGGTTAAAAAGACTTCGAAGAAGATTAATTTGATTTGGAGAAAATGCATACTTCTTATCCATATCTCTCTTTGATACTAGATTTTGAATTTCCTATTTCCGTCTTTAGTTTTGAATAGGTTCTTTCCTTTATCATACCTTAGGAGGGTAGAACTTAAAATTTAACCTATGGATGATAGGATTTGATGTAAACATGTTATTAGAACATGTTATGTATGATGAATGTTAGTGGTTGCAAGTGTTTGCTAGTGGATGCTAATGGACACATATACTTACACTAGGCACTGCTATCTTTAGCGATAGGCCTTACTAGGACACTAGAGCATATGCATATGGATGTGTGTGCATTTGCATTTTATTTTATTCCATGGTTGCTATAAATGGATGATTATCGTATGATTGTTGCATTTGGAGGATGATTATAGCACGTATATAGAACTATCAGTTATCATTAAGGAATTTTTGCATTCATTTGGATACATGACACAGACATGATCGCATAAAAGGAGGTCAACTGTAACGACCTAGAATTTTGGTTATTTGAAATTAGAATATTTAATTGAGTTTAAATATAAAAAGTTAATTTTTATCTTGGATTTCAATTATAACCATTTATTGGATAATTTAATGATCGAATTCAATAATTGGAAATTGGTTAAAATATTGAATCTTGAGCTTTAAGCTTATTAAAAATAATTTAAAGGCTTATAAAATTTATATTAATAGTACTAAAGATAATAAAACTTTTAAAATTGAATTTAAAAGTGATTTGTTTAGTTTTAAAAATATATCGTTTAAATTTACATTTAAAAATAGCCTTCCGGGGTACCGCATTGGAATTTGACGAAACTAGTTCCATTGGACCCGTAATAGTGTATTATTATCGGATTTCAAATTTTGTAGCATTTGGGTTATCGTTTGGCTATATGATATATAAACATGCTAAAATTTATATCGAAAATTCAATATAATAATTGAGTCCAAAATGCTATCTTCTCCATATAATTGAATTAGACCTCGAAACCTTTTCCATTGCGTTCAGAATAGGGTTATAACATTATACATGCCTAACGGCATGTCTCGATAGGAGGTCAAGATTTTAAGTTGGGAAATCGAGACTATTTAAATTTAAATAAATATATATATCTATATTGATTGACATTTATATTCACATCAACTTTTTCCCTTCACTTCAGTCGCTGTTCATTAACCACTCAAACACCTTTCCCTTTCTTTTACCTTTTTTAAACATCACAGCCGAGCTTTCAAATTGACAGTAAGGAAAAAATATGGAGCTTCAAAAATTAATATCTCAATAATTACAAATCTAAAAATCATGAATCAAGTCTCTAAGTTCATACTTTTCTTCAAGCTTCAATATGATATGCGATTTAGGAGGTGCCGCTATGGCTATCTCGCTCGATATCATGTACAAGAAGTTCAAGAAAGTGGCGTTGGGAATTTTGGGGGTTTCGATCATTGAAATGCCAAACGAAGTTTGGAGTTGGCTTCGTTGGGGTAGGGCACACGTGTGGCCGTAGTATGGTGGCATGCGATAGAGAAGGGGTGATCGTGGCATTACATAGTCGCGTAAGGGCCTGGTGGTCTCTTTTTGGTGGGGTCACTCGAAGGGGGAAATAAAGGGTCGAGTTGGTAGATTTTTCGATGGTGATTTGATCGGCGAAGTTCTGTTTGGGTTTCATGGAGTGTGGAGCGAGGGGGAAGCGTGCGCGCTAGTCGTTGAAGAGTGTCTCGTGCATAGGCATCTCGTGGGGGAAGAAGAAGAGTAGGATTGAGGGAGTGGGCTTGGGCCGGAAAAATATATATACATATATATAAGGATGTGGAAAAAGAAAGAAAGAGTAGGATGGGCTGTGTGACGCCCCACCTCTATACCCACGCTAGCCAAGAACACTCCGGAGAAGTGCTGTCAACCAGCACGGAGAATAAGGCTGTTGAGGAGCGACCATCCATGTAATTGCTTATCACACGGTGGCTATAAATAATCTTCGGAAACAAACACAGAAATAATCATATCACAAATCAGTCACAGATATCCATATCACAAATGCGGAAGAAGATATGAATATATAACTAACACATGAAAGTGTACATCAGAGTAGTGGTCAGTAAGATCCACGATAATACAAAAGAATAGCAACACGTGCTATACAAAAGAATACAACTATGAGTCTATATCTCAAGTGTATACAACAAAAACTGCTAATCTAAACAGTTAGCCAAAAGTCAGAGTGATGAATCCCTGGGAAGAAGTCAAGCAGAAGCACCTGTAACATCTCGGTCTGACCCGAGTATTATTTAAGAAAATAATAAACGGGTCAGTCTAGCTATAAATATCAGATGACATGATATAACATAAAAGATATGGCATAAACATAAACATCCATAATGACATACCACTATAAGTATGTAAATAATGATCAACAGAAGATCAATCAATAAGAGATAATCAATATCATAAGAATCTTCTCAAAGATTCGGAAAGGGCATCATACCCCAAACTTGTACTCATAACAAGTCAATGACATAAATTCTAGAAATCAATGCAAGAAGTCCAGAAATCATGGAAAAGAGAAAGAGGCCTATCACATGACGGTCCGAAGACCAAGGGGAGCTACCCCACATGTGTGAATGGAATCACACAGATTAAGGTCCAGACTAACCAAAAAGCAAAAAGGTATGTGTGAGTGGAATCACACAAGTGGTGTCTAGTCTAACCTCGCAACAAGAGACATCGCACAGTTGCTAGTCTAAATCATCAGAATGATCGTCATGATCAACGAGAAGTGTCAATTACACTAAGCTAGTAAATATAGAAGTTTAGCTTCATGTCCCATAACCACTTGCTTAACTTAAATATTTACGAACAAACTGTAAATCTTCACTAATAAAATTGTCACAAGAGGTTCAATCGAACAAGTCCAAGAATTAACCGACGAAGTGAACGCAAGCGTTTCATACCACTTGTTTTACTAAGTCGTTTAATTAGATTTCTCATCCGAGTGAGGTAAAGATTTGTATATACTAATAGATTGGAAAACGGTTTAAGAAAAGAGCTTTGTTATTAAAAAAATAGAGTTGAAATTGTTTGTTAAAAGAGTTTTGATATTTACTACTAGTATTGAAACCTTTATATTATAAAGTGACAAAACACAGAAGCAATTGTAGAAACAATCAGTCACAAAAATCGCATACGGAGATGTGAATAAAATCCAAGGAAATCAGCTCAATGTTTTTCAGATAAGATCCCCTACGGAGGGGGGGGTCCAGGGGGGTGGCAACCCCTCAAGGTGGGGGTGCGGGGGCAACGCCACCGCTTACGGGGTTCGACCTGCCCGGTCAGGTCGCGGGGGTCCAGGGGGCAGCGCCCCGTCCAAAACGGTATGACCTAAGTGAAGACAAGCGGCCTACGACCTAAAGCAAAATGAGGTCTAACGACCTAAGGGTTCACGCGGCCTAACACAATGGCCGAGCGACCTAACTGGAGTTAAGGGAGGCAAGCGACTTAAGGTCCAACGACCTACGACTCAAGCAAGCCGAGCGACCTAGTGTGGAGGGGTCGAGCGACTTAAGGAAGGCGAACGACCTAAGGTCTAACGACCTACGACTTAACAGAGTCGAGCGACCTAAGGTCTAATGACCTACGACTTAACAGAGTCGAGCGACCTAAGGTAAATGGTCCAACGACCTAACTCGAACGACTTATCTGGAGCTTAGGTCGGAGACGACCTACGAGATAAACCAGGCCGACTTAGTGGACGAGCGACCTAAGGTAAATGGTCCAACGACCTAACTCGAACGACTTATCAGGAGCTTAGGTCGGAGACGACCTACGAGATAAACCAGGCCGACTTAACGTTTTCCTAGAGATTATAGGTCGGAAACGACCTAAGACTTAAAGCTTAACTCGCGAGCGACCTACGGCTTAAGGCCTAACTCGTGAGCGACCTGCGACTTAAGGTTTAACTCGTGAGCGACCTAATTCCGAAGTGCCAATTCTTCCAGAACGACCTAAAGTTAACTCGTGAACGACTCACGACCCATGGACGAACGACTTAACTCCGAACGACCTAAAAATGGCCAGAACGACCTAAGTGCAGAAAATTCACCAAAACGCTAAAAATTGGAATTTTTCGCCAATCCAATCCAAACCAAATGCTAACATGCATGCAAAAATGATAGGGAATCATTCCCAACAGTCCAATATAGTTATAGGCTAGAATTGTAAGATAAAAATCTCACCTTTGCACCAAATATCAATGAAAATGAAGTTTTAAGCAAGCAAGAATCAATCCTTCTTCTATCTAAGCACAAGAAGCTTGAATCCAATGTCTTCTTCTTGAATTTGGAGTAGAAAGATGGATTGCAATTGAATTTGAGTTTTGGAATTTTAATTTCCCATTCCCTCCACCATTAATGCCAAAGCTTGATTAGTTAGGAAATTTATGAAGAGTGAGGAGAAGAGGGTTGGAACTTGGGCTTAATAGGCTAAACTAACCCAAAGTCCAAAGCGGGAAAAGTTAGTGAAATTTCACTAACTCCAAACCTATCGATGTTTATACTTAAAAAAGTTGTAAATGACATTTCGAACTCAATGGAAGTGGTCTCGAGTCCTAATTTGACCGTTTGCAAAAAGTAGCTTTTCGGACCAAAATCCGATTAACGAGTTAATATTTAAATAAAATATTTAAATACAAACTCGATAAATATGCGGGTTGTTACAGGCTGAAACCTGATTGTGTAGGCTGGGCTTAGTATAGTTTGATTTAGTCATTCATATATATATATATATATTGTTTATTTAAATTTGTAAATCGTATACAATAAACATATCACTCGTTTTAGGTCCGAATTCAACACGATCAGTCGCGTTGGATTCGTATTGGCCAACCCTTCGATATGTAATTGGATTTGTCGAGATCTGAGCTTGCAAATTTTTTAGATAATTTCTAACTCATTCAATTAACGGAACCGAAACGCGAAAGCAATAGAAAAATAAAGGTGAGTTAATCTCACTCAAAATTTGGATTACCATAGTTAATTTAAATTATTGATCGATTGATAGAATTGATAAATTATTATCAGTTGAATGTGATATTATATATAGTAGTATATATATTGGACTGGTTGATATTCCCGCATATATATAGCAGACGACATCCTATGCGCCCCCATAATAGCGGATGACCTTATATACCACGATATTCTCCTCGAAGTGGGATTGGTATTTTTTATATTGTATTAACATCTGTGGATGTTGGAAAACAGGTTAGAGGGATCCAACTGAATTCCTCAAAAATGTTGAAATTATTTTCATATTCAATGTTATGATTTATTTGAATAATCTATGATAGATTAGACTGGAAATTGAATTTTATTAGATGCTATGGTATTGCTGGATAGATTTTTGGCATTTTAAAATGCCATAAATATGAATATTGAATTTTCATAGAAAATAAAAAGGGAATTTTAAAGTAAAATATTTATAGTGAAGTTGGATAAATTAAAAGTAATGAATTTGGAAAAAATAAACAGTTTGATTTTAAAATTCTATTTAATAATTCTAGAATATGAGAATAGAGATTTTTGAATAAATGTGAATAAAAGGGTTTTTAAATAATAGAACTTAAGCGATATTATTTAAGTATAAAAGAATTTATTTTTAAATTCGAGATTTAAATAGTTGGGAGGATAAAAGGGGGAAATTTGAAAATAAAATATGAAATTGTTATGCCGGATTTTAAATAAAATTTTAAATGATGAAAAGGAAAGTGGAATATGGTTGGATTATTAAGAAATTTATTTGGAAATGGAATTTAATTCAGAAATCGAATTAAAGTCAATTGAGTGTTGTGAAACCATTATAAACGGGAAATGTGACTATAGAATTTATAAACGAAGTTTATAAATAAAGTGAAGTGATTATCAATGGATAAATTGAAGTTATAAATTCACGGGGAGGATCTATAAGGAGATGGGTAAATCAACTTAAAAATATAAATGATAGATATATTTTTGAAATGTGAAAAGCGAATTTATGGAATTGGAACGTAAATCAAACTGCAAATCAATCAAGAGGGATCTATAAATAATTAGACTGGCTATATTGGAGTTGAAAATATATTTTTCCTGAGAAGTTAAGTTTATTTTAAAAGGAAGGGTTTTAAGTATAAACTAGAAAATTTAAAAGTATTTAAGAATATTTCAGGAAATTAATTTTTTTAGTTTTTAAAATTGTTTATAGAATATTTGAGTATCAATTAAGTAGTTTTAGAAATGACTGATATTAAGTTAATTATTATTTAAGAGTTAATCAGTATTATTAGGTAAATTATTCTGTATTAATGTTATTAAATAATAACTTTTATTTTAGAAGAGTAACGGCCTAAAATTAACTTGGAAAATTATCATAGAAATTTCATAAGCATTATTTTGAGAATTATAAAATAAAGTTTTTGGAAAGTAATGGTATACTCGCATGGCGAAATAGGAGGTAGTGAAAGCCTACAGTCAAGTCTTGAATTTCTCTGAGATAGAGATGTAGCCATTGAGCTGTGAATCCATGGTTTGATACCACAGTGGCACTTTTCAAATTATTTTAAAAGGACTTCCAAATATCTTTGAAACAATAGTTTGTGAATATAGTAAATTTGATAAGAAAGTATATATTTTGGATAAAGGGATTCTTTTACTAAAATTAAATTAAAAAAAAATAAGACTTGGCGTTTTCAGTGGAAAATGGAATATTTGGTTGAATGATTTTTTTATTTGATAGTTAAATAACTGACTATCAAATCTGGACCAAAAATATAACTTTAGGAATATCTAGGAGAAATATGGGAATTATATGGTACAGTTACCGTTCGAGGTGCTATACTTATAAACTCATTTTGTTCTTTTAGGATGTCTAGAAGGAAATCCGTCCACTAACATTTAGGAGGTGATCTCCGATCTTATTTTCGTCTGTTTATTTCTGGAGAACCGGAGTTGAGTTTATCGAAAATATCGAATGTTGTTTCGAAAAGACCGAGATCAGATAAGTTATTTGTAAACCACTACGATCCAATGAGTACGTTTTCAAAATGAAGACAAGAGCATGGAGTCGAAGATGGAGCAGTGAAGTGCAATGGCTAATCGCAACTAATCCTGAGGGTGATTCCAAAACGGGTGTAATATGAATAGTGCCATCAATTTTGTTCGGACCCAGAATGGACTTTAATGAATGCTATCAGAACATTGTCATTGGAGGACAATGAGCATTCTAAGTGAAAATTCCTAAAGGTAATCGTAGCCTCTATCCTCATCAACCAAGAATGACTGAAAAGCAGGGGAGAGGCGGTAAGGCTAAGTGGGTAGCACCCTTGGGTATGTTTATCACCTTTCTAGATACCCTCGAATTTTATTACTACGATTTATGGAAGTAGCTCGGAAAAGGGTGGGAACACCCGGGGTGATAGCATATTTGGCCTATCCAGCTTAGGGATAGTCCGGTCTTGTGTTGCATGGGATCTCGGTGTAGTCCTTAGTACGTTTTTCTAGACGTGTACTATGGTAGGTGGTACTCCATCGCCTAGTCATTCGTATGGAATCCATTTTCCAATAAGTGCCATATGTTTTTGATTATACCCAACTATGCTGAAATGTGAGATGCAAGCATTTCAGATATTTGAATAAGTATTTGTACTTAGACACTATTATAATATTAGAGGATTTGACATAAAAAAAATTTGGTTATCGTAAGGTTAAAACCTGGTTTGTTTATTTGTGGCGTGGTCTTACGAGATACCTTTGATTTTCAAAGGATTTTGATAACTTTAATAGTTTAATTGAGTGTGTTTTCTCATGCTGGTTTTCTAGATTGACTCGGGTATTATTTTATTATAATACTTAGGTCAGACCGAGTATTACAGATTTATGATTTGATGCTATAGAGCTTAAGAGATAAGTTGGATGGCGAAGATGTATTACCCATATCTGATTTATATTCCGCTATGTGTTATAGGCTATATATTCAGCTTTTGCGAGGATAAGTTATTATAACTGTCTAGTATTGTGCTATTGATTTGTGTTGTACTCTGATGATGTAATGTATAAAAATGGTTATATTTATTTTTGTATAAAGATTAGTTGTTGTCTATTATATATTGTTCCGCTGCGACTGTGAGATTCCGTGTTTTTATTTCTATTTTTCTTCTACCTATTCTTCTTTTCCTTAACGATCTGGTATGTACAACATTCGATTGCTCAGCATAGAATACAGTCAACGTATTGATGTCGATTTTAGGAAGTCGAAAATCCTGGTCGTGACATCCACTGAATCTGTAGACCGCCTAACCTTTTGCATTAGTTAGGGACATTGACCATACACTAATTGCATAAGTATCATAAATCGCTTTAGACAAACTTAAGAATAATGGATGTAATGGGTGATGGTTGAGTAGTTAGTTGTAGAACTTGGATGAAAACTTTTATTTCGTTCTACTATTCTTAGAGATTTCGGGGATGAAATCCCTTAAGAAGGGGAGAATGTAACAACCCAAAATTTAAGGAGGAACAAATAAATAATTATAAGTGAAAATAAATAGTGTTTATAATTAGAATTCGTTTGAAATTAGTATTGAAATTAATTGGCAAAAGATTTATTGAAATGTTTCAATTAAAAAGGGAAAAAGGAATTAAATTATAATGGTTGAGTTTAATATAAGAACTTGCATTTATGTCAAAACGGAATGAAAATTTCGAATAAAAATAAATGCATATTTTGAGATAAATAAAATAAACTTCTCATTTTTGAATATGTATGATTATATAAACAGAGAGTTTGTTTTGTTACAAAAGAGAAAAAAGGTATTGTGACGACCCGCCCTTCTGCTACCAAAAAGACGTATCATCATTAAGAATGAAGGGGATAGAAATAGAAGAGAAAGAAAAGGAAAGAACAACAACATCAGAATCTCACAGCGGAACGGAACAAAATATAATATATCACATAAATATTACATATTTTTTACGTATATCAGAGTTATACAATATCAATACACATGACAACCATACATACATCTATCACTATATACATCAGAGGTACAGTACATATCAACTAACACAGCGGAGCTAGATAGATAGCCACATACGTCTGGAAACTCCTGCTCCAAGCTCCTCTAGAAATCAAAGTCCATAACCTATCACTTCGCTACTCATAAAAATTTGAGTACCCAAGAGTTTGTGAAAAACAAAATATAAACTCCAGGTCAGACATGGGTCTGGTATGAGTAAACGGTTTAAAATTGTTTAACTTTGAAAAACATTTGAAAATAAAGGTATCACGTAAGACTCCCCATAAATAAATACGGGTAAGTTTTTACCTTACGCTAACCAAAACATTTCATAGGAAATCTAGTGATATTATAATAGTGTCTAGGGTATTCAAGTAAATAGAAAATAGCCGAAATTGTTACATCTATTAAATTCTAGCTACTAGCCACAAAAGTGGGTAATACAAATCAAAACCGTAGGGTCTCGTAGGGAAAATGGATTTCCAACAATGGCAGGAATACTGCGGTACCACCCGTCACAATTTCTACAACACAAGGCCGGAACCATTCCTTACTGAACAGTTCCGAACAAGATAAACCCCACGGTTGTAGCTAGCAACCGCCCACACAGCCGAAATAAAAAGGGACATCTAGACAGGGTAAATATCTTATCCTGCTTGGGCATGATCCACCTAACCTTGCTGCTTCTCCCCTGTTTTAGCCATTCCCGGTTGATGAGGCTTGAAGCTGCGATTACCTTTATAGAACATATCACTTAGAATGCTCATCGTCCGCCTGACGATGTGCTGAAAGCATTCAATCCATACAAGTTCGTTCCGGGTTCGAACGAAATCGAAGACATTATCTCGTCACACTCGTTTTGGATTCACCCTTAGAGTCAACGACGATAACCCTTGCATTCTGAATACACCATCTCGATCTTCATTTCAGGATTCACGACCTAATGTTTAAATTGGATCGATGTGGTTTTCGAAGAATCAAAATTGATTCTTCCGATCCCGGTCTCATCGAAATCCGAACGCCATTTTAAGGGCCAAGTTGACTAATTAACTTAACAGTTTAAATAATTTAAATTCAACAATTGAATTAACATAGCATTTATCAGATAAAACATATACAAGCATCATAGATATAACATAACATATCACAGAGCATCACAAAATATCATCAAATAAATATCACAATCCGATATACAACGCAACAGTCCATAAGCAATCATTTAAATTCTTATTTGTAATTAATTCAATTTAGAATTAATTACCTGAGAGTTAATCACTTAACTCTATTTAATTAATCATTAATTAACAATTAATTACCTATTTCATTTAAATTGTTTAATTAATGATTTCTTAATTAATCATTTAGTCTTAATTACATACTTATTTATTTCACACTATCAATTACTTAATTATTTCTTAACTCGGTTATTTACTTTAATTAACCATTTAATCAATAATCTTAATTATTAATCAACTTAAGTACCCATTTATTAACTGCTAATTACTTCCTTAACCCTTTATTTATTATTAATTAAATTACTCGATTAATCAACTATTAATCATTCATAAATTAACTTAAGTAATTAATTACAATTTTATCAATTATTTATAGTCTATAACTAATTACAATTTAAGAGTGATTGTTCTTAATTTCTTTCTAAAATAATTTATATATATTAAATGTTCAACTTAATTAAACACTTAAAAGTCTTCCTTTAAATTTTTGAAAACCAATTATAATATTAACTCCAAACTTAATTATTAGATAACCTTATACTTAATTTTAATTACTTAATTAAATAGAAGCTAAGAGGTTGAAACATTGTAAAACATTAATTCATAATTAAACTTGCATTAACGTTTAACTAAATTTTGTTAAACATTACACCTATATATTATTTTAAGATCAGTAGCTTGAACCCGAGACCTTCCCTGTTCTTACTCGAGTGTTGCTTCGAGTTCCACCCACTTTTTCCGCGTTACCCCTAATACATCTTCTTCTACTTTTTTTTTCTCAGTAACTAGTTTAAGTTTAACATAGTAACTTAGCATCATAAAGCCAACTTCGCACAAAAACACGAACACAACCCGAAGCTTCCTCCAATTTCATTCATGCCCGACTCGAGTCGATACGCGACAACAACCCACGCCGTCTCAGACACGTCAACCCACCCCAACCGCCACCGTGCATGTGCACGGTGGTTCCACAGCACTACGGCGATCACCAACAATCTCAATAAGTCGCAATTCATACATTGACACGAAAACATACTCGAATCAACATCAGGAGGCTCAAGTCAAGAAAATCCCCTCATTACTCGAGAACACAGAACTCACCGTCGTCAAATAAATGACCTCTCCATCACCCAGAGACCACCGGAGACGCCAAAAGGTCGTCCACGCCTCGGCAACACTTCCCGCTACCCTCCACCAAAGCCACGGACGGCTCGATCACATGTGGATGCCGTACGCGATTTGATAACAGAGAAGCACAAAATTTCCAGTAAAACCCTAAATAGATCTCGTGTTCAAATTTCAATCAATAGAATAATTATTGAACATTTTTCCTGAAATCACAATCACTTATACTTGCTTCACTTCAAATCTTAACATTTATTATTGATTAAATTTTTAGAAATTGGTAAACATACAATTTTTGCATAAATTCAAACTGCCTTTGAATTACTGTACTAAAAACCTTCCTATTTGTTGTGACGCCCCACCTCTATACCCACGCTAGCCAAGAACACTACGGTGTAGTGCTGTCAACTAGCGCGGAGAATAAGGCTGTTGAGGAGCGACCATCCGTGTAATTTCTTATCACACGGTGGCTATAAAATGATCTTCGGAAACAAATATAGAAGTAAGCATAACATGCGAATCAATCACAGATATCCATATCACAAAGGCGGAAAGAGATATGAATATATATCACATAAAAGTGTACATCAGAGTAGTGGTCTAAAAAGATCCACGATAATACAAAAGAATAGCAACGCGTGCTATACAAAAGAATACAACTATGAGTCTATATCTCAAGTGTAAACAACAAAAGCTGCTAATCTAAACAAGTAGCCAAAAGTCTGAGTAGTGAATCACTGGGGGAGGAGTCAAGCAGTAGCACCTGTAACATCTCGGCCTGACCCGAGTATTATTTATAAGAAAATAATAAACGGATCAGTCTAGCTATAAATATCAGATGACATGATATAAAATAAAAGATATGGCATAAACATAAAATATCCATACTGACATACTACTATAAGTATGCAATTAATGATCAACATGAGATCAACCGATAAGAGATAAATCAATATCACCGGAATCTTCTCAAAGATCCAAAGAGGGCATCATTCCCTAAACTTGTACTCATGACAAGTCAAAGAGATAAATTCCAGAAATCAACACAAGAAATCCAGAAATCATAAAAAGGGAAAGAGGCCTATCACATGACGGTCCGAAGAGCATGGGGAGCTACCCCATATAGATGAGTCTGAGTCACCCGAATGAGGCCAAGGCTAACCAAAAAGCAAAAAGGTATGTGTGAGTGGAATCACACAAGTGGTGTCTAGCCTAACCTTGCAATGAAAGAGACATCGCGCAATTGCTAGTCTAATTCATAAAGCGATCATCAAGATCAACGAGAAGTATCAATTACACTAAGCTAGTAAATATAGAAGTTTAGCTTCATGTCCCATAACCACTTGCTTAACTTAAATATTTACGAACAAACTGTAAATCTTCACTAATAAAATTGCCACAAGAGGTTCA
Organism: Allium cepa; assembly: GCA_030765085.1. Lineage (NCBI taxonomy): Eukaryota > Viridiplantae > Streptophyta > Magnoliopsida > Asparagales > Amaryllidaceae > Allium > Allium cepa. Next base: position 853,513,212 of record CM060928.1, read on the forward strand.
ATCGAACAAGTCCAAGAATTAACCGACGAAGTGAACGCAAGCGTTTCATACCACTTGTTTTACTAAGTCGTTTAATTAGATTTCTCATCCGAGTGAGGTAAAGGCTTGTATATACTAATAGATTGGAAAACGGTTTAAGAAAAGAGCTTTGTTATTAAAAATAGAGTTGAAATCATTTTGTTGAAAGAGTTTTGATATTTACTACTAGTATTGAAACCTTTATATTATAAAGTGACAAATCACAGAAGCGATTGTAGAAACAATCAATCACAAAGGTCACATTCGAAGATGTGATAAAAATCCAAGGAAATCAGCTCAGCAAGTTCTGTTGAATATTTTTCAGATAAGATCCCCTACGGAGGGGGGGTCCAGGGGGGTGGCAACCCCCCAAGGTGGGGTTGCGGGGGCAACGCCACCGCTTACGGGGTTCGACCTACCCGGTCAGGTCGCGGGGGTCCAGGGGGCAGCGCCCCCGGCGGGGTGCGGGGCAGCGCCCCGACCAAAACGGTACGACCTAGTGAAGACCAAAGGAAGGATAGGATCGAGCGACTTAAAGGGTTTCGACCTAAAGAGTCATGACCTAAAGGAGTAAGCGACCCTAAGGAAACTCGCGACCTAATCATGGCCGAGCTAAGGTGAGGTGCGACTCAACCAGGTAAGCGACCTAAGGGAGACGAGCGACCTAAGGAACTCGCGACCTAACAATAGCACAGGTCAAGCGACCTAAGGGAGACGAGCGACCTAAGGAACTCGCGGCCTAACAATAGCACAGGTCAAGCGACCTAACGTTTTAAGGCCGAGCGACCTAATTAAACTCGCGACTTAATGGTGTGAAAGGCGTGCGACCTAAAGTGTTACGACCTAAAGGTCGAGCGACTTAGTGGAACAAGGTCATACGACCTAACGGAGTAAACGGTCGAGCGACCTAACAGGTTATAGGTCATGCGACCTAGTGGGTTAACGGCCTAACGACCTAAGGGTTATAGGCCCAACGACCTAACGGGTTATAGGTCCAACGACCTAGCGGGTTAGAAGGTCATGCGACCTAAAAATGGAAGGCAAGGCCGAGCGACTTAAAGAACCAAGGCCACACGAGTTAAGGCCTAACGGCCTGACGACCTACGACCTAAAGGCCCATGACATACAACCTAAGGAGCCAGAGCGAGCGACCTAAGGCTGTATAGGGGACTTAAGGCCAGAAACGACCTAAGTGTTTGCGACCTAACGACCTAAAAGCCCGCGACCTACGATCTAAGAGCCATACGACCTACGACCTAATTCCGAGTGCCGAGCGACCTAACGTTGTAGGCCATTTTAAGGTCGGAAACGAGCTATTTTGAGGCCGAGACTTTTCCACGCGAACGACCTAGTATAGGCAGAACGACCTAAGTGCAGAATTTCACCAAAAACATTAAAAATTGGAGTATTTCGCCAATTCGATTCAAACCAAATGCAAATGTGCATGCAAAAGTGATAGGGAATCATTCCCAACAGTCCAATATAGTTATAGACTAGAATTGTGAGATAAAAATCTCACCTTTGCACTAAAGTTTATGAAGATGAAGCTTGAAAGCAAGGAGAAGCAATCCAAAGCTTGAATCCAATATCTTCTACTTGAATTTGGAGTTGAATGTTGGATTTGCAATTGAATTTGTGCTTGGAGTTTTAATTTCCCATTCTTTTCACCATTAATGCCCAAGCTTGAGTTAGTTAGGAAATTTATGAAGAGTGAGGAGAAGGGGGTTGGAACTTGGGCTTAATAGGCTAAACTAACTCAAAGTCCAAAGCGGGAAAAGTTAGTGAAATTTCGCTAACTCCAAACCTATCGATGTTTATACTTAAAAATTTGTAAACGGCATTTCGAACTCAATGGAAGTGGTCTCGAGTCCTAATTTGACCGTTTGCAAAAAGTAGCTTTTCGGACCAATATCCGATTAACGACCTAATATTTAAATAAAATATTTAAATATTAAATCGATAAATATGCGGGTTGTTACATTTGTTTTTTAAATCATTAATTTTAGTAAGGATTCGAAGTATGATCTTAAATTAATGATTTATATCAGTCGAATGTCATCAATTATTCTTTGATTACCTGTATCTTATTGTTACAGTGATATACTTCATGGAGATGGTTTAGTCACCCTTTAACAATCTTAATTTAAGTATTGCATCTTGTATTATTGAGAAATCAAGACTACTAATGATTTAAATAAGGATAATTTGAGCTTTAGCACAAAGTATGTAACCTGTACCAACTACAAAACACAGAACATTACATACTCATATGCAAACTGGAGCAATCCATATTATCAATGAAAATTTGAACTGATTTTAAATTACTTAAAACTTTTTAAAAAAAATTGTTTACTCACCAAAACATTCCTGAACAAGAGCAATCATATTCCATGAAACTGCAGTATGAACATGCTTGAGGCCTGAAACTCTGTATATTTATTATTTTTTTGTTTCCTACCCTTTGTGTGATTTTGCTGACCGAACCAAATGTTCAGATGTAATCATATATATATATATATATATATATGTATATATGAAAAGAACAGGAAGCTTAAGTTAGGTATCATCTAGCCAAGCATTATCTTTATTTTCTTCGCCTGACAGATCAGTGTCTAGATGCATGGATTTATAAGCATCTGCATAGACTAATTGGTAGGCTGAGTTGATAGCATTTAGTACTTGGGTTTCTAAAGATATTTTCATAGAATAATTATGTTTGTTGTAGATAAACATTTGTATGTAAGTGTACAAATCTGCAGGTACATACTTGGCTTATGTATGAAGCTTTGATTAGGAAGATATTTTGTTTTGTTATTATATTACTTGTTTTATTATCCTCTAGTTTGAACTCTATACACATATGTGTTGTGTAAATATACACTTGTAGGTCACACTTGACTTGTACATGAAGCTATTTATTTGTTCATATTTGCAGGTAGACTTGTTCTAAAGGCTTATATTTATCTTATTAGTAATTTAAAGTACCAAATCTTTGATACTTGTATTTTATCTTTCTAGTTATAACTTATGTTTGCATATTTATATCTTTGGTTACATCTTATATTTTATAATTGTATGTTATGCTTATGTTCATAATTATGATTTATACTTGTCTTGTATGTATATGTTTATAACCATTTATATTGTTTTATACTTAAGTTTTAAATTTCCATATTTAATACCCATATGATTATTATTTAAAGTTCTACAATCAGATATACATACATATATTATCAAATATGAAGATATTGAACCTTTTAATTTAATAAGAAAGATTTTGTTTTAAACAATTTTAAAGATTTTCTTTACAGTCACATGCATAACTGGTAAATGGTTGAGATCTCATAAGTTTATAAATTGAAAAACTTGTATTTCATTTAAATTAAAGTAATTACCATTCATATGTATATTTATCAGATATAAACAAAGTAAAGTATTTTAATTCAATTATATAAAAATAAATTTTATTATAATATTATCTAAAGATTTTATTTTGAATTCCCAAAGTCCAATACCCCTTTAAAAATACAATTTAAATAAATAAATTGGCAGTATTCCCAAATCAGAAGCATTTTAATATGATCAATTTACATTTTATTTAAATTAGATTAAACATTTATTAAAATAACCGGGGACAAAATCCAGGGTCGTTACATTCCTCCCCCCTTAAAAAAATTTCGTCCCCGAAATTTAAAAGAAAGATAATTTAAAAGCTGTTATACCAACCATTCAACATAGATATCATTCACATATTAGCAAACAATCAAACAGTCCATCCTAGCAAACATCACTAGCTATCCGAACGCAAATTCGGATAAGCTTCCCTAAAATTATCGAGAGTTTGTTTCTTAATGATTAGCAATCCAAACCGGATTCCTGACCATAGTTAAATTTGATTCAACTTCCGAATTCCTGAATTACTAGTTTAACAACTAATGATGAATCATGAACAAATTTCCTGAGATATATGGAATACACAATAAATTCCAGATATCCTCTCTGGCAATCCAATACTGAAATCTACAGTATTAACTCTGTCCAAATTTTATTGACTTCTTTACAGAATTTCAATATCAATTTATATCAGGCCCGTACGATGTACATATCTCATTCGTACGCAATATCCAATCCGATCGCTCGCTAGATCACACAATTTCACTTCCGAACTAGTATCGTCCACCCGACTTCCTAGTACGAACACAGAACTGGTTTCTTGATCAGAACTGTCATTCTCCTTGCATAGTCACAACTATGATAGAGAATTTCCAGAATCAATCAAAATCCAAATCCATGATTCGTCGTCGAAAATCGAGTGAAAAATCCTAACTCGGATCGATATATAACTATCTCGAAATTCTGTGCTCGAATCTGGATCAAATTGTTATGCGAATAAAATAATATACGTTCATCCTACGTGTTTATATCCATTGATTATCAACTATATCAATTTCTTTTATTCACATTATTCTGATTCTATCGACTTGGAATAAATTTTTCCGAATATCAAATTTTACTTAAGAATTTCACCATTCATTTCTTAAGTTTAATATAAGCATTATATATTCCCTTATATTATTACTCTACCACTATAGCCGTTATATCTTCTTATTTAAATATGAATTTCCAATTTCTTGTGAATTCAATTTATCTTTGACGAATTCAATTTATCTTTGACTCTGAATATTGAATTTTTATTGACTATCTTCCATCTAATACTGATTCCTATTATTATTTTTAAATTGGTTTCATCCACTAGTTTTCATTGGCAGAGTCTTCTTTGTTTAGCATTACATATTTCCATAAGCACATATGTAAGGTTTCAATACTTATTACAATTACTTCCACCCAATTCTCAATTCATTTACTTCAGTTTAAGTGATTTACAACTTACTTGCTTATATATGATCCATTTAAGCAAAACAATTACTTATTTATTGCAATTGATTTCAAAATCATCCTATTTCGCTTCTAATAATTCATAGAATTTTATCTAATCTTGTTTACTTCAAAACAACTCATTTCTATATGCATTTTGACAATAGTATTGTGAATAAACAATCACTTAAGGTTTATAACGAATCTTAAATTGATTTCAACTCAATTTACACTTGAGTCCATCACAATTAATTTATTCACAATCTCTACATTGCATTTTCTTTCATTTCAACAGGTTTGGTTCCAAACCATTTTATAAAACTCGACAACCAATATTTTAAATAATCATTTCACAATTTACTTAATTCATTTATTTTCTTCAAACTGTTCCACCTAACAATTTAGGTTTATTCTATTTCACCAATTTCCATTCAAATCTTTGATTTGATTTTCTTTTAATCAAATCCCAATTATTTACTGATTAGTTTATTCTTTTATCCATTCTTAAATTTTAATTTACATTAACAATTCATTGTTGAATTTATTCATAATAAGGTTATTCAATTTATGCTTGAATTAGATTTGTTTACAACTTACTCTAATTCTATTTTATCCAAATTCAAGGCTTACTTATTTACTTAAGAATTATCCCATTCAATTTACCCATAACTCGATTGCATTTATTTAAATTCAGTCTTATTCCAACTCAACTTCAGTTAAATTTAGCCACTTACCATTCTTTAAATTTATTTCTCAATATATGAGTCAAAACTTATTTTTTTACTTTAAAGTTTATATTACTCATTCGGGTCATTTCATCTTATAATCACAATTTCAAATTATATATATGTATAACATTTACTATCTTAAAGTATAAATTTTCACCTCACAATTTCAATCATTTTACCTTCAAATTTTATATCCAATTAAGTTCACTTTGAACTTCAATTCCATTTTGAACTTCAATTCCATTTAACTCATCTCAGGTTAAGCTCCAATATGTTTCCTTATTTTCATTTACTTAAGTTAAATTTTAATTCCCGGATTAAAATTCCCATTTCTTCTTATTAATATCAACTTTACCTTATAAGTTTAATAGTTGATTTATTTAAACTTTCACATTATCTAAATAGACTTCTTAGAATTCAATTGCCGGTTCTCATTTCCAAAACCATTTTGAAAGGATAACTCCACTTACCTACTTGGTGTCCAATCAAATTTTCAAATTCCAAACATTTGTTTTCACCAAAACAAATTTTCTCTTTTTTTTTGAAAATTTCTAAAACAACTTGTATACCCAACAAGCCCAACAAAATCATCATGACCAACTATCCTGGTAGCCATTCATCACTTTAGAAACTCGAAAATTAATACTGATGATGTGGCCATCATCATCAGGATTATTTTCCAGCGACTGAAGTGAGTTCAGTGCTTCCTTACTTTCACAAATTTCTCCCAAAACAATTTCCATTCAACAATATTTTTCCCAAAACAATACTCCATTATTGCCTTCAAATCTTTGGAAAAACACATTTCAAACATTCCCAAGATTTTTAAATTTCCAAATCCTTTTGTTTAAATTCATTTAAACACCTTCAAAGTTCCGGGACTTAAATTCTAATTTAGTCAAGTTTTAGTTATATTCCTTTTATTAGATAATTTTATTTGGTTATAAGCCACTCAAATTTTAAATTTTTATTTGGTTGTAGTATTAACAACCACCCATTCAAATATATAATAATTTCAGAAAAATATTTCTTTTACATCAAAATATAGTTTTGGGTAAAATTATTTCATTTACCCTACTTTAAAAACAATACTGTGTCGGTCTATCTTGTTCAAGAGTTTAGAAATCCCTATCGATGAAATGGCGTCCCACACATCGACCAGAATCCCTAAACACTCAACAGATAGATCAACACAATATAAAAACAATTTTATATTCACTAACAAATACGCACTCATATCTATTTATACACTCAAACTCATTTTAGAGTGCTACAAACTCTATTCTATGAGTAATTCCTATCAGAACCAAGGTTATCACCAACCTATGCTCTGATACCAACTGTGACGACCCGCCCTTCTGCTACCAAAAAGACGTATCATCATTAAGAAAGAAAGGGATAGAAATAGAAGAGAAAGAAAAGAAAAGAACAACAACATCAGAATCTCATAGCGGAATGGAACAAAATGTAATATATCACATAAATATTACATAGTTTTTACATATATCAGAGTTATACAATATCAATACACATGACAACCATATATACATCTATCACTATATACGTCAGAGGTACAGTACATATCAACTAACACAACGGAACTAGATAGATAGCTACATACGTCTGGAAACTCCTGCTTCAAGCTCCTCCAGAAATCAAAGTCCATAACCTATCACTTGGCAACTCATAAATATAAACTCCGGTTTAGACATGGGTCTGGTATGAGTAAACGGTTTAAAGTTGTTTAACTTTGAAAAACATTTGAAAATAAAGGTATCACGTAAGACTCCCCACAAATAAATACGGGTAAGTTTTTACCTTACGCTAACCAAAACATTTCATAGGAAATCCAATGATATTATAATAGTGTCTAGGGTTTTCAAGTAAATAGAAAATAGCCGAATTTGTTACATCTATTAAATTCCAGCTGGGTAATACAAATCAAACCGTAGGGTCTCGTAGGGAAAATGGATTTCCAACAATGGCAGGGCTACTGGGGTACCGCCCGTCACAGTACAGGGCCTAGATCACCGTACCGAGGATCACTCCCGCCCCCCTACAACACAAGGCCGGAACCATTCCTTACTGAACAGTTCCGAACAAGATAAACCCCGCAGTTGTAGCTAGCAACCGCCCACACAGCCGAAATAAAAAGGGACATCTAGACGGGGGAAATATCTTGTCCTGCTTGGGCATGACACACCTAACCTTGCTGCACCTCCCCTATTTTAGCCATTCCCGGTTGATGAGGCTTGAGGCTGCGATTACCTTTGTAGAACATATCACTTAGAATGCTCATCGTCCGCCTGACGATGTGCTGAAAGCATTCAATCCATACAAGTTCGTTCCGGGTTCGAACGAAACCGAAGACATTATCTCGTCACACTCGTTTTGGAATCACCCTTAGAGTCAACGACGATAACCCTTGCATTCTGAATACACCATCTCGATCTTCATTTCAGGATTCACGACCTAACGTTTAAATTGGATCGATGTGGTTTTCAGAGAATCAAAATTGATTCTTCCGATCCCGGTCTCATCGAAATCCAAACGCCATTTTAAGGGCCAAGTTGTCTAATTAACTTAACAGTTTAAATAATTTAAATTCAACAATTGAATTAACATAGCATTTATCAGATAAAACATATACAAGCATCATAGATATAACATAACATATCACAGAGCATCACAGAATATCATCAAATAAATATCACAATCCGATGTACAACGCAACAGTCCATAAGCAATCATTTAAATTCTTATTTGTAATTAATTCAATTTAGAATTAATTACCTAGGACTTAATCACTTAACTCTATTTAATTAATCATTAATTAACAATTGATTACCTATTTCATTTCAAATTTTTTAATAATGATTTCTTAATTAATCATTTAGTCTTAATTACATACTTATTTATTTCACACTATCAATTACTTAAATATTTCTTAACTCAGTTATTTACTTTAATTAACCATTTAATTAATAATCTTAATTATTAATCAACTTAATTACCCATTTATTAACTGCTAATTACTTCCTTAACCCTTTATTTATTCTTAATTAAATTACTCGATTAATCAACTATTAATCATTCATAAATTAACTTAAGTAGTTAATTACGATTTTATCAATTATTTATAATCTATGACTAATTACAATTTAAGAGTGATTGTTCTTAATTTCTTTCTAAAATAATTTATATATATTAAATGTTCAACTTAATTAAACACTTAAAAGTCTTCCTTTAAATTTTTGAAAACCAATTATAATATTAACTCCAAACTTAATTATTAGATAACCTTATACTTAATTTTAATTACTTAATTAAATAGAAGCTAAGAGGTTGAAACATTATAAAACATTAATTCATAATTAAACTTGCATTAACGTTTAACTAAATTTTGTTAAGCATTACACCTATATATTATTTTAAGATCAGTAGCTTGAACCCGAGACCTTCCCTGTTCTTACTCGAGTGTTGCATCGAGTTCCACCCACTTTTTCCGCGTCACCCCTGATACATCTTCTTCTACTTTTTTTTTCTCAGTAACTAGTTTAAGTTTAACATAGTAACTTAGCATCAGAAAACCAACTTCGCACAGAAACACGAACACAACCCGAAGCTTCCTCCAATTTCATTTGTGCGCGACTCGAGTCGATACGCGACAACAACCCACGCCGTCTCAGACACGTCAACCCACCCCAACCGCCACCATGCACGTTGGCTCCACAGCACTACGGCGATCACCAACAATATCAATAAGTCGCAATTCATACGTTGACACGAAAACATACTCGAATCAACATCAGGAGGCTCGAGTCAAGAAAATCCCCTCATTGCTCGAGAAACAGAACTCACCATCGTCTAATAAACGACCTCGCCATCACCCAGAGACCACCGGAGACGCCAAAAGGTCGTCCACGCCTCGACAACACCTCCCGCTACCCTCCACCAAAGCCAAGGATGGCTCGATCACGTGTGGATGCCGTACGCGATTTGGTAACAGAGAAGCACAAAATTTCCAGTAAAACCCTAAATAGATCTCGTGTTCAAATTTCAATCAGTAGAAAAATTATTGAACATTTTTCCTGAAATCACAATCACTTATACTTGCTTCACTTCAAATCTTAACTTTTATTATTGATTAAATTTTTAGAAATTGGTAAACATACAATTTTTGCATAAATTCAAACTGCCTTTGAATTACTATACTAAAAACCTTCCTATTCGTTTTTTAAATCATTAATTTCCGTAAGGATTCGAAGTATGATCTTAAATTAATGATTTATATCAGTCGAATGTCATCAATTATTCTTTGATTACCTGTATCTTATTGTTACAGTGATATACTTCATGGAGATGGTTTAGTCACCCTTTAACAATCTTAATTTAAGTATTACATCTTGTATTATTGAGAAATCAAGACTACTAATGATTTAAATAAGGATAATTTGAGCTTTAGCACAAAGTATGTAACCTGTACCAACTACAAAACACAGAACATTACATACTCATATGCAAACTGGAGCAATCCATATTATCAATGAAAATTTGAACTGATTTTAAATTACTTAAAACTTTTTAAAAAAAATTGTTTACTCACCAAAACATTCCTGAACAAGAGCAATCATATTCCATGAAACTGCAGTATGAACATGCTTGAGGCCTGAAACTCTGTATATTTATTTATTTTTTTGTTTCCTACCCTTTGTGTGATTTTGCTGACCGAACCAAATGTTCATATGTAATCATATTTTAATATATATATATATATATATATATATATGAAAAGAACAGGAAGCTTAAGTTAGGTATCATCTAGCCAAGCATTATCTTTATTTTCTTCACCTGACATATCAGTGTCTAGATGCATGGATTCGTAAGCATCTGCATAGACCAATTAGTAGGCTGAGTTGATAGCATTTAGTACTTGGGTTTCTAAAGATATTTTCATAGAATAATTATGTTTGCTGTAGATGAACATTTGTATGTAAGTGTACAAATCTGCAGGTACATACTTGGCTTATGTATGAAGCTTTGATTATGAAGATATTTTGTTTTGTTATTATATTACTTGTTTTATTATCCTCTAGTTTGAACTCTACACACATATGTATTATGTAAATATACACTTACAGGTCACACTTGACTTGTACATGAAGCTATTTATTTGTTCATATTTGCAGGTAGACTTGTTCTAAAGGCTTATATTTATCCTATTAGTAATTTAAAGTACTAAATCTTTGATACTTGTATTTTATCTTTCTAGATATAACTTATGTTTGCATATTTATATCTTTAGTTACATCTTATATTTTATAATTGTATGTTATGCTTATGTTCATAATTACGATTTATACTTGTCTTGTATGTATATGTTTATAACCATTTATATTGTTTTATACTTAAGTTTTAAATTTCCATATTTAATACCCATATGATTATTATTTAAAGTTCTGCAATTAGATATACATACATATATTATCAAATATGAAAATATTGAACCTTTTAATTTAATAAGAAAGATTTTGTTTTAAACAATTTTAAAGATTTTCTTTACAGTCACATACATAACCGGTAAATGGTTGAGATCTCATCAGTTTATAAATTGAAAAACTCGTATTTCATTTAAATTAGAGTAATTATTATTCATATGTATATTTATCAGATATAAACAAAGTAAAGTATTTTAATTCAATTATATAAAAATAAATTTTATTATAATATTATCAAAAGATTTTATTTTGAATTCCCAAAGACCAATTCCCCTTTAAAAATACAATTTAAATAAATAAATTGGCAGTATTCCCAAATGATAAGCATTTTAATATGATCAATTTACATTTCATTTAAATTAGATTAAACATATTAAAATAACCGGGGCCAAAATCCAGGGTCGTTACAGGTGTAATGGTGTATTAAAAAGAAGGCATCCACTTTTATAAATTTAGATGATGATGTTCAAATGAGATGGGTTATTGTAAATGAGAGAAAATATAATCATATATTTATGAAAAGAAGGCATTTATTAAAATAAACATTATATTTTGAAAAGAAAGGACAAGAGTGTATTATGGAAGGATTACATTTCTTACAGAAAATGTAAGGTATGTTATTTCTTTGTTAGTAAAGAATATGGGTCAGTTTTATTTTTAAACATAAAATAATCAATTAATGTAATTGATTGCTCAATTTAAAGGTAAAGAATTAGGTTACTAATTAATACACAATATATATACACGTTTTGTGGACATATGTTATTTATCTAATTACAATGAATGTGAATATGGAAAAAAATGTAGACATAAAAATTCACATGTTATTTGATCAATTCAGATTTGAATATATAGAATATAGACACAACAATTCACATGTTATTCATCCAATTAATTCAAACGTGAATATGTACAATACTGGCATAAGAATTTCTAGTTATTTATTAATTTATTTTGGACATAAGCATGGAGAAATAATGACATGTTAATTTACTTATTTCAGAAGTAAATTTGGAAAGATATTGATATGTTGTTTATTTATTTATTTCAGAGGTAAACATGTAAATTAAATGGGATATTGGAAACTGAAATAAAACATGAGAATAAAGAGAGGCGCATGGAAATTTAATATGAAATAAAATGTCACAAATTAGAAATTAGTTGTGGAGAAGAAAATGTTATTTATAGTTTGTATATTATTGACGGTGTAATTAATTAAATCAAATATAAGATAAGGCGTTGACATGGGCATTTTAAGATTTGATACAACAACAAGTCCGCAGAAGTTTCTAGATATTCTAATGTACGATTGAAAGCACACCTAAAACACTATAAATAGGACCTAAACTAACCTAGAATTTCACTCTAAAATCAAAACCTAGCCTCCATTTCTCTCTCTCAACTATTTACCTACATTCTTCATTTATAAAATAAAATTATATTATGTATACATTCAAATAAAAGATGGAGATTGTACAAATTAGAGAAGATTTCTAGAGAATTTTGGTTGCTTTATATTAGAGGAGACTCTCAGATGAGTGATTGTAATTATTTAGATTTTCAAGTAATTTAAAATAATAAGGTTTCTAACAGTTGTTGTTTTACTATGATTTTTGGAATAACCTTTTTAGTAGTTTATTTACAGTTTTAGAAGTATTTTCAATCTATTTCTTTTAGCTATTCTTTTCAGTTGATTTTAGTTTATTTCTGTCAATTATAGCTTTTCCATTTAATTTCAGTTTATTTACAGTATTTTAATTTATTAACTGTTATTTATGCATTATTTACATCCTTTTTCTATGCTTTAGATTCACTGAAATAACGGTAGATAAGATGTAAATTGTAATAAAAATGGAATTAAGACTGAAATTGAGCCTAATTATGATATTAATGTTAGAATTTGACTGTTTAAAGATAATTGGCATAGTTATGACTTAGAATTATAACTAAAAAGAGTATAAGATGAAAAAAGCTTATTTTTACACTTAAACCTTAGGTTAAGTAATAAGCATGGTTATAATGTAGGTTATAATAGGAAATAGAACAGAATGAGGCTTATTTTAGGACTAAGATAAATTAATAAGCAAAGATAGTAGAGATAAATTGTAAAGGCTTATTTAAATAATTTATCTAAGTTAATATGCAAAGATGAAAGTAGAACCTATACCAAATAGCATTCCGCTATTATTTATATGGACAGGGTATTTAACATAAACCTGAAGTGAGACGATTGGCATGCTTATGCTAATAATAGAAGTAATTGGTCAATACATAGAAGTCCAAATGATGGGGATTTAGGCAAGGGGGGCAACTAGATATTATTTGGATGATGGGCCGGTACCAACAGCATTTCCCCTATTATTTCTATAGAAACAGTGTTTCACATAATCCCAAAGACGGGGGCCACACTTATGCTGGAGCTTGAGGTAATAAGAAGACCCAATAGGTGGAACAACAGGTAACGCGAGCTTAGTGGTAGTCGCGCGTGCGACTTTCAGTGATGGCTCATAAATCACTATGAGTTTCAAGCGCTCAGTATGCATGTCTTTCATAGACACCATTGCCTTCTATATAGAGAGCTATATAACGTCTAGTCCACAGTAGATACTTTATGCGTCATTCATAGACACCATTGCCTTCTGTATATGAAGCTATATAGTGTCTAGTATGCAGTAGGTCTATGGAGTAGCAGACCGATCAAAGGGTAGAATTAGGATTTCAGCCTAATTATAGAATTAGAAATTCAGCCTAATCAAAGCAGCTATCAAAGACAAGTGCAAACAATCAAAATTAATTAATTATGTCAATTTAGTTAATTCGTATTTATTTTTAGCTTATAATTTCTCTCTATTTCCTTTCTTTCCTTTTATATACTAGACTTATTGTGAAGTTTATTACTTTTACTTTAGTTAAAGATTTTAGTAATTACTATCATTCACCAGACTTTTAGTTTGACCCACTCCTCCATTTTCCCCTTTTCCCCTCATGGGTTAGCAAGAGCAAGGACGATAGATTGCAGACACTTGGAGACTTTTTTGGCAGAGATTTTTTATGTATTTCTCTTCTTTATTTTAAGTTTGTAGCTTATTCCATGTACTGGCACTTTGTGAGGGATAGTTTGTACTCTGATATTTATAAGAATGAGGATTTGATTTCATGAGACATATATTGGTATTTTGAGACATATAATGTATTTGGCTTTTTAATTCTATATTATGAAGTTTGACTTTTAGCAAATTATTATTATTTTAATTGTTTCTGCTGTTTTATCTATTTTGTCTTACAAATCTTAGTCTCTGCTAGTTTTAGTTATACCTACAACGCACCACATCTTTTAGTGTGTCCTTTTGGGTATACTACGGGGTGTGGGATGTTACATAACGTGTAGGAAGAGACATTGCATCAATTCTTCGCGCGTAATATATGACATATAGAAAGAGACGGTGCATCGATTCACGGACCAGGGAAGGGAAAATCAAAGAGGGAAGTTTTCGGCTATGGTGGATATGTATCATCTGTATTATTGATGAATTGGGATTATTTAAGGTAATTAAGTTAACTTAGTAATTTAATTAATCTTGTTTCGTATTTAATTTGTATCTTTTACATACGAGATCCAATCGAGATGTGATCTTTGCCATTGCACTTTACGATAAGGTATAGGTTTGGACTGGATTCAAACAATTGGATATTTTTAGTTCAAGCAAGCAAAATGTAACTTTGAATTTATATTTCCGTATAAATTCCCATAATTTTATATATTGGAAATTTTTAGATAGGAGAGGCAGAGTAATATATAATTATATCTCCCCTTTGATTAGATTGGTTTGAGCAGATATTCAGGATAATTGATTGAAATTTTGTATACATAAATCTTACTTTCTATTTGTAATGAATAGAGTTAAATGGAGTTGATATTAATTTATAACATGGTTATAAATTTGTTCAACTTTAGTTTGTAGTTATATTAGTGATAAAAATATTATCATTTATTTTATTACTAATTAGAAATTAGAAGTATGACCTTTAAATAAGCTACAAGGCTAAAAAAATTATTTAGGAAGGTTAAACTTACATCTAAACACCGTTGAGGCTTATTTGGGCTTGTGTAATGACCCGTATTTTTAAATATTTAAAAATATTAAATTAAAAAAGATTTTTGAATAAAATTGTTAGAAATAAAAAATTAATATTTCACTGATAGAAAATAAATTATAGTACAAGTTATGAGCTTAAGTAAAATTTCTATTAATGACACATGTGTGTATTTTAATAACACTGGTTTGAATGAAATTAACAATTGTCTGAAGGTATATTTCCAATTGATTGGAATAACAAATGTTAATATAGAATAATAAATTTTTCCTTATTAAAGAAGATATCATATGTTTATTTATTTGAAATGTTTGGTAGCTTAAAGATTGATTGCAGAGACGAGAAACTATTATTTGGCAAGAAATGTATAATTCCTGTTTGTTTCCAATAGTGTATAAATATGTTTAGATTACTATTAGATAGGAAATAATTGTTCTATTTCTCATTACATTTATTTTGTACATTTTGAAATTCACCTTTGTAAACAATTGAAATCAATGTAATTGAATAATTTCAATTAATGGTAGAAAGTACACCAAATTGTAAATTAAGTAGATGTAATTAAATGTAGCTTATGTTTTGTGAAAATTTAAGGAAAGTTGATTTAATGAAAAGAACATTTATATCAAATAAAATGAATATTTCATTTGTGAATGTAGGTTTAATTTCATTAAAATAAAGAATAGAATGATTGATTTGAAGGAAGAAACATACGTATATTTGAATTGTGTTTTAGCATACAGATGGATTACAAGAGTAGGAAAATAATTTATTTAAGTAAGTTAGTTATTACTTTGCTGTATGAACAACAAATTTATAAAGGTGTTTATGATTAAAGGAAACAGTTATTCTATTTTTCATCCATTTTAGTTGTCTGTTTTGAAATTTAACATTGTAATTAATTGCAATTAATGTTATTAAAATATTTCAATTAGAATGGAAGAAAACGTTGACTGCAATTAATAGATTTAATAAAAGAAACGAACTTTTGTGTTATACCAAAAGGATGTTTAAATGGAAATAAAAGATCATTTGGAAAAACCAAATTGAACGTTTTCATTTTTAAGGTAAGTAAATTTATTTATTATGCATAGATAAAAAATTAAAGGAGTATAAATTTGAATATTGTTTGAGTTAATGAAGTTAATATGGTTATGTCCCACCTATTGAATTTCAAAAAGGTTGTGCGATGTACATGGTCCCTTCATTTCTTCTGTTATTAATTGTTGCATGTATGTTTTAAAATAGTTATCGCATTATTAATACTAATCCGTTCATTTCTCCTTCTTTTTAATACCTAAGCCTAGAATTTTAGTTTGTATTTAATTCTTGCCACCTCATTTTTGCGTATACAAAATTTCACATCCCTATGGTTTGCAAGTTTTCCATTCCTACATACATTTCTTTATACATTAGAAATGCATGAAGCTTTCAAAATAAAATATAACATTTATTTTTCTCCTTTCACCGTCATTTTGTAATTATTAAATAATCTGTAGCTTATTTCTTTCATTTGCAGTGTATCTTTATGTTTTTTTTTGCTAAGTCTTTTTTGGTTTGTTTTAGACTAATGAGTTCATTAGTAAACCAAGGGACCCTAGAAACCCTAAGAGATTTTGGAACCAATTTTTCCACCCATTGACCTTCTATTTCCTATTTGACTAAAACCAAGTACGTACGCATTTGAGAAACTTTCTGCATACTCTTCTTCTTCTTGCTCAAATCTACAGAAAACTCGAAACCCCAAAACTCCTAAATCTCCAAATCAAATTCCATCCTTCCTCCTTCAAAACCCTAGCCTACCACTCTGCTCTTTCCACCACCCACCTCCATCACCACCCACAACCCACGGTAGCAACCCATGGCCAAAGCCCCACCTTCCCTCTCCTCTTCTTTCTCATTTATCCCTTCTTTTTCCCTTCGTTTTCTCTTCCCTTTTTCCCTCTTTCTTCCCCTTATTTCCTTGGCTTCTATATTCCACTAAAGTACTCCAAATTAAATATATTTTATTTCTGAAACCGTTTATAATTTCAATGGAAACAACTTTTTTGTTGAATCCTTCTTCCCATTCCAAATATTACTATACAAAAACTCCATTTTTCAAATCCTTTCTCGGGTCTAGTTTTGGCCTAAAATACCTCATATTGTATCAATCATATCACCTTTAGTAATGAATCAAATTATGTGATTATTATTTTTCAAATTATTTACTTCTCCAGTGGCTTAAACTTTATTTTAGATTAGTTTTTCAAATTCCTTAATTTGCTATGCAAAAAACTCAAATATTTTCGAAGTACTTTTGAACTCAGATTTTCAACTCAGAAAACACCTCAGTTCGTTTTGACCATAAATTCCTCAAGGCCAAAGTTTTTTAAGTGATTCATTATTTGAAAGTGGAGAGAAAAGAATTTGCAACAACTTTCTAGTTAGTCATTTTTATAGATTCAGTAATATTCTGGTCTGAATATTTGCTTAAAGATGCCTAGTTTTAGGTTTTTCTGTAGTTTGGATCTTGGATTGTTTGGAAGTTGTAAGTTGTTGAAACCTGTTTATTAATTCATGTTCATGTTTAAGCTTTGCTGTATTTGCTTTGCATTTTGATCTTTACAAGGAATTTCCATATTGCTTCATTTTTATGATCACCTTCATCGCCACGAAAGGTGAGCAAGCACTCATAACTACTAGATTTTCTTATGTTAGATAAATTGAATTATGATGTGATTACAAATTGATTTGTTGTTGTTTATTTTATTTTAAATTTTCATCCAGTTAAATCTAAATTTTATTGAATTTAATTTCCTTTTAATTTAATATTGAAATTTAAATTTCCAGTTAAATACCTATTAACGATAACCAGTAAATTATTGGTAGTTATTGGTTGATTTCAATTATGATTGTGATGTATGTTCAATTGTTGATATTTAGGTAATTGGATGGATGTTATTGGTTGACATTTTGGATGATTGGATGTTATTTATGTCTATATCTCTGTTATCCCTAGGGGTTGAAATGATACATACCCGAATTATCTTATATATTAGAGGAAAATCATTATGGGTTGAAATGATAAACCCGAGCGGTTTTCATTGATTTGGAAATGCTGATTTTTAATACTGGTTGAAATAACATATACCCATATAATTTCTTGAATTTTGATTATTTGAAATCGTATTATTTGAAGGGTTTAAGTTATTTCAAACCTTGGATTTGTTTTAATTAGATGATTAAGACTGATATTTTGAATTATTTGAAAACCTTTAAATAATTATACTCACGTTGTACACTTGATAGGAGATGAAAATCCCATAACATCTATGAAACAATTGCATTAATATTTCTATTTCACTTATTTTGATCTGACTTACATAAGATCTTTTAGTGTTGACTCGAATGTTTTGTCTTTTCATCATGCTCGGTTAGTCTGAACTTTTAAGTGTATTGAGGACTATTTTCTGGAGGACGAAGACGAAGATCTAGTATATTATTGCTATTTATTATTGCACTGCATTCTGTGTTCCGCTGCGTTATTTTTGTAGTCTAATGTTTGTATACTCTTATTTGAATTGTAACGACTCGACTTTTCGACTTTCGAAAATCGACATCAATATGTCCACTGTACCAAATGTCTCGAATGCCGAAAAACTGAACCATTAGGGTTAAAGAAGAAGAAGATAGAAGAAAACAGAAACAATAACAGAATCTCACATTCACAGTAGAACGATACATAATGGATAAACGAATAATCTTTAAACAAAAGAACTATATGAGTTTATACATTACATCATCAGAGTCATGTACAACACAACAACGGAAAAGAAATAACATATACTAGTGATACGTCTCGCCATCCAGCTTGTTTCCTAATCTCCATAGCATACTTTTCTGACTTCGCTCCAGAACAACTGATAACCTGACTCTAGGCTGCCTATGTTGAAAACTGTGGACATCTAGAGTTTAGAAATGGAACAATAAACTCCAGGTCAGTCATGGGACTGGTGTGAGATCTTAATACAGTTATTTGCACAAAAGAAAACGAAAAAAATCTGCTATGCTTTTGGAAAATGAAACTACCATAAGGCCTCCCACCACACACACAATGCAATCGCACAATTCGAGGAGATTTATCCTTATGATAGTCAAACATTCTTGATACACAAATTGTTTTCTTAATAATATTATTAGTGCATAGTGTGGAAAACATTTTGAAAGTATAATATAAATCTTAGCCAGCATACCACCATTATGGTATACCTGCTATAGCTACCATTTAAACGGCAGGTCACCACCACAAATAAATGGCAGGTTATACAACTAAAACCGTATAGGGCTCGTATTGTTTTGTTTGGATTTCCAACAAATGGTTAGGCTAAGGAACTTCCTACACCGAATGGGAACGCCTTAGGAGGGACACCCCGAGAACTTAACCAGCTCTCTGCCAACACAAGGACGGGTTACCTCTGTAACTAGGTAACTAACAGTCACGAGTATGCCACCCCCAGTCTAGACCGACCTTTATCCGAGGCGCCTCATTAACCAACAACCACATAAGTAAATAAACTGGGCTCCATACTACAATACCACTTTTTTTATCCATACAAGTTAAATATCTAGACTCCATACCAGATACCACTTTTTATCTAGAAGGAAATGTACATACCCTGAGCGGCGCAACCCAACTTTGCTGCATCCTTCCTGTTTCGACCATTTTCGGGGTGTGAGGTCCGACGAAGTCTCGTCCACAAAGCTATGCTTTTCACAAAATCCATGCTTCGATCAAAAAATGATCAGCAACACTTAGCATGGCACATTACCAAATTAGGAACATATCACTAGTAACAATCAACTACATAACCTCTGAGCTCGTACGTCTCAAAGAAGGATGTTAAGCTAAGAGAATAAATTCTCCGCCACCAACAGAAATGTATTTGATTGAAACCAGCTTTACATCTCAAAGTGTAACATCAGACATACATCCATACAAGTCCGTTCTGGGTTCGAACGGAACCGAAGGCACTTCCTCCAATTAAGGAAAGAAGCCCTTGCAAATTCGGATATTCACTAATCACGTCCGGACTCTCCATCACAAAGGGTGATAAAATATCTATACCGATGCCACTCCGTGTAGAGACATTCGACGGGTAATCCTTTCGTTTTCGAAAATACCCGGTCTTCAATACCATCTTCAAATGCAATCCCATTTTGTCGTATCATTATTCGAAATGGATTTTATGATATAGAGTCCTCTCCTGGCTTAATCGAATAATGAGCGCTTATTTTAAAAATAACTGGATACATTCAGATTTCAAGTAAGTCACAACAATTTTCCACATTGATCTTTTAAACAAAAGATCCATCACAAAGATTCGATGTGTTTTTAGATAACCATATGGAATCCGATCCCCGATCGCATGAAATTCAAGTGACGTTTCAAAGGCCAATATTGATAGTCGGTTATTTAACTATCAAATAACATTCACAACAATATCAAATTTAAATATTTTTCCCAAATTATTTATTTCAAAATATCTTTTCAAGATATATTTTCACGCTTCAACCTTTTGAAAACAAATTTTAAATCACTTTCCTCACGCAGAATAAATTTTAAAATATTGTTTATTTCCATTGAAAATTTGCCAAGTTCGAATATTTTAAAATAATTTAAATCACTTATCCAAAAATATATACTTGGAAACATTTAAAATAAAAACTATTTTAAACACTTATTTAAATATTATTTATGAAATTATTATACTAGTATCTTATATAGACTTTAAGCCAAACTAATTTTTAAAAATAGAACTATTAGATAGAGTATAACTATTTAAATAACCATTTTCAAATCAAATATCAATTAAATCTTTAAAATAATCACTTCTAAATTAACTTAATAAATATTTACTTTAAAGATTTAAAAATAATTTACGAAAAAAATTTGTTCAAAAACATTCTTTTTAAGACCAACTTTAGAACTTTTAATTTTATTTGAAAGCTACTTTGAAAACATATTCGGCTTTCTAGGGAAAATACACTTTTCCATTTCAAAATGGTCCATTTAAATCAATTAATAAATCCTTATTGATTTATTTCAATTTACAATCCAAACTCGTAAATTTTCTTTCCACTCTTTTTGAAAATAATCCAATATTAATTTTTTAAATAAATTTGCCATTCCTTTATAAATTCCTATTGTGAATTTAAATTCCAAATATCCACTGACATACAATTTTCAAATCAATTTCCAAATATTCACTTTCAAACACCAACTCAAATTCCAAATTGATTTCCAAATTTATTTCAAACACCAAATCAAATTCCAAAAATTGATTTCCAATATATTTCAAATTCTAAATCGATTTCAAATTTATTTCAAACACCAAACAAATTCCCAAATCGATTTCCAAACATTGATTATCTTATAAAATAAATTCGTTTATTTCTTCCAAACTATTTAAAATCCGAATTTTAAGTTAATTCTCCAACTTTTAAACAATGTTACTCAAAATCCATTTATTAAAATCTTTTCCCATATTTTGGAATTAATTTGATAGGATTGCAACAATCAACTTGTATATATTTAAATTCCTTCTTTTAAATTCATCCAATTCTCAAAAATTAATTTACTTAAAATTCTCTACTTTAATTTCCAAAAATCTAATTTATATATTTCTGGTATCCTACGTTACCAAAAATATATTGGCCAAACCATAGCCTTCAATAATTTCAAACACCAATATAATCATTCACAGATTATAAACAAATCACATCACAACATATGAAATAAATTCAACAATTTTGAATAATCTAATTGGACCCCTTCAACCTGTTTTCCTACATCCACAGATGTTTGCACAATAATTAAATACCAATTCCACTTCGAGGTGGAATGTCACTGTACATGGGATTATAACATATAGGGTCTCATCCGCTATATAATGCGGGAAATCAATCAGTCAAATATATATACACACTATCACATCCAAACAGTCAATCAATAATTGAAATTCTAGTAATTTCAATTGAGTGAGAAGATCTCACCTTTAGCTATGCATGCAACCCATTTCCACCATGACTTATTTTCTTCACTGCATTAGACCTTGTATAAACATTTATACAATTGATTAATATTTTGAACAATTGGAAAATCAATTATAATTTCAAATAAATTTGTTTAAATTTTAATTTTTAACCAATAATTTAATTTAAACAAATAATTATATTTTAATATGATAGTTTAACTTAAACTAGTATTTCCTTTAATAGATTTTTTTGTAAATTAAAGCATGTATATTTATTTTATATTTTCCACTTTGAAAATAGATTATGGATTTCTAAAAATCTATTTTGTATAAACTTCCAAATATTCCAAAATTCCTAAAACCTTATATATGTGTAAACCATTTTTCTGTTTTGCTTTACATACATATATACAAATTAAAACACAAATTTTCTTTACTGTAAATATATATATTTCCGTTTTTCTGAAATCTGCATATGTATATATACTTTACTGTGTATATATTTCTTTCCTTATAAATAATATATATACTAATTTATTTATATATATTTTTCTTTACTTTATAAATATTTTCCTCTGACTATAGTTTTAAACCTGACTGAATATATTTTTTCCTCTTCGGTTTTTTAAAAAAATGTACAAAGAGTTAAATAAATAAATAAATGAAAAAGAAATAAAACTCACCAGATCTCGCGTTCATCGATCGACACCCATTCGAAAAATTGCGACATCACCATTGGTACCCACTTCGGCATCGGCCTTGATGAAATCAAGCTACTCCCTAAATCACCCATCACGACCGCGATCGACCATCACCATTGATGAATACACCATCGCCACTGCACCTCGACCCAGCGAACGCTGCTGAACATATTTGTCGATTTTTGAAATCGGAAATGAAGATGGAATGTCGTTCGATCGATTGTCTATCCTCTCGTCACCATTAAGATCGCGAACAACCCTCACAACAACAGCTGCAGCCAAACAGATCTAAAGCCTCCTTTAGCCAAAACGTCATCAACCTCACCAGCATGCAAGCAACACACGAAACAATCGATTGCGGCATCCATTTGTCATCGCATTCGACGACATAATCTCCTTCTTGGGTTGACGAAAAAAATTTGAACAGAGGATACACGATACGATTTTAATTCATGTCAAAAATCTAAATATCGGTGCGATTTAAATCCTATTTTATTTTCTTTCGAAAAAAAGAAAAAAGGTTGCAGCCATTAATATTTTTTATTTGTTTGGGAACGAGTCGATTTCGAGGGGAGGAGTATATGGATCTATTGCCATTTCTTTCTTATATGAATTCGATTTTTGATTCTAAGTAAAAGGAAGTTGATTCTCTTTTCTTTTATTTATAGAGAATTGATAGTTTTATTTTTAAATTATATTTTCCAAAATGAAGACGCATGTTTATCTGGTTGAACACATGCAATGAACTCCTATACATGTCATTTTCCTGCAACAGTATCTTAATTATATTATTTGTATTGAATTTAAACTCAAATTTAAATCGTCTCGATTTCGCAACTCAAAATCTCGATCTCCAATCAAGGCGTGCCGCTAAGCATTTATAATGTTACATGCTTATCCCGAACGCAATGGAAAAGTTTCTGGGTCCAAATTAGATCGTATGGAGAAGATAGTATTTTGGGCTTGGCTATTAATTAAATTTTCGATATAATTTTGAGCATGTTTGCTTACCATACGACCAAACGATTACTCCAAATATTACGGAATTGAAATCCAATAATAATACAATATTATAGATTCGATGAAGCTGGTTTCGTCGAATTCTGAGACTATGCCTCGGAAGGCTATTTTTAAATGACGATTTAAACGATAAATTTTTAAAACTAAACAAACACTTCAAATTTCAATTTTTTAACACTCCTATTATCTTCAGCATTATCAATATAAATTTTCTAAGCCTTAAAAATATTTTTAACTGGCATAAAATTTCAGATTTTACAATTTACCCAATTTCCCACTGTTAAATCCAATAATTAGTTATCCAAATAAATAGTGATATTTGAATTCAAGTTAAATTATTCCAAATATTTAAAATCAACTAAATATTTATTCAAATGTCTAAAATTCCTGGACATCACACTCTTCCCTCCTTAAAAGAATTTCGTCCCGAAATTACTAGTTAAGAAGAATGATCCTTAACCCGTTTATCTTTTCCCAATCCAAATAGTTTTATCAACTTGCCAAAACAAATCTTTTTATTAAAGACCCATTATTACTTCAACTAACTTTCCAAAATCTTCCATAGTTTCCAAACACTATTGTTTTCTTAACAATTCAAATTCAAATTTTAAATTTTCAAAATCTTCTCAAATTTTATCTAACTCCCTTAATTTTCGAAAAATTTCACCAGCGTCTCCTTTGCGCGGCCAGCTAGATATGACTACAAAATGCCATAACGGGGCCTCATATTTCAAAAGAAAACAGAAGGCCAAGTGGCTAGACAAGGATATCATCAAATTTCATAAAAAAATTTAAATACATACCTTATTGTCGAGCAATTTTAAATTTATCTTCTAAAGTCAAAAATCCCAAATCACTTTTCCATTATAACACCTATATATTCTACTTAACAATAATATCCAAGTACAACATCCAAAATCATTTTGCACATTTGTTTTACAAAAGTTTCAATGTCTATTTTATTCAAGCCCGTACGATGCACTTATATCATCCGTATGCAATACCAAATTCGATACACAATTTCTTTTCTGAACTAGTATCGTCTACCCGACTTCCTAGTGCGACTCAGATCTGGTTTCTTGATTAGAAACCGTCATTCTCCTTGAATAGCCATAAACTGTGATAGAGAATTTTCAGAATCAACCAAAAATCCATATCCAGGTTCGTCAAAAACCGAGTGAAAAATTCCAACTCGGATCGATATAAATATCTCGATATTCTATGCTCGAATTCTGGATCAAATCGTTATGCGAATAAAGTAATATACATACATCCTACGTATTTATTCCTAATTGATTATTAACTATATCAATTTTCTTTTCTTTCAATCACATTTATATTGATTTCTATCCACTTATTCACAATCGCCATTTCACAATTTCCGGTTTAACCTTCATTCACTTATTAACTTAGAATATTTCCTCAATTCCAAATTTTACTTAAGAATTTCACCATTATTTCTTAAGTTCAATATAAATATTCTATATACTTCTTATATTTATTTTCAATTCACCACTTTGGTTTATAACTACTTATATTTAACTTGGATCTCCAATTTACTATGAATTCAATTCATTTCAAACCATATTTAATTTATCATTCCATCAATTAGTTTCACTTACTAATTTTATTTCAATACGTTTTTTTATTTGGTCCAACTTGACAAATTTTCCATTTCACTTAATTCAATTTAAATATTTGGTTTTAATACAGATTTCAAGCTTCGATAAGTTTTCCAACTTATTTACATTTTACACTATTTTAATTTTAACTTTTCTTCAAGTTAGATTTTATTCTAACAATTTCAGATTTTATAAGTTACCAAACTCAATTATATTCCATAAATATTTTAGATAGGATTCTAGAGCCTTTCCAACATCTTAAAAATTATTTTCTTTAAAATCAATTCAAATTATCTTTTGAATTTCCAAAACTAAACCTAGTTTTGCAAACAACTTCCATTTAAAATAATTTGGCAGCAATTTTTTTCCTTGACACTCGAAAATAAACATCGATGATGTTGCAGTCATCAACGAAGTTATTTTCCAGCGACCGAAAAGAGTTAAGTGCTTTTATCCCTTCAAAAATATTTTCCAAATATTTTTAAATCCAAATTCCACCAGATTTCAAATCCAATTCAAAAATAATATTTTTCAAATAATTTTACCACTATTTTTTTTCAAAACCTTTGAAAAATCATTTTCAATCTCAAGGGATTATAAACTCTTCACCAAAATTTCAATTTTCAAATTCTTCAACTTTATTTTCAAATACTACTCTGGAAATTCTATTTCAAATTATAAACCATATTTACAATTCTCATTTGTATATGAATTCATTTCTCAGATTTTAGTTATGATTTCATTTTCTTATTCAACAATAATGATAATAATTCAATATTACCACTTCCTAACAATAAAGCAACCATATACAACTATAATAATTTACGGAAAATTATTTCTTTTATATACAAAAATAATTTGGCAAAATTATTTCATTTACCCTATTTTTTAAACAATACTGTGTCGGTTTACCTTGTTTAAGAGTTTAGAAACCCTTACCGATACAGTTGGCCAAACTGCACCGACCAAAATCTATAAACAATCAACCGATAAGTTAACACGATATAAAAATAATTTTTATATCCACTAACAAATACGTGCTAACATCTATTAACACACTCAAACTCATTCTAGAGTACTACTGACTCTATCTCTAATGAGAATACCCACCAAAGCCAAGGTTATCGCTTAACCAATTGCTCTGATGCCAATTTGTAACGACCCGATTTTTCGACTTTCAAAAATCGACATTGATACATCCACTGTATCAAATGCCGAATAATCGAATGCCGGAAAACCGAACCGTTAGGGTTATAGAAGAAGAAGATAGGAGAAGAAAATAGAAACAATAACAAAATCTCACATTCGCAGCGGAACAATATATAATAGATAAATGAATAATCTTTAAACAAAAGAACTATATAAGTTTATACATTACATTATTAGAGTCATATACAACACAACAGCGGAAAAGAAATAACATATACTAGTGATACGTCACGCCATCCAGCTTGTCTCCTGATCTCCACAGCATACTTTTCTGACTTCGCTCCAGAGCAACTGATAACCTGACTCTAGGCTGCCCGTGTGGAAAATTATGGGCACCCAGAGTTTAGAAAGGGAATAATGAACTCCAGGTCAGTCATGGGACTGGTGTGGGTTCTTAAAACAGTTATTTGCAAAAAAGAAAAAGAAAAGAAATTCGATATGCTTTTGGAAAATGAAACTACCATAAGGCCTCCCGCCACACACAATGCAATCGCACAATTAGGGGAGATTTCTTCTTATGATAGTCAAACATGCTTGACACACAAAATATTATATATATATATATATATATTATTACATAGTGTGGAAAACATTTAGAAAGTATAATATTAATTGTGACGACCCAAAATTTTCAACATTTGAAATTAAAATATTTAATTGATTTTAAATATTTGGAAGTTATTATAACAGCCATTGTTGTGTGTTGTTGTTGTAATACTCTGATATTGTAATGTGTAAACTGATATAGTGCTTTGTTTAAAGATTATTCATTTATCTATTATATTTGTTCCGCTGCGAAATGTGAGATTATGTTATTGTTTCCGTTTCTTCTTCTATCTTCTTAATCCCTAGCAGTTCGGTTTTCCGGCATTTGTCTGTGCGACATTGGATGCAGTGAACGTATTGATGTCGACTTTCGGGCGTTGAAAAGCCGGGTCATTACAAATTGGTATCGGAGCATTTGGTTAAGCGACAACCTTGGCTCTGTTGGGTGTTACTCATTAGAGATAGAGTTAGCAGTACTCTAGAATGAGTTTGAGTGTAATAATAGGTATGAGCGCGTATTTGTTAGTGAATATAAAAATTGTTTTACATTGTGATGATTGGTTTGTTGAGTGGTATATGGATTTTGGTCGGTATAGTCCGTACAACTCTATCGATAGATATCTCTAAACACTTGTACAGAACAATTCGACATGGTATTGTTTTAAAATAGGGTGAATGAAATAATTTTACCCAAGACTATTTTCGTATATGAAGGAAATAACTTTCCGTAAATTATTATAGTTGTATATGGTTGCTTGATTGTTAGGAAGTGATAATATTATTATCATTTGAATAGGAAATTGAAATCATAACTACAAAATTAAGAAATAAATTCACGTACAAATGGAATTTGAGAATATAAATTATAAACGTGATTTATAAATTTGAAATGGCATTCCAGAGAAGTATTTGGAAATGTTTTGAAAAGAATTTGAAAATTTTGGAGATTTGGAAAGTTTAAATCCCTTTTGACTTTGAAGATGATTTTCAAAGGTTTTGGAAAAGTGTTTTGAAGGGATGAAAGCTCAAAACTCTTTTTGGTCGCTGGAAAATAACTTTGGTAGTGACTGCGGCATCATCGATGTTCATTTTCGAGTTTCTGAGAGAGAAATTGCTGCTAAATTATTGTAAATGGAAGTTGTTTGCAAACTGGGTTTGGTTTTAGAAATTTAAAGGGATAATTTGAATTGATTTCAAAAAATGGTTTTGAATTGTTGAAAAGACTCTGGAATTTTATAAAAAATAGTTATGGAATAAAATTTAATAAGGTGGAAAATAAAGTTGTGAATGAATAAATAAATTTACAATTGAAATTAAATGAAAGTGAAATTGAATGTTGAAATTCATTTCGAATTTGTAAGTAAATAGAACTGGAATTGAATTTGATTTGTGATAAACAAAGCGAAGTATTGAAATGAAATTAGTAAGTGAAATTAATTGAAGAAATGACAAATTGATATGGTTTGAAATGAATTAAATTAAATATTTGTAAATGAAAGATAGTTGATAAAAATTTAATATTTAGAAGTTAAATTGAATCCAAATAGAATTGAAAGTGTAAATCGAATTCAAATGAAATTGAAAATGTAAAGTTGAATGAAAGTGAATATATAACTTCAATAATGAAGTAAAGATTGTATAAGAAGTAAGTATTCAAACTTTTGTAATGAAATATGAAAAATGATATATGAATGTTGTAATTGAATATTATGGTTAGTAGAATATACAAGTACGTTACAGGAAAAGAAAAACTGGAATTGGGATTTCGAAGATAAATTTGAATTGCTCGACAAAAAAGTATATATTTAAATTTCAGTATGGAATTTGATGATTTTCTTGTCTAGCCGCTTGGCTTTTCATTTTCTTTTTGAATCTGGGGGCCTATGGTGCCATTTTGTGGTCGTACCGAGCTAGCCGCGCAAAGGAGACGCTGGCAAAAAATTTCGAAAATTTAGGGAGTTAGAAATTTTTTTGAGAAATTTTGAAAATTTAAAATTTAAATTTAAATTGTTAGGAAAACAATGTCGTTTGGAATCTATAATTGAAGTTGGAAAGTTAGTTGAATTAACGATGGGTCTTAAATAAAAAGATTTGTTTTGGGCAAGTTGATAAAACTATTTGGATTGGGAAAAATAATAAATGGGTTAAGGATCATTCTTCTTAACTAGTAATTTCGGGACGAAGTTCTTTTAAGGGGGGAAGGATGACCCAAAATTTTCAACATTTGAAATTAAAATATTTAGTTGATTTTAAATATTTGGAAGTTATTATAACTGCCATTGTTGTGTGTTGTTGTAATACTTTGATGTTGTAATGTGTAAACTGATATAGTGTTTTGTTTAAAGATTATTCATTTATCTATTATATTTGTTCCGCTGCAAAATGTGAGATTCTGTTATTGTTTCTATTTCTTCTTCTATCTTCTTCTTCTTAAACCCCAACGGTTTGGTTTTTCGGCATTCGCCTATGCGGCATTGGATACAGTGAACGTAATGATGTCGACTTTCGAGCGTCGAAAAGCTGGGTCGTTACATTAATCTTAGCCAGCATACCACCATTATGTTATACCTACTATAGCTACCATTTAAACGGCAGGTCACCACCATTAATAAATGGCAGGTTATACATCTAAAACCGTACAGGGCCCGTATTGTTTTGTTTGGATTTCCAACAAATGGTCAGGCTAAGGAACTTCCTACACCGAAATGCCTCTAGAGGGATGCCCCAAGAACTTAACCAGCCCTCTGCCAACACAAGGCTGGGTTACCCCTATAACTAGGTAACTAAATGTCACGAGTATGCCCCCCTTCGGTCTAGACCGACCTTTATCCTAGGCGCCTCATCAACCAACAACCACATAAGTAAATAAACTGGGCTCCATACCAGAATACCACTTTTCTTATCCACATTAGTTAAATATCTGGACTCCATGCCAGATACCACTTTTTATCCAGAAGGAAATGTACGTACCCTGAGGGACACGACCCCCATAACCTTACTGCATCCTTCCTGTTTCGACCATTTTCGGGGTGTGAGATGCTACGAAGTCTCGTCCACAAAGCCACGCTTTTCACAAAAGCCATGCTTCGATCAACAAATGATCAGCAACACTTAGCATGCCACATCACCAAATTGGGAATATATCACTAGTAACAATCAACTACATAACCTCTGAGCTCGTACGTCTCAGAGAAGGGTGTTAAGCTAAGAGAATAAATTCCCCGTCACCAACAGAAATGTATTTGATAGAAACCAGCTTTACATCTCAAAGTGTAACGTCAGACATACATCCGTACAAGTCCGTTCCGGGTTCGAACAGAATCGAAGGCACTTCCTCCAATTAAGGAAAGAAGCCCTTGCAAATCTGGATATTCACTAATCACGTCCGGACTCCCCATCACAAAGGTTGATAAAATCTCTATACCGTAGCCACTCGGTGCAGGGACATTCGATAGGTAATTCTTTCATTTTCGAAAATACCCGGTGTTCAACCTCATCTTCAAATGCAATCCCATTTCGTCGTATCATTAGTCAAAATAGGTTTTATGGCATAGAGTCCTCTCCCGGCTTAACCAAATAATGAGCACTTATTTTAAAAATAAGTGGATACATTCAAATTTCAAGTAAGCCATAATAAATTTCCACATTGATCTTTTAAACGAATGATCCATCACAAAGATTGGATGTGGTTTTCGGATAACCATTTGGAATCCGACCCTAGTCGCATTGAAATTTGAGTGCCATTTCAAAAGCCAATATTGATAGTCGGTTATTTAACTATCAAACAACATTCACAACAACATCAAATTTAAATAATTTTCGCAAATTATTTATTTCAAAATACCTTCGCAAGATATATTTTCACGCTTCAACCTTTTGAAAACAAATTTCAAATCACTTTCCTCACACAGAATAAATTTTCAAATATTGTTTATGTCCATTGAAAATTTTCCAAGGCTGAATATTTTAAAATAATTTAAATCACTTATCCAAAAATATATACTTGGAAACGTTTAAAATAAAAACTATTTTAAACACTTATCTAAATATCAGTTATGAAATTATTATACTAGTATCTCATATAAACTTTAAGCCTAAACTAATTTTTAAAATAAAATTATTAGATAGAGTATAACTATTTAAATAACCATTTTCTAAATCAAATATTAGTTAAATATTTAAAATAATCACTTCTATAATTAACTTAATAAATATTTACTTCAAAGATTTAAAAAAAATTTACGAAAATAATTTCTCCAAAAACATTCTTTTTAAAACCAACTTTAGAACTTTTAATTTATATTTGAAAGCTACTTTGAAAACATATTCAGCTTTCCAGGAAAAATACACTTTCCATTTCAAAATGGTCCATTTAAATCAATTAATAAATCCTTTTTGATTTATCTCAATTTATGTTCCAAACTCGTAAGTTTTCTTTCCACACTTATAAAAATAACCCAATATTAATTTTTTAAAATAAATTTCTCATTCCTTTATAAATTCTCACTGGGAATTTAAATTCCAAATATCCACAGATATACAATTTTCAAATCGATTTCCAAATATTCACTTTCAAACACCAAATCAAATTCCAAATTGATTTCCAATTTGTTTCCAACACCAAACAAATTCCTAAATCGATTTCCAAACAATTATTATGTTTTAAAATAAATTCCTTTATTTCTTCCAAACTATTTAAAATTCGAATTTTAAAGAAATTCTCCAACTTTTAAACAGTGTTACTCAAAATCCATTTATTAAAATCTTTTCCCCCTATTTTGGAATTAATTCGATAGGATTACAAAAATCAACTTTTATACTTTTAAATTCCTTCTTTTAAGTGCATCCAATTCTCAAAAATTAATTTACTTAAAATTCTCTACTTTAATTTCCAAAAATCGAATTCATATATTTCTGGTATCCTATGATACCAAAAATATATTTGGCCAAACCATAGCCTTCAATAATTTCAAACACCGGTATAATCATTCATAGATTATAAATAAATCACATCACAACATATGAAATAAATTCAACAATTTTGAAGAATCCAGTTGGATCCCTCCAACCTGTTTCTCTACATCCACAAATGTTAGCACAACAATTAAATACCAATTCCACTTCGAGGTGGAATATCGCGGTATATGGGATTATATCATATCATCCGCTATTATGCGGTGCATTTGGTCTCATCCGCTATATAATGTGGGAAATACATCACTCCAATATATATATACACACACTATCACATCCAAACAATCATTTAATAATTGAAATTCCAGTTATTTCAATTAAGTGAGAAGATCTCACCTTTGGCTATGCATGCAACCCATTTCCATCACGACTTGTTTTCTTCACTATATTAGACTTTGTATAAACATTTATATAGTTGATTAATATTTTGAACAATTAGAAAATCAATTATCGTATTAAATAAATTTATTTAAATTTTAATTTTTAACCAGTAATTTAATTTAAACAAATAATTATATTTTAAACTAATAGTTTAACGTAAACTAGTATTTCCTTTAATAGATTATTTTTTGTAAATTAAAGCATGTATATTTATTTTATATTTTCCATTTTGAAAATAGACTATGGATTTCTAAAAATCTATTTTTTTATAAATTTCCAAATATTTCAAAATTCCCAAAATCTTAAATATGTGTAAACTATTTTTCTGTTTTGGTGTATACACATATATACAAATTAAGACACAAATTTTCTTTACTGTAAATATATATATATGTGTTTTTCTGAAATCTTCATATGTATGTACACTTTATTGTGTGTATATTTCTTTCCTTGTAAATAATATATATACTTATTTATTTATATATTTTTCTTTACTTTATAAACATATTCCTCTAACTACAGTTTTAAACCTTACTGAAATTTTTTTCCTCTTCTGTTTTTTATTTTAAAATATATATGCAGTTAAATAAATAAATAAAAGAAATAAAACTCACCAGATCTTCGCGTCCATCGATCGACGCCCATTCGAAAAATCACGACATCACCTGTAATGACCCGTAAATTTCGATGTTTTAAATGTATTAATTTAAAAAGATTTTGGTAATTAAATCTGGAAGAAATTAAAATTTGTAATTTAAGAATGAAATGATAACTAAAACGAAATGTATCAAAGTTAACTTAAGCGAATTATTAATAAGTTAATGGAATTCAAATTTATTAAGATGATTGAAAGGCTATCTTTGGTCGCAAAGTGAATATAGGAAAACAAATGTTATTATTTAAATGACTAATGAAGTAACACATTGTTAATAGTAATTAAATGTAAATTAAGGTAATAATGTTAATGCAGGTTAATAAATAATTAAATTAGTGCAGTCCCAATTAATTGAAACAATTGTTGAATTAAAAGAATGGAAATAAAGATTTATCAATTTATTGAGATTTGAACTATAATAATTGGATTGATTGCAATTAAATGAAATTAAATATCTAAATATTACGTCAATTGAAACTAAGATGAAATTTGGAGAATGTTAATGCAATAGATCAGGAATCCATTGTTAATTTCATCCATTTGACAACAATAAATTGAATAATAGAACGAAAAGTAAATTAAATGGAATTATTGGAAATTAAATTTATAATTTCTGAATTTAATTGATTTGAGGTTAACACAAAAATCGATAAATTAATCAACTCTAAATTGACATCTAAATTTGATTAGATTGGTGAAAATGATTAAGAAATTTAAAAATGATAAAAATTGTCAATTATAGAATTGAAATTGAAATTTTGATTTAATTAAGTACTAATTTATTTAATTAATGTAAAAATAGCCATTTTGGCCACTGACTCTGATTTCGACAAAACTAGTTTCATCGGATCCGTTACGATGAATTATAGTAGGATTTCAAGTTTCGTAGTAATCGGACTTGTCGTTTGATCGTTCAGACTCGAAGCACCTTCAAATCAATTGAATTCAATTTGAAATAAACGAAATTTAACATAATTTCTTCATATGATGGAATTTGGACTTGAAACCTATTCCACTGATTTTAAAATACTTTAAAACATCTATTTTCATATATGGATTAACCCAATTTCGTTTCGGAGTCGCAGCGGACTTTTCGGATCATTATCGTTCAAATTTCCAAACCAATCGAGCCCATTCAATCCTATTTTGTTCTGCCTATATATACATATCATTATAAACCCTAGCAACCTTTTTATTTCTCATTTCTGTACATACAGGAATTGTTGTTCCTCCTCTTTCCAATGGCTGAAAACCCTAAAATTGCTCAGTTCAATTCCAATTCAAATTTCAACTTCAAAATTAAAACTCTTTAAACTATATCATATTTTATATCGTCGAAAAGCTCTCGACGAGAAAATCTTGATCTGTAATTTGTTTTCCAATTTGAATCTCTGTTTGTCCAAAATTTTGAGAGCAAGACAAGGATGATCATCGCGCGACGATCATCCTTGTCTGATCGTCAAATTGAATTGTGGGTATTGTATAGGGGTCTGAGGGGAGTGGATCTGAGTGGTTCGTATGGTGAATGGATGGATGGATTTGCGATGAAAATTCAACTAGGGTTTGCATTGAGGTGGCGGCGCTGTCGTTTCTGGCGGAGCTGGAGGGTCGCGAGGCTGTGGGGGTGCTCGGCTCGGCGAGGGCGTGGCGTTGGGGAAGGTCGGGGTGGCGACGAGTGTCAATGGTCAACGTGGTTGAACTACGTGCGTACTTTAGTTTTTGAAGGAAGGATACGTGACAACATGGCATGGTATTGGGTTTGTTTTATTTTCAGTTAATTTAATTTAATTTAAATTTTGATTTCAAATGATCTAAATTCCATAACTTTTATATACGAGGTCTGTTTCATTCACGGTTTTCTCCGCTAGGTTTGTATTGAAATTTCAGACATTTTGGCGCTAGTTTGGATAGATTCTAAGACTGTCCAATTTTTGTGTTTAAATTGGATTTAAATTCAATTTAAATTCAAAAGGTGAGTGTTTTAACCCACTCACAACTTCTAAAATTTCTTATGTTTGTTAAATTGATTTATGATGTGATTAGAAATTTATTTATGACTGTTCGACATATTTTGAATTATCATCTCAGTTTATTTGAATTTATTTGAATTTATTTGAATAAAATAGTTATTTAATTTATTGTTGAATATAAACTGCTAGCAAATACCAGTTATTTATTATATGTTCTATATTGATGTTATTGATTGAATTGGATGATGACTGTGATAAATGGTTGATGATTGATATTGGATGAATGGATGTTGTATTTTATATTGTTATAAATTGCAAGTTGTTATGGATTTTATTTCATTCGGGATTGCGGTTTGAAATGATATATAACCGTATTTATGTTTTACATTGTGGATTGAAATGATAAATATTCGTATCACTTGACCATAAGATTGAAATTATATATAGACACTGTGGTCTATATAAAAATATTTTGGAATGATTTCTTCGGTTGTGTAAAGAAATCTATTGTTTTAGATAAATATTGATATTGATATTAGATATTATATAAGTGTTATTTTATTCTTGATTTTTAAGCTATGTATAAAGTTGTTTTAATATAGAATAAACTTAATAATAAGTTTGATTTTTATTAAAGACAATATGGTTAAGTATTTAAATTATATTTTAATATAGAGTTTATAATGATTTAAATAAATTAAGGTTGGAAGATAAATTGGAAATTTATTTGAAATTGAATTTATTTAAGAATTAAACTCAAATAAGCTTGATGTGAAATGTATTAAATTTGAATTTTAGAGGGTATGATTTTTATAACTTGATTTTGGTTTATGACGAATTAAACAAATATTTCAAGTATAGATAAATTGAAGAAAATATTTAGTTATTTGTAATTTGAGTTTTATTTAAATGATAATAGATTTATTATGTAAAATATTTCAAAATTAAATAATAAAAAATTGAACTTTTGATTCGTAATTACCAAACTTTGTTTTGAAATGGTTGAATACTTAAAGTTTGAAATATATTGAATTTGAAATGATTTATTCTGTCAATCAATTCTATTTTGAAATTGATAAAATTTGGGATAGTTTAGTTGGAAACTGAATCGTGTTGAAATTTATGATTTGGTTAAATTAAAATTTACAAATTCGAGTTGTTTTGGAATTGATTTGTGAAATTAAAAGCTAGTTTATTATATAAAGTATTTTAAATATTTAAACCATTTAAGTGGTGGAAGTTATGTTTCAAAGTTATGAATTTCAAGGTATTATAATTTGAAGGTGTAATATTTCAAGTGTTTTGATTTCGAAGTGTTATAACTTTAAAAGTGCTATGACTTGGAAAAAAGATATATTTGAAATAAAAATGATATT
Source organism: Allium cepa (assembly GCA_030765085.1). Taxonomy (NCBI): domain Eukaryota; kingdom Viridiplantae; phylum Streptophyta; class Magnoliopsida; order Asparagales; family Amaryllidaceae; genus Allium; species Allium cepa. The sequence continues at coordinate 853,549,896 of CM060928.1, forward strand.
ATATAGATTTGGGTTTTTAGTGAAAATGATATCATATTGGTTTGGTTTTTGAAATGGAAATGATATCGTATTTATATGATTTTGAAATGAATATTATATTCTAGTTTGGAAGTATAAATTATTTTGAAATGACCGTGGTGTTATAATAACGTTTAGTTGTTAAAGAGACCGGGATCGAAAGTTGTCATACTTTCTACCAGCTTCGAAAAACATTTTAACAATCGTGTATGCGGTGGAGATTCCAGAATGAAGTAGCATGGCGGCGGCGTTCTATTGAGGTATGTACATGGACCAGGCTCCTGTGAGTTGGCATAAGATGGCTAAAATAAGAGCGCTTACGGGCCATGAGGTAGCCCCTCTTATCGGATACACTGCTTCTATACCATTTTATTACTTTGTGATGGATTGGGGCCCTTTGAATTTTTTTGGAGGTGTGGCTCGAGTTGGGCAGTAATTGCGCTACACGTCACCATCAGTGTGGATGCGTAATTGGTATATCTACCCTGGCATTGCCTCGTTGTGCCATGTTGCCTACCCTATCGCGCCTTGTACGAGTTTGGTTTTCTCCCGTAGCCGTTGGAGTACTTATGGTAGTCTCTCGATTTGGAAATGTGTTGATACTGAATGGAGTACTGGGACTATTACGTGTTAAGGGGAATATTGGGTCACTCCTTAACGCTATTTAAAAGTAAGTTTATTTTACTAATACACATTATTATAATAGCGAAATATTACTACATAGTAAATAGTTTAACGGATCCTTAGGAGATGTGAATCCCGAGCATCTCTTAAGTTACTACACTCACGTTTGACACTGGATAGGAGATGTCAAATCCCATAAACATCACTGATGCCGTTCCACTCATATTTTACCATTGATTAACTTACATAAGATCTTTTAGTTCCGACTCGAGTGTTTTGTCTTTTCAATTCGCTCGGGTCAGTCTTAGCATTTCAGGGTTTGAAGACCTTATTTCTAGAGGACGAAGACGAAGATTGCATTATTACTATTATTTACTATATTGTTCCACTGCAACACATTGTTCCGCTGCATTCTTTGGTATGTGTAACTCTGATTCTGTATTGTATAAGTAAAATCAAATGTTTTGTAAAATAGCTTCATGAACTGTTTATTTGGTTATTGTATTTTGTCGTTCCGCTGCAAGATGCTGTTTTTTTCTTTCTCTGCTTTTTCTTATTCACTCCAATGACAATCCACCATTTTGTATGGTTTGAGTCTGACGTGTGTGGTATATCGTCAATTTAAAGCATACAAAAAGGCGAGATGTTACATATGGTATCAGAGCTTTGGTTTAGTGATAAACCTTAGCTTTGTGGTTTTTGACTCTTTATTAATAGGGTAGTAATACCCTATGATGAGTCGCTGAGCGTGTATATATATGAGAGAGCGTAGTTGTTAGTGTTATAAAAAGGTTTTAATATTGGGTTAATTTGTTTCGTTTTGTATTTATAAATTCTAGTTAATGCATAGGACGCTATGACATCGATAAGGATTTCTAAACACTTAATAGGACAGACCGACACAATATCTGTTTTGAATATAGGTGGATGAAATAATTTTGCCAATTATATTTTCTATATATAAAATAAAATTTTTATAAGTGATATATATTTGGATGTAATATATTGGTTGTTAGGTAGTGAAATTTATAATATTAGATGGAAATAAGATATAAAATAAAAGTAACTGAAATTCGAAATTTAGAATCTAAGTTCCAGGGTTTTGAAATTTCTTTCGAATGATTTTGGAATATAATAATAATATTATTAGAAGTATTTTCCGATATAAATATTTCAGTACAATTTGAAAGAATTGTTTTAAAGAAATTTTGGAAAGAAATAAGTTTTGTACTCCCCTCTCTGTCACTGGGAAATAATTTAGGTGACGAGTGCGTGCTTCATCGACATTCATTTTTGGGTTTCAGGTGGAAAGGCCACTGTAGTAGTTTTACTGCAGATTTATTTTGATAAACAAATATAAATTTCGAATGGTTTTAAATATAACTGGATGTATAAATTGAAAGTATATACATCTATCTATTATTTTAAAATGATTTGAAATTTAACCCGGTATTTAGTTCTTAAGTTTCCGTTAATTTATGTTTCAATTATCGTAGTGAAACGGAATGTAACTAATTAATAATTAGAACCTCGAATTAAAATAAGAGATTAAATGCTAGGTTATAAATGAAATAACAAGAAATTTGAAATTTATAATCTAAAAAAACAAAGGATATTATTATTGAACATTAAGTTAATTAAAAGAAATAAAATAAACTTGTATAACTTTCAATTACATCCTTTAAAGCATATATATAACTTACCAAATCTTAAAAGTTCTAATGCTTATACGAAAATGTAATGGATATTGTACAAGTAAAACGTGAAGTAATGAAAGTATTCACTGAAATTCTTTAGTAAATAAGAATTTGATGTGTAGATGAAATGATACTAATTAAATATAATATAAAGGTAAGTATTATAAATAAATGATTATAAACTTAAGTTAATAAATTGATATGCTAAATAATTTAATTAAACATGAATACTATAAGTAAATGAATAAATGAAATTAAGTAGTAAATGAATGAATGGAAACTGAAATTTTGCAAGAAATAAATGTAAACTAAAGAAATGATCATTTAGAAATGAAATTAAAAGGAATGAACTTGATTTATTGCTTGGAATTTGATGTTTGTTTAGCTTTTAGGTTGTTTGGGATTGGATATTTCAAATTGATAAGATGTATGAATAATCTACTGAGTTTTACCGAAGGCTGTTGAGTAAATGGTGCGCTTAGTAGTTTGTTCACCATTTTATGCGATTTAAAGTTTCTGGACCAAAACAAACCATTTGTTTTGCTTACTATGGATGAATGGTTGATTACTTTGATTCCTTGTGATGAATGTATGCTTGTTTGCAAATAATGGTTGCTATGTTGTATTGATTTGTTTGTTATTGATTGGGAACAACTTTAAATATTTCTTTATATAATTATTAACCCTTTTGGATTATATAACTGAAATATAGGTTATGGAAGCAATTGCTACTGCTTTTGGTTTCATAATTAAGCGTTAATTGCCCGACAAATAGGAACGTTCTCGAATTACGGTTTTATAGCATTATTATACCGTTTTTCCCGTTGTTGGGATATATTATTTTGTGATATTGTGGTATATATTTTTATATTTGATATTATATTTTCTCCCGAGCCTCTCCGTACAAAGGAGACTTTGTCAAAATTTTCCGTAAGTTTTAGACTTAGAAAAATTATGAAAATTGTTTTCCAAACTTAATTAATTTGAGTATAAAAAGATTTAATGGTTATAAATTGGTATATTTTATTTTGATTAATTAATTTTGCGAATTTATTTATTTATAAACTTAATATTTTTGAATAAGATGTATTGTTTACTTAATTCATCTTTTTCCTTCTTTTTCCTTTTCGGTGACGAAAAGTTTTGAGTGGGGGAGAGTGTAACAACCTATAAATTTCGATGTTTTAAATTTATTAATTTAATATGATTTTGGTAACTAAATTTGGAAGAAATTAAAATTTGTAATTTACGAATGAAATGATAACTGAAACCAAAGGTAACAAAGTTAACTTAAGCGAATTATTAATAAGTTATTTGAATTCAAATTTATTAAGATGATTGAAAGGATATCTTTAGTTACAAAGTGAATATAGGAAAACAAATGTAATTATTTAAATGACTAATGAAGTAACACATTGTTAATAGTAATTGAATGTAAATTAAGGTAATAATGTTAACGCATGTTAATAAATAACTAAATTATTGCAATCCCAATTAATTGAAACAATTGTTGAATTGAAAGAATGGAAATAAAGATTTATCAATTTATTGAGACTTGAACTATAATCATTGGATTAATTTGCAATTAAATGAAATTAAATATCTAAATATTGCGTTAATTGAAGCTAAGATGGAGTTTGGAGAATATTAATGCAATAGATCAGGAATCCAATGTTAATTTCATCCATTTGACAACAATGAATTGAATAAAAGAATGAAAAGTAAATTAAATGGAAGTATTGGAAATTAATTTATAATTTCTGAATTTAATGGAATTGAGGTTAACACTGAAATTGATAAATTAATCCACTCTAAATTGACATCCAAATTTGCTTAGATTAGTGAAAATGATTAAGAAATTTAAAAATGATAAAAATTGTCAATTATAGAATTGAAATTGAATATTTGATTTGATTAATTAATTATTAATTTATTTATTTAATGTAAAAATAGCCATTCTGGCCACTGACTCGGATTTTGACGAAACTAATTTCATCGAATCCATTACAGTGAATTATAATAGCATTTCAAGTTTTGTAGCGATCGGACTTGTCGTTTGATCGTATGGACTCAAAACGCCTTGAAATCAATTAATTGAAATCAATTTGAAATAAAATGAATTTAACATAACTTCTTCATACGATGGAATTTAGACTTGAAACCTGTTCTATTGATTTTAAAATACTTTAAAACGTCTATTTTGATATATGGGTTGACTCATTTTCGTTTCGGAGTCGAAGCGGACTTTTCGGGTCATTATCATTTAAATTTCCAAACTAATCGAGCCCATTCAATCCTATTTTGTTCTGCCTATATATATATATATATATATATATATATATATATATATATATATATGTCATTATAAACTATAGAAACCTTTTTATTTCTCATTTCTGTACGTGCATGAATTGTTGTTCCTCCTCTTCCCAATGCGTGAAAATCCTAAACCCCTCAGTTCAATTCAATTCAAATTTCAACTTCAAAATTAAAACTCTTCAAACTATATCATATTTTATATCGTCGAAAAGCTCTCGACGAGTGCATCTCAGATCTGTAATTCGTTTTCCAATCTAAATTTCTGTTTATCTAGAATTTTGAGAGCAAATCACGGTCGTTCATCGTGCGACGATCATCCTTGTTTGATCGTCAAATTGAATTGTGGGTATTGTAGAGGGGTATGAGAGGAGTCGATCTAAGTGGTTCGTATAGCGAACCGATGGATGGATTTGCGGCGAAATTTCAACTAGGGTTTGCATTGAGGTGGCGGCGCTGTCGTCACTGGCGGAGCCAGAGGCTCGCGAGGCCGTGGGGGTGCCCGGCTCGGCGAGGGAGTGGCGTTAGGGAAGGTCGGCATTGCTATACGTGGCCGTAGCGACGAGTGTCCGTGGTCAACGTGGTTGAACTGCGTGCATACTCGAGTTTTCTGAAGGAAGGATACGTGATGACGTGGCATGGAATTGGGTCTTGTTTATTTCTAGTTAATTTAATTTTTGATTTCAAATGATCTAAATTCCATAACTTTTACATACAAGGTCTGTTTCATGCGCGGTTTTCTCCGCTATGTCCGTATTGAAATTTCGAACATTTTGGCACTAGTTTCGACGGATTCTAAGACTATCCAATTTTTGGGTTTAAATTGGATTTAAATTCAATTTAAATTCAAAAGGTGAGTGTTTTAACCCACTCACAACTTCTAAAATTTCGTATGTTTGTTAAATTGATTTATGATGTGATTAGAAATTTATTTATGACTGTTTGGCATATTTTGAATTGTCAACTCAATTTATTTGAATTTACTTGGATAAAATAGTTATTCAATTTATTATTGAAGATAAAATACCAATAAATACCTGTTATTTATTATCTATTTTATATTGATGTTATTGATTGAATTGGATGATGATTGTGATAAATGGTTGATGATTGATAGTGGATGAATGGATGCTGTATTTTATATCGTTATAAACTGCAAGTTGTTATGGATTTTATTTCATTCAGGATTGCGGTTTGAAATGATATATAACCATATTTATATTATAAATTGCGGATTGAAATGATAAATATTCGTATCACTTGACCATAGGATAGAAAATTATATACAGACACCATGGTCTATATATAAAAATATTTTGGAATGATTTCTTTGGTTTTGTAAAGAAATCTACGGTTTTTGATAATTATTGATTTTAGATGTTATATAAGTGTTATCTTATTCTTGATTTTCAAGCTATGTATAAAGTTGTTTTAATATAGAATAAACTTGATAATAAGTTCGATATTTATTGATGATAATATGGTTAAGTATTTAAATTATATTTTAATAAAGAGTTTATAATGATTTAAATAAATTAAGGTTGGAAGATAAATTGGAAATTTATTTGAAATTGAATTTATTAAGAATTAAAATCAAATAAGCTTGATGTGAAATTTATTAAATTTGAATTTTAAAGGGTAAGATTTTTATAACTTGATTTTGGTTTAAGACGAATTAAACGAATATTTCAAGTATAAATAAATCGAAGGAAATATTTAGTTATTTGTAATTTGAGTTTTATTTAAATGATAATAGATTTATTATGTAAAATATTTCAAAACTAAATAATAGAAAATTGAATTTTTGAATCGTAATTACCAAACTTAGTTTTAAAATGGTTGAATACTTAAAGTTTGAAATATAATGAATTTGAAATGGTTTATTCTGTCGATCAAATCTGTTTTGAAATCGATAAAATTTGGGATAGTTTATTTGGAAACTGAATCGTATTGAAATTTATGATTTGGGATTTGGTAAAATTAAAATTTAAAAATTCGAGTTGTTTAGGAATTGATTTGTGAATTTGTAATAGCTAGTTTATTATATAAAGTATTTTAAATATTTAAACCATTTAAGTGGTGGAAGTTATGTTTCAAAGTTATGAGTTTCAAGGTGTTATAATTTGAAGGTGTTATATTTCAAGTGTTTTGATTACGGAGTGTTATAACTTTGAAAGTGCTATGATTTTGGAAAAAGGATATATTTGAAATAAAAATGATATTATATTGATTTGGGTTTTTATTAAAAACGATATCATATTGGTTTGGTTTTTGAAATGGAAATGATATCGTATTTTTATGATTTTGAAATGGATATTATATTCTTTTTTGGAAGTGTAAATTATTTTGAAATGACCGTGGTGTTATAATAACGTTTCGTTGTTAAAGAGACCGGGATCGGAAGTTGTCATACTCTCTGCCAACTTCAAAAACCACTTTAAAAACCGTGTACGCGGTGGAGATGGAGAATGAAATAGGATGGCGGCGGCGTTCTATTGAGGTATGTACGTGGACCCAACTCCCATGAGTTGGCATAAGGTGGCTAAAACAGGAGCGCTTACGGGCCAGTAAGGTAGCCCCTCTTATCGGACACACTCCTTCGATACCATTCTTTTACTCTGTGATGGATTGGGGCCCTTTGATTTTTTTTTCGGGTGGTATGGCTCGAGGTGGATGGTAGCTGCGCTCTATGTGTCACCATCAGTCCAGATGCGTAATTGGTATATCTACCCTGGCATTGCCTCGTTGTGCCGTGTCGCCTACCCTATCACGCCTTGTACGGTTTGGTTTTCTCCCGTAACCCATGGAGTATTTAGGGTAGTCTTTCGATCTGGAGATGTGCTGATACTGGATGGACTACTGGGACCGTTACATGTTAAGGGGAATATTGGGGCACTCCTTAACGCTATTTAAAAGTAGGTTTATTTTACCAATAGACATTATTATATTAGGGAAATATTACTACATAGTAAATAGTTTAACGGATCCTTAGAAGATGTGAATCCAGAGCATCTCTTAAGTCACTACACTCATGTTTGACACTGGATATTAGATATCAAATCCCATAAACATCTCTGAAGCTATTCCACTCATATTTTACTGTTGATTTAACTTACATAAGATCTTTTAGTTCTGACTCGAGTGTTATGTCTTTTCAATTCGCTCGGGTCAGACTGAGCATTTCAGGATTTGAAGACCTTATTTCTGGAGGACGAAGGTGAAGATTGTATTATTAATATTATTTACTATATTATTCCACTGTATCACATTGTTTCGCTGCATTGTTATTTATTATTCTTTGCTATGTGTAACTCTGATTCTTTGTTGTATAAGTAAAATCAAATGTTTTGTAAAACAGCTTCATGAACTGTTTATTTGATTATTATATTTTGCCGTTCCACTGCAAGATGCTATTTTGTTTTTTTTGCTTTCTATGCTTTTTCTTACTCACCCTAATAACAATCCTCCCTTTTGTACGCTTTGAGTCTGACATGTATGATTTATTGTCGATTAAAAGCGTACAGAAAGGCAGGATGTTACATCATCATTGGTACCCACTTCGGCATCGGCCTTGACGAAATCGAACTGCTCCCTAAATCACCCATCATGGTCGCGATCGACCATCACCGTTGACAGATACACCATCGCCACTGCACGCCGACCCAGCAAATGCTGCCGAACCTATTTATCGATTTTTGAAATTGAACATGAAGATGGCATGTCGTTCGATCGATTGCCCATTCTCTCGTTGCCATTAAGATCGCGGAAAGCCCTCACAATAACTGCTGGTGCCAAATAGACCTACATCCTCCTTTAGCCAAAACGTCATCGACCTCACCAGCATGCAAGCAACATACGAAACTATCGACCACGGCATCCATTTCTCATCCCGTTTGAGGACATACTCTCCTTCCTGGGTCGGCAAAAAAAATTTGAACTGAGGGTACGCGATTTGATTTGATTTCATGTTGAAAATTTAAATATTGGCACGATTTAAACCCTATTTTATTTTCTTTCGAAAAAATAAAAAGAGGTTGCGGCTATTGATTTTTTTATTTGTTTGGGAATGAGTCATTTTCGAGGGGAGAAGGATATCAATCTTTTTCCATTTCTTTCTTGTATGAATTTGATTTTTGATTCTGAGTAAAAGGAAGTTGATTCTGTTTTATATATTTTTTATTTGTAGAGAATATCGACAGTTTTATTTTTAAATTATATTTTCCAAAATGAAGACGCGTGTTTGTCCTGTTGAACACGTGCAATGAACTCCTATACGTGTAATTTTCCTATAACAGTATCTTAATTATATTATTTATATTCAAATTTAAATTCAAATTTAAATTGTCTCGATTTCGCAACTTAAAATCTCGATCTCCAGTCGAGGCCAGGCGTTTATCATGTTATACGCTTATTCCGAACGCAATGGAAAAGGTTCCGAGTCTAAATTTGATCGCATGGAGAAGATAGCTTTTTAGGCTCAACTATTAAATTAAATTTTCGATATAATTTTCAACGCGTTTGCTTACCGTACGACCAAACGGTCACTCCAAACGCTAAGAAAATTGAAATCCTATAATAATACAATATTATGGATTCAATGAAACTGGTTTCGTCGAATTTCGAGACTGTGCCTCGGAAGGCTATTTGTATAAGTCGATTTAAACGATAAATTTTATAAACTGAACAAACACTTCAAATTTCAATTTTTTAACACTTCTATTATCTTAGTATTATCAATATAAATTTTATAAGCCTTAAAAATATTTTTACTAGCATAAATTTTAGATTTAACAAATTACCCAATTTCAGTTGTTAAATCCAATAATTATATCCAAATAAATAGTGATATTTGAAATTCAAGTTAAATTAACTTCCAAATATTTAACGTCAATTAAATATTTCAATTTCAAATTTCCAAAGTTTCGGGCCGTCTCGTGAATTGTAAAAGTATAATCAAATATTATTTGTAAACAGCTTCATGAACTATTTATTTGATTATTGTATTTTGTCGTTTCGGTGTGAGATTCTGTGTTTTGTTTTCCTTTTTTTTATTTTTTTATTTACCCCATTAACAATCCTCCATTTTGAATAGTTTGAGTCTGACATGTGTGGTTTATTATCGATTTGAACCGTCCAAAAAAGTGGGTCGTTATAATTAGTATCAGAGCTTTAGTTTAGACATATGTTAGCCTGTTGGGGTTAACTCATTAGAGATGGGGTAGTAATATACTAGAATGAGTTTGTCTGAGTGTGTGTGTCTATATATATATATACACACACACACACACGCATATTTCTTAGTGTTATAAAAATGTTTTATATAAGTTTTGAAATGAAATAATTTTCTTAATATTATATGTTATGTGTAAAGGAAAATTTAATAACTAATATAGTTATTTATAATGTGTTTGTTTTATGAAATGGTAATATCGAATTATTATCATTTATTGTTAACTTGTTGTATTTAGTCAGATTATAAACATTGGCTATTATTGTTGATTTAATTTATGGACTAAACACTAGTTTAATAATGGTGAATTAAACAGAATGAAGTGGATAATTAGGATATTCGATATGAAATTGAAATGTTGTTGTGAATTTTGGTTGTTTGTGACTGGTAGTTTCAACTATTGAAATAAAATGGAATATCTGGATATTTTGGATAGTCGAAACTTTTGGATAATATATAAGTTGAAATGTAGAAATTTTGTTGAATTATGCAATTGAATTTGGTAGCCTTAAATTGAAATCAAGTGAAACAAAGTTAAATTTGTTACATCTATGTTTAGTAAATGAATAGAATTGTTGTATACATTATTGACATGTAATGTAATAATATACAAATGTGAACTTTAAACCTGGGGATGTTTAAATTGAAATTGTGATTAAGGAAATGTTGTAAATAAGATTAAATTGGAAAAAAATATGTTTATACACTTAATTAAAATTTGTGAAACGTGCCATAAAAAAATTTGAAAAGTAAAAGTGAAACTAATTGGATAAAAAAATATGAACTAGAAGTGAAATGATTATAAATAAAGCCGCGACTTGTAAATTGTTATGAAATAAATGAATTTTGCAATAAATGGTTGTCATATAAGTTGTGATAACTTTAAACTCGAATAATGTCTTATAAAAGGGATTAAGCCTTTATAAATTGGTTATAAACTGAAGGAAATTTCTCATGAAATGATTCTTAAATAAAAGTGGCATTAAATGAGAAATATTACATGTGAAAATGAATGTAATTTAAAATGAAGAAAAATATAAGCAATGTTGTGAGAATGAATACGTTAATGTTTTGTATTGAATAGAGAAATTCTATGAAACTAATATTAATACTTGTGTTAATCAACATGATTAATAATGAATTTAATTAAAATGTAATTGTGATGAAACAAATTGGAATAATTACGTAAGTTGTATGTATATTGTTTTGTTCGCAAAATTAATTTGATCCAAATTTGAGTACACAAGTTCTATGTGAATTACACCACTTCATGTTAGGATTTTTCTTTCGATTCTTGATGGCGAATATTTGATATGGATTTTTTGTTTGATTTTAGAATTCTTTATCATAGTATATGTCTATGCAAGGAGAATGATGGTTTTTAGTTAAGAAATCTTAATGAAATCTGCATTAGGGAAGTCGAATGAAAAGTACTAGTTCGAAAACGAACTTTTGTAATCGAGCGAGCGATCAAATGTGATTTTGCGAAATGACGATATATGTATATCTTATGTTTTATTATTATTAATATGCTTTGACACTGAAATTGAAAGTTGTTGGGTTGGATATCTTTGTAATTTAAATTGGAATTATTTCTATATGCAAAACTACTATTAATTTAAAAACCATTTTACAAAACAATTTTTTTCTTATACAAACTATCTTATTCTATTTTATTTACAAAACTATTTTATAAACTATTTTATTTATAAACTATTTTATTTAGAAAAATGTTTTACAAACTGTTTGCGCCAAAATTGGTCACAAACACCCAAAGTCGTGAATGCACCCGTTTACGTACTCAAATCAACAACGATTAACACAGAACTCAGCAACAATCAATATATAATTCAGCTCTAATCAACAAATCACAGTAATTCACGAACAACAATCACAAACACAGGATTTATAGTGGTTCGGCGTTCGCGCCTACGTCCACTTTGAAGGTTTTCTCTTTATTGCTTTGCTTGATTAAATTGATTACAATGGATTACAGCCGACAATTGCTTTGAAATCTGAATACAACAGCGATTCTGATGGTTAAACTTGAATCCGGCAGAGTCTTGGCGTTCAATGGCGGAAAGATCCCCCTTTCTGAAGGCTTCAGGGTGCTATTTATAGGCGTTGGAGGCCCAGATCTTGCTGAAACTTCGTGAGACTCCTTCTGGCACGTGAGTGGGCCCACGCGACCGACCCCACCAAGTTTCGTCTCGATCTGACATCGGTTCGAAGTGATTTCGAACCCATCAACAAATGGTCCAATCGAGCTGAAACTTGGCAGGAACAATCTTTACCTCATATGGAAGCTACTGTGAAAATTTGGTTGCATTTGGATTTGTGGTTAAGGAGATATGCTCGGTTCGAAATTAGCATTTTCGGTTGGCTGTGTCGTTCGAACCCATGAGTTCGAACCCATGATTTCGAATCCATCAGTGCACGTGGGCTTGCAGTGACGTGGCGCGCGTTTTTCGAATCGATCCTAACTTATCTCCGAATGGACCGCTTCGACTCCGTGAACTACGGCGAACACGTCATCCAAACCAATTGACTCGGTGGATTCGAAATAGGAAGTGTTCCTGGTTTCGAACGTGACTGATTCGAACCCAGGAATCCTTATGGGTTCGAAATTGATCGGTTCGAACTGGGTCACTCGATGGGTTCGAGGTGAGGATGTGAGGCCGAGTGAAGTCATGGATTCGAAGGTAGGCCACTGTGGTGGATTCGAAGGTGATGGAGTCGAAGGCGATGGAGTCGAGGCAGGCACTAGCTAATGGGTTCGAGCGTGGCTTGGGTTCGAACCCCATGGCTTCGAAGGCAAGGACGTGGATGGGTTCGGACTGGGTGGGTTCGAAGGAGAGGGCGTGGATGGTTTCGAACAGGATGGGTTCGAAAAGGATGGGTTCGAACTTCATGGTTTCGAACCAGACAATGACTATTTCTCTTCACACTGAATCCATCACATCTTGAGCATACGAACTCGGATTGACTTGAAATTTGAAATGATGGCTCCTACAACCTTTCTTGTCGTGTCCTATCAATCGTGGCCTGATCCGGACTCGGGCAAAATTCATCGATATCCATAGCTAAGTGATGTATAACCAATCTCTGAGATGGACTGTTTCCCGTTTTCAACCAATCTTTTGGTATCACGGCTTTGCCAAAAAGCGGGATAACACTTTGCCCCCCAAAACGTGCCTTGCTGTAGGAAGGTGTGTTTTGTAATGCCTTGAGTTGGATGTTCGTATCCGATTATCAACCTGCAAAGAACTCGATAGTTTCATATGTCCTCAAATGACGATCGTTTGGGATCGAGCCATTTGGGATGAAGTGCGGCCGTTCATGGTCAAACGCTCAACTTCAAATGACGATCGTTCGTGATCGAGTCATTCGAGGGGAAGTGCGACCGTGCGCGGTCGAGCGTACAAATGCATGCTTCGATCGTTCGGGATCGTATGCTGCTTGAAGTGAATCGGGACCGTTCGCGGTCCGTGCCGTTCGTGGCATAAGATGGAATAGGAATCAGTCACGTTCGAAACCAGGAACACTTCCTATTTCGAATCCACCGAGTCAATTGGTTTGGATGACGTGTTCGCCGTAGTTCACGGAGTCGAAGCGGTCCATTCGGAGATAAGTTAGGATCGATTCGAAAAACGCGCGCCACGTCACTGCAAGCCCACGTGCACTGATGGATTCGAAATCATGGGTTCGAACTCATGGGTTCGAACGACACAGCCAACCGAAAATGCTAATTTCGAACCGAGCATATCTCCTTAACCACAAATCCAAATGCAACCAAATTTTTGAAAATGTTTGCGCCAAAATTGGTCACAAACACCCAAAGTCGTGAATGCACCCGTTTACGTACTCAAATCAACAACGATTAACACAGAACTCAGCAACAATCAATATATAATTCAGCTCTAATCAACAAATCACAGTAATTCACGAACAACAATCACAAACACAGGATTTATAGTGGTTCGGCGTTCGCGCCTACGTCCACTTTGAAGGTTTTCTCTTTATTGCTTTGCTTGATTAAATTGATTACAATGGATTACAGCCGACAATTGCTTTGAAATCTGAATACAACAGCGATTCTGATGGTTAAACTTGAATCCGGCAGAGTCTTGGCGTTCAATGGCGGAAAGATCCCCCTTTCTGAAGGCTTCAGGGTGCTATTTATAGGCGTTGGAGGCCCAGATCTTGCTGAAACTTCGTGAGACTCCTTCTGGCACGTGAGTGGGCCCACGCGACCGACCCCACCAAGTTTCGTCTCGATCTGACATCGGTTCGAAGTGATTTCGAACCCATCAACATATGGTCCAATCGAGCTGAAACTTGGCAGGAACAATCTTTACCTCATATGGAAGCTACTGTGAAAAATTGGTTGCATTTGGATTTGTGGTTAAGGAGATATGCTCGGTTCGAAATTAGCATTTTCGGTTGGCTGTGTCGTTCGAACCCATGAGTTCGAACCCATGATTTCGAATCCATCAGTGCACGTGGGCTTGCAGTGACGTGGCGCGCGTTTTTCGAATCGATCCTAACTTATCTTCGAATGGACCGCTTCGACTCCGTGAACTACGGCGAACACGTCATCCAAACCAATTGACTCGGTGGATTCGAAATAGGAAGTGTTCCTGGTTTCGAACGTGACTGATTCGAACCCAGGAATCCTTATGGGTTCGAAATTGATCAGTTCGAACTGGGTCACTCGATGGGTTCGAGGTGAGGATGTGAGGCCGAGTGAAGTCATGGATTCGAAGGTAGGCCACTGTGGTGGATTCGAAGGTGATGGAGTCGAAGGCGATGGAGTCGAGGCAGGCACTAGCTGATGGGTTCGAGCGTGGCTTGGGTTCGAACCCCATGGCTTCGAAGGCAAGGACGTGGATGGGTTCGGACTAGGTGGGTTCGAAGGAGAGGGCGTGGATGGTTTCGAACAGGATGGGTTCGAAAAGGATGGGTTCGAACTTCATGGTTTCGAACCAGACAATGACTATTTCTCTTCACACTGAATCCATCACATCTTGAGCATACGAACTCGGATTGACTTGAAATTTGAAATGATGGCTCCTACAACCTTTCTTGTCGTGTCCTATCAATCGTGGCCTGATCCGGACTCGGGCAAAATTCATCGATATCCATAGCTAAGTGATGTATAACCAATCTCTGAGATGGACTGTTTCCCGTTTTCAACCAATCTTTTGGTATCACGGCTTTGCCAAAAAGCGGGATAGCACTTTGCCCCCCAAAACGTGCCTTGCTGTAGGAAGGTGTGTTTTGTAATGCCTTGAGTTGGATGTTCGTATCCGATTATCAACCTGCAAAGAACTCGATAGTTTCATATGTCCTCAAATGACGATCGTTCGGGATCGAGCCATTTGGGATGAAGTGCGGCCGTTCATGGTCAAGCGCTCAACTTCAAATGACGATCGTTCGTGATCGAGTCATTCGAGGGGAAGTGCGACCGTGCGCGGTCGAGCGTACAAATGCATGCTTCGATCGTTCGGGATCGTATGCTGCTTGAAGTGAATCGGGACCGTTCGCGGTCCGTGCCGTTCGTGGCATAAGATGGAATAGGACCGTTCGCGGTCGATGCCGTTCGCGGCGAATGATGAGATGGGACCGTTCGCGGTCGACTGCCGTTCGTGGCAAATGATGATCGTTCGCGACCAAGTGCCGTTCAAGGCGAATGGTGACCGTTCGAGGTCGGATTTCATAATCAGTGAGCCATGACCGTTCGCGATCGATGGCGTTCGAGGCAGGAAGTGATCGTTCGCGATCGTGTGTCGTTCGAGGCAAATCTGTGACCGTTCGCGGTCTGTGCCGTTCAAGGCAGAAAGTGATCGTTCGCGATCGTGTGCCGTTCGAGGCGAATTCGTGACCGTTCGTGGTCGGATGTCGGACCTCAAGTGACGACCGTTCGCGATCAAGCCATTTGAGGTAAGGTGAGTTATGACTGTTCGAAGTCGGGTGCCGTTCGAGGCGGATTGTGTGCCCGGGAGGGCTTGGTGTTATCGATGCCAGGGTCACGTTCGGGTGAGTTCCTGGATCGTGTATATGGGCGGTCCATCGCCGTCTCGGTGCATACCTAGGGATCGTTCGCGACCCCATACATGTGTACCTAGCTTAGTCATTCCAGAGTTATCAAAATCAAATAATTATTAAACAGATGAGTTCCAAAAACAATGTCCAAATAAACAAAGTCCAAACGTTCAAATCAAAATGAAACGAAAGTAAAGCATGGATGTCAAAGTGTAAGTTCCCACTACGAAACGGTCAACGATCATTCAGAGCATGTCTGGAGATCGTTCGCGATCTCGCACATGTGTAAATGATTTAATTGCATTAGTGGAAGCTTACAACTTGTTCATCGTTATTTCATTCAGTTGATAACCAAACGGTGCCTTGGTTCGGGGTCGCCTCTAGCTGATGTGGACGGTGGTCGCTCGGGTTCCTCCGCAGGAGCTCGCCTCCTTACATACTGAAGGAGCATACCGTTCCTGATATGCCCTTCCACCTCGTCCTTCAGGTGCCTACAATCGTTAGTATTATGACCATTTAATTCATGGAATACACAGAACTTATCTGATTTCCTTTCGTCAGAGGTAGGGTCCCTTCGCATCGGCCTACGGTACGGAATCTGTTCTTTGGTATCCTGATAAATTCGTTCCAGGCTCTCGTTCAACTCAGTGTAGGTGGTGAATCGCGGCTCCCTTCGTTGCCGCTTCGATCTGTCTCTGTCATTCTCAATCTTTCTTTTACCTCTATCCTTGTCTGAATCCTTTTTAAGAGGCTTTTCGTCTCTAAATGCAAAAATTTCTATCCCATCTCTTTCTTCTCTCTCGGCATTCGCATCTTCTAATCGTAAAAACTTTTCTGCTTCATGATAGAATTCCTCCAGATCTGTGGGTGGATCTTTAGTCAATGAATTCTTGAACTCTGTGCCGTCGGCTATTCCGGACACAGCTGCCATTACCACCATGGATGGATCCGCTCTATCCACTGAAGCTGCTGCTGCATTAAATCGTGTTAGATAACTTCTCAAGGTCTCTCCGGCCTTCTGCTTTAGGGTTGCCAGAGTCATCACGTTCTTGGGTCTTGTAATATGAACCCTGAATTGCCTCATAAATCTCTCTACTAAACCATTCCAAGTTCCGATGGATCCGTTCTCCAACTGTCTAAACCATAGTGCAGCGATATCTGTCAAGTATAATGGAAAACACCGGGCCATAACCTCCTCCGATGCCCCCAGTACTTCCATATGCCTCATATATTTTGTCAGGTGGACCGTGGGGTCCGTTCTCCCGTCATACATATCCAACGATGGTAGTTTGAAATCAGGTGGGTTCCTAGCTTGCCTGATTGATGAAGTAAAAGGGCTTCTATTAACATCTTCCAAATCTTTGTTCACCATACCGCCTCTCAAAGCTCTCCTAACTATCTCTGCTAATCGGTTATTGTCTCCGAGATGTAATCCTTGTTCACTACTTCCAACCTGCCCCCCGAGTTCACGAGGTAACTCCGGGATCTGCCCCCTTGACTGAGCGTTCACTCCTCTACTACTCCTAGGTTGCGCAGATCCTTCTCTTTCTCTTTCCAAGATTGGGTCAACATTCTCCATATGTGTGCCCCCTAGCTCTGGTGCTACGCCGGACGGTCCCGCTCCGTTCTGGACTCCATTGGCTTCCCTATTTTGTGCTCCAAGCTGTCCTATCTGTTGGAATAAACTCTGGATCATTTCCTCTTGCCTCTTCATCATAATTTCCATCTCGTCCCTAGTAATGTATATCGATGGTTGATTTGCTCCTGAGGAAGCCTCTTGGCTTCCTTGTGGTTCACTTCTCTCAGTCCTTGGCCTCCTACTCGATTGTCTTGCCATAATTCCTAGATCTGAACTCCTGGATTTCCAAATTCAACTTCTTCCTGAGTTCAATTCTCAGTGAAAGCACCAAAATGTTTGCGCCAAAATTGGTCACAAACACCCAAAGTCGTGAATGCACCCGTTTACGTACTCAAATCAACAACGATTAACACAGCCGACAATTGCTTTGAAATCTGAATACAACAGCGATTCTGATGGTTAAACTTGAATCCGGCAGAGTCTTGGCGTTCAATGGCGGAAAGATCCCCCTTTCTGAAGGCTTCAGGGTGCTATTTATAGGCGTTGGAGGCCCAGATCTTGCTGAAACTTCGTGAGACTCCTTCTGGCACGTGAGTGGGCCCACGCGACCGACCCCACCAAGTTTCGTCTCGATCTGACATCGGTTCGAAGTGATTTCGAACCCATCAACAAATGGTCCAATCGAGCTGAAACTTGGCAGGAACAATCTTTACCTCATATGGAAGCTACTGTGAAAATTTGGTTGCATTTGGATTTGTGGTTAAGGAGATATGCTCGGTTCGAAATTAGCATTTTCGGTTGGCTGTGTCGTTCGAACCCATGAGTTCGAACCCATGATTTCGAATCCATCAGTGCACGTGGGCTTGCAGTGACGTGGCGCGCGTTTTTCGAAACCATCCTAAACGGGTGCATTCACGACTTTGGGTGTTTGTGACCAATTTTGGCGCAAACATTTTGGTGCTTTCACTGAGAATTGAACTCAGGAAGAAGTTGAATTTGGAAATCCAGGAGTTCAGATCTAGGAATTATGGCAAGACAATCGAGTAGGAGGCCAAGGACTGAGAGAAGTGAACCACAAGGAAGCCAAGAGGCTTCCTCAGGAGCAAATCAACCATCGATATACATTACTAGGGACGAGATGGAAATTATGATGAAGAGGCAAGAGGAAATGATCCAGAGTTTATTCCAACAGATAGGACAGCTTGGAGCACAAAATAGGGAAGCCAATGGAGTCCAGAACGGAGCGGGACCGTCCGGCGTAGCACCAGAGCTAGGGGGCACACATATGGAGAATGTTGACCCAATCTTGGAAAGAGAAAGAGAAGGATCTGCGCAACCTAGGAGTAGTAGAGGAGTGAACGCTCAGTCAAGGGGGCAGATCCCGGAGTTACCTCGTGAACTCGGGGGGCAGGTTGGAAGTAGTGAACAAGGATTACATCTCGGAGACAATAACCGATTAGCAGAGATAGTTAGGAGAGCTTTGAGAGGCGGTATGGTGAACAAAGATTTGGAAGATGTTAATAGAAGCCCTTTTACTTCATCAATCAGGCAAGCTAGGAACCCACCTGATTTCAAACTACCATCGTTGGATATGTATGACGGGAGAACGGACCCCACGGTCCACCTGACAAAATATATGAGGCATATGGAAGTACTGGGGGCATCGGAGGAGGTTATGGCCCGGTGTTTTCCATTATACTTGACAGATATCGCTGCACTATGGTTTAGACAGTTGGAGAACGGATCCATCGGAACTTGGAATGGTTTAGTAGAGAGATTTATGAGGCAATTCAGGGTTCATATTACAAGACCCAAGAACGTGATGACTCTGGCAACCCTAAAGCAGAAGGCCGGAGAGACCTTGAGAAGTTATCTAACACGATTTAATGCAGCAGCAGCTTCAGTGGATAGAGCGGATCCATCCATGGTGGTAATGGCAGCTGTGTCCGGAATAGCTGACGGCACAGAGTTCAAGAATTCATTGACTAAAGATCCACCCACAGATCTGGAGGAATTCTATCATGAAGCAGAAAAGTTTTTACGATTAGAAGATGCGAATGCCGAGAGAGAAGAAAGAGATGGGATAGAAATTTTTGCATTTAGAGACGAAAAGCCTCTTAAAAAGGATTCAGACAAGGATAGAGGTAAAAGAAAGATTGAGAATGACAGAGACAGATCGAAGCGGCAACGAAGGGAGCCGCGATTCACCACCTACACTGAGTTGAACGAGAGCCTGGAACGAATTTATCAGGATACCAAAGAACAGATTCCGTACCGTAGGCCGATGCGAAGGGACCCTACCTCTGACGAAAGGAAATCAGATAAGTTCTGTGTATTCCATGAATTAAATGGTCATAATACTAACGATTGTAGGCACCTGAAGGACGAGGTGGAAGGGCATATCAGGAACGGTATGCTCCTTCAGTATGTAAGGAGGCGAGCTCCTGCGGAGGAACCCGAGCGACCACCGTCCACATCAGCTAGAGGCGACCCCGAACCAAGGCACCGTTTGGTTATCAACTGAATGAAATAACGATGAACAAGTTGTAAGCTTCCACTAATGCAATTAAATCATTTACACATGTGCGAGATCGCGAACGATCTCCAGACATGCTCTGAATGATCGTTGACCGTTTCGTAGTGGGAACTTACACTTTGACATCCATGCTTTACTTTCGTTTCATTTTGATTTGAACGTTTGGACTTTGTTTATTTGGACATTGTTTTTGGAACTCATCTGTTTAATAATTATTTGATTTTGATAACTCTGGAATGACTAAGCTAGGTACACATGTATGGGGTCGCGAACGATCCCTAGGTATGCACCGAGACGGCGATGGACCGCCCATATACACGATCCAGGAACTCACCCGAACGTGACCCTGGCATCGATAACACCAAGCCCTCCCGGGCACACAATCCGCCTCGAACGGCACCCGACTTCGAACAGTCATAACTCACCTTACCTCAAATGGCTTGATCGCGAACGGTCGTCACTTGAGGTCCGACATCCGACCACGAACGGTCACGAATTCGCCTCGAACGGCACACGATCGCGAACGATCACTTTCTGCCTTGAACGGCACAGACCGCGAACGGTCACAGATTTGCCTCGAACGGCACACGATCGCGAACGATCACTTCCTGCCTCGAACGCCATCGATCGCGAACGGTCATGGCTCACTGATTATGAAATCCGACCTCGAACGGTCACCATTCGCCTTGAACGGCACTTGGTCGCGAACGATCATCATTTGCCACGAACGGCAGTCGACCGCGAACGGTCCCATCTCATCATTCGCCGCGAACGGCATCGACCGCGAACGGTCCTATTCCATCTTATGCCACGAACGGCACGGACCGCGAACGGTCCCGATTCACTTCAAGCAGCATACGATCCCGAACGATCGAAGCATGCATTTGTACGCTCGACCGCGCACGGTCGCACTTCCCCTCGAATGACTCGATCACGAACGATCGTCATTTGAAGTTGAGCGCTTGACCATGAACGGCCGCACTTCATCCCAAATGGCTCGATCCCGAACGATCGTCATTTGAGGACATATGAAACTATCGAGTTCTTTGCAGGTTGATAATCGGATACGAACATCCAACTCAAGGCATTACAAAACACACCTTCCTACAGCAAGGCACGTTTTGGGGGGCAAAGTGTTATCCCGCTTTTTGGCAAAGCCGTGATACCAAAAGATTGGTTGAAAACGGGAAACAGTCCATCTCAGAGATTGGTTATACATCACTTAGCTATGGATATCGATGAATTTTGCCCGAGTCCGGATCAGGCCACGATTGATAGGACACGACAAGAAAGGTTGTAGGAGCCATCATTTCAAATTTCAAGTCAATCCGAGTTTGTATGCTCAAGATGTGATGGATTCAGTGTGAAGAGAAATAGTCATTGTCTGGTTCGAAACCATGAAGTTCGAACCCATCCTTTTCGAATATTTTATTTACAAAACTATTTTACAAACTATTTTATTTACAAACTATTTTACAAAACTATTTTATATACAAAACTATTTCACAAAACGATTTTACATACGAAACTATTCTAAATTTAAAACCTTTTATAAACCAAAGATATTCAATCCCGTATGGTTTTTCATACAACGAAATTGATTTTGGAATTTTTTTGATTCTTGTATAAGACAGACGTTATATAAGTATAAGGTGATTTTGAAAACTGTTGATTTTGGAAGGTATTAGATCTACAGAGATAAATCTTATATATAACGGAATCTATATAAGAATGATTTGATATATTCGAGATTATTGATTTTGGAAAGTCCTCTATCTGAAAATGAAATCTTATATATAATGGAATTTATATAAAGTGAGATATTTGAAGTTATGGTTTTGATAGGGTACTATATATGGTACATTATATTTTAAAGTAGGAGGTATGGGGAAGTACCCACCGCAACGAACTATAGTATGATATGCTTCGACACAGGTGGACTTGGGGAATCAAGGAATGGATTCAACCGATAAACCATAATGGGTGAATTCAGAAATGGATTTGATTTGATATGGTTGTCCGGACTTAAACTTTTAAGTTCCTCGATTTTTTTCCAGGGTAGATGGTTCGTTAGTTTACCCAATGGAGATGCTTTCGATCCTAGGATTTGTTGTTCATAGATCTTTCGGGAAAGAAGTGCATACATTGCGTAAATCATTGAATCAGCAGTTACCACTATAGTAGGGGTCGATGGTCCCTTGTTTATGAAATAACTATGATATTTTTCTAGAATCCTGAAGGTGGAGGAATCTTTTGGAAAGTTTTTTGTCCTTTGCGTAAATACTGGATCAGCAGCAGGCTACTGCTATCATAACATCGTTGTTTGACATCAGATTTTGAGCGGTAATTCTCATACCTGTTTTTAAGTTTTTTTCACTGTGCATTGAAATAGGTCTACTATGTACTTAGAGATTTCTTGTCTTACGCCTGATCAACGTATGACCAGAGTCTGCAAGAACGAGGATATACTTGTAAAACATCGAGTCATAAAAGTATTTTGATAAAGAGTTATATAAAAGATATTTTGGTTATTTTTTTCATTTCTAAATACTTTAAATGTTTAAAATATTGTTTATTTATGTACAACATGGTTTAATAGTAAATTATTAGTGTTGTAAATATCGTGAGAAGTAATTAATTAAATAAAACATATTTTAAGTTAATAATTATTGATTTATAAATGATGTTTAAAAATATATTGAGATTTAAAGCTAATAAAATTTATAAATAATGAATTTAAGGTTTTCAATAACTTCTTTTTAAATATAAGTAATGATGCAAATAATTGTTTTCAAATAGTTAACATACATTTATAAAGATTTTATTTAAAAAATTTAAATGGTACTTATAAAAAGCAATAAATTTTACAGATGAATTTTTCCATAAAGTATTAAAGATGATTGATTGCAAATGTAGTTTTCAAATGAATATTTCAAGCAAAATTTATATAAGTTTCTTTGAGTGTATAATTTAAAGATATTATATAAATGGAAAAAATATATTTGCGAAGTTTATTTATAGTAATATACTTGATAAATAAATGTAAATCTCTATATTAGAAGTATGGTTTAAAATATTTACTTGATTTTGAAGTACTAATTGTAAATTTATAGGTTTATTTACTATTTGAATTTTGTATTAAATCATAATAAATGTTTTTCCATGATTTAAATATTTATTTTAAAACAAGTGTTTAAAATTTATTAAGAAAATATGAAATTTTATACTTTGAATTGGATATTTAATGTAAGATTTGAGTATACTATTAGTTTCAGTTTAATAATCTAGAGTTTATACTTATTTTAAAATAACAAGTCTAATAAATTATTGAATTTAAGGAACTTTATTTTAGAAAAAAGCTTATCATAATATTTTGATATAAACGTCTCACATTGTTTAAACTTTTTGGAATATCCTAAAATGCTTGGAGGATATTTTAAATATATCTTATATTCTTGCTAAGTTAATGAGGTTAAATGTTTAATTGAATTTTTAGATATATTGAAATATTTCTTTCCTCTTCAAGGGCGAATACCAAAACTTAAATTTTTATTCTATAATAGAATTAAGTTATAAACTTAGGTAAGGCGGTAGGAGCTTAAGTAATATTTTATGAAATGATGCATTAATGACTTAAATTTTTAATGGAAAACAAATTATGTAAGTGATTGATCTTTATATAAATAAATGAATGGAAAGGTAAATGATGAGAAAAAACCAGTAGAATAAACTTAAGTAGATATAAAATTCTTGTTGTTTGGCTGATGGGAAGTTTGGGAAAGAATACTTCAAACTGTTTGAGGTTGTATGAATAATCTATTAAGTAATTATCTAAGGCAGTTGAGCATAAGGTACACTTATTAGTTTACTTGTCACCCTTGTACAATTGAAAGTTCTAAACCTGAACAAACCATTTGTTTTGGTTGCTATGGATGTGTGATGGATTCTTTGTTGCCTATAATGATTGTATTGTTTTGTTTGCATGTGATTGTGATATATTGTATGTTGTTTGTGCTATTGATTTTAAATAACTGAAATATTACTTTTCACATAATTTTTACTCTTTGGATTATATAAGTGAAATATAGGTTATGGAAGCAATAGTTACTGCTTTTGGTTTCATAAATAAAGTCTGTTTGCCCGACAAATAGGTATATTTTCAGATTACAGTTTTATAGCGATATTATATTGTTTTTCCATGGTTTGGATATTTTTTCCAAATATGTTATATATATGGTTATTATTTTCCGGACCTCTCCGTACAAAGGAGAGCTCTGCAAAAATTTTCCATGAATTTAAGACTTGGAAATATTTTATATAATTTGAGTTATTTTCCAATTTTATTAAGCTTAAATATGTAGGTTTAATTTTTTATAAATTGACTGTTTTAAATAAAATATAACAGATTTTTGGATTCCATCTTGTTTCTCTTCGTGGACGAAAAGCTTTGAGTGGGGGAGATTTTAATGACTTATATTTTTAAATATTTAAAAATATTAAACTAAAAAAGAATTTTGAATAAAATTGTCAGAAATAAAGAAATTAAGAATTCATTGATACAAATTAAATTATAAAACAAGTTGTGAGCTTAAGTAAAATTTCTATTAATGACACGGTTTGCAATAACATAAGGATCATAACAAATGTTATTGTGTATTTTAATAATATTGGTTTGAATGAAATTACCAATTGTCTGAAGGTAAATTTCCAATTGATAGGAATAATAAATATTAATAAAAAATATTAAATTTTTCCTTATTAAATAAGAAATCATATGTTTATTTATTTGAAATGTTTGGTAGCTTAAAAATTGATTGCAGAGACGAGAAACTATTATTTGGTATGAAATGTATAATTCATGTTTGTATCCAATAGTTTATAAATATGTTTAGATTACTATTAGGTAGGAAATAATTGTTCTATTTCTCATTACATTTATTTTGTCCATTTTGAAAAACAATTAAAATTAATGTAAATGAATAATTTCAATTAATGGTAGATAGTACATCAAATTGTAAATTAATAGGTGTAATTAAACTATCTATGAAAATATAAGGAAAGTTGATTTAATGAAAAGAACATTTATATAAAATAAAATAAATGTTTCATTTGTGAATTCAGGTTTAATTTCATTAAAATAAAAAATAGAACAATTGATTTAAAGGAAGAAATATATGTATATTTGAACTGTGTTTTAGCATACAGATGGAATACAAGGTAGGAAAATAATTTATTTAAGTTATTTATTACTCTGCTGTACAAAAAACAAATTTATAAAGGTGTTTAATGACTAAAGGAAATAATTATTCTATTTTTCGTCCATTTTAGTTGTTTGTTTTGAAATTTAACTTTGTAAGTAATTGCAATTAATGTTATTGAGATAAAAACGTTGATGCAATTAATAGATTTAATAAAAAAACGCAGCTTTGTGTTAAACTAAAAGGATGTTTTAATGGAAATAAAAGATCATTTTAGGAAAACCAAATTGAACGTTTTTATTTTTGAAGTAAGTAATTTAATTTATTATGCATAGATAAGAGATTAAATGCATACACATTTGAATATTATTTGAGTTAATTGAGTTAATATAGTTACGTTTCACCAATTGATTTTCAAAAAGATTGTGCGGTGTACATGGTCCCTTCATTTATTTTGTTATTAATTGTTGCATATACGTTTTAAAATAGTTATCTCATTATTAATACTTGATAGGTTCATTTCTCCTTCTGTTTAATACCTACGCTTAGACTTTTAGTTTGTATTTAATTCTTGCCACCTCGTTTTTGCGTATACAAAATTTCACTTTCTTTTGGTTTGGAAACTTTTCCACTCCTACATGCATTTCTTTATACATTAGGAACGGGTGAAGCTTTCAAAATAAAACGTGACATTTATTTTTGTCTCTCCACCTTCATTTCCTAATTGTTAAATTATCTGTAGCTTATTTCTTTCATTTGCATTGTATATTTATGTTCTTTTTTTGCTAAGTCTTATTGGGTTTGTTTTATACTAATGGGCTCCTTAGTAAACGAAGAGACCCTAGAAACTCTAAGAGATTTTGGATCCTTTCTTTTCCCAACCATTGACCTTCTATTTCACATCTGACTAAAACCAAGTACGTATAGAAATTCCTCATTTAGGAAACTTTCTGCGTACTCTTCTTCTTCTTGCTCAAATCTACAGAAAACTCCAAACCTCAAAACTCCTAAACCTCCTAATCAAATTTCATCCTTCCTCCTTCAATACCCTAGCCTACCACTCTCCTCTTTCTGCTACCCACCTCCATCGCCACCCACAACCAACGGCGGTAACCCATGGCCAAAGCACCACTTTCCCTCTCCTCTTCTTTCTCCATTTTCCCTTCCTTTTCCCTTTCCTTTTTCCCTCTTTCTTCCCCTTATTTCCATAGCTTCTATATTCCAATAAACTATTCCAAATTAAATAATTTTTTTGAAACCATGTATAATTTCAATGGAAACAATTTTGTTATTGAATCCTTCTTCCCATTCCGAATATTTCTATACAAGAACTCCATTTTTCAAGTCCTTTCTTGTGTCTATTTTTGGCCAAAAATAACCCATATTATATCAATCATATCTCCTTCAGGAATGAATCAAATTATGTAATTCTTTTTTTCAAATCATTTATTTTTCCAGTGGCATCAACTTTATTTTAGATTAGTTTATCAAATTCCTTAATTTTCTATGCAAAAAACTCCAATATTTTCGAAGTATTTTTGAACTCATATTTTCAACTCGGAAAATACCTCTGTTTTTTTGACCATCACTTCCTTGAGGCCAAAGCTTTTTAAGTGATTCGTATATTGAAAGTGGAGAGAAAAGGATTTGCAACAATGTTCTAGTTAGTCATTTCTACAGAATCAGTAATATTCTGGTTCGAATATTTTCTTAAAGATGACCTAGTTTCAGGTTTTTCCATAGTTCGGACCTTGGGTTGTTTGGAAGTTAGAATTTGTTAAAAGTTATTTGTTGATTCGTGTAAATGTCTATGCTTTGTTGGATTTGCTTTACATTTGGATATTTTATAGAAATATCCATGTTGCTCCATTTTTATCATCACCTTCGTAGCCACGAAAGGTGAGCAAGCACTCACAACTACTATATTTTCTTTTGTTAGTTAAATTGAATTTATGATGTGATTAGAAATTGATTGTTTACTGTTTAGCATACATTAAATTATCATCCATTTAATTCTAACTTTTATTGAATTTAATTTCCATTTAATTTAGCATTGAAAATTAAATTTCCAGTTGAATATCTATTGATGATAACCAGTAAATTGTTGGTAGTTATTGGTTGATTTCAATTATGATTGTGATGTATGTTCAATTGTTGATATTTGGGTGATTGGATGGATGTTATTGGCTGACAGTTTGGATGATTGGATGTTATTTACGTCTATATCTCTATTATCCCTAGGGGTTTAAATGATTCAAATCCGAACGATCTTATAGATTAGGGGAAAGTCATTTTGGGTTAAAATGATAAACCCGAGCAGTTTTCATTGATTGGGAAATGTTGATTTCTGATACTGGTTGAAATAAAATATACCCATATATTTCTTGAATTAGGATTTTATTTGAAATCAAATTATTTGAAGGGTTTATGTAACGACCAGAAATTTTCGATCTCGAAAATTCCAAATAGTTATGAAAAGTAGAAGGAGATAGAAGAAGAAGGAAATCAGAAACACCAACATTTCACATTCACAGTGGATAAAATATGATAATAAATCATAAAAGTTTACAAAAGAATTCTGTATCTGTCAAAATACCTTTATAATACATTAGAGTTACCAATATATACAGTCACTGAATATAAACAATTATCATGTCACAGATATACAACAATATAATACAGCGGAAACACTCTATACGTTCTTGCCATCCAGCTCGCCTCCTGAGCTCCAGAACGTCCTTACCTGAAATCCTATAGTACTCGGTCTGACCCGAGCATTACATCAAAGTAACACCCGAGTCAGGCTGGAAATCTACGTGAGTAAACCCATCTAATATGGAATACAAAGCATACAACTTATATAGAACCCAGGGTAACCCAAATCAATTTACAAGTTCACAATATGATATAGACATCACTTATTTCACACATAAGTTTTCTAAGTACCAAAGATTTATATTTAAATAGTCCAATTCCTTTAAATTACATCATTCCGGCCTATAGATTTCACATATCCATCTATAAAAATTCGAAGTGGTTTCGGGTATTTCCTAATACCCGACCCCGGTCTGTTTGAATCCAATGTCATCTAAACCCAAGTTATTCGAATGACAAACAATTCAAACTTTTAAAATACAGCATGCCACTTTACACAACAATGCATCTCGATAAATGACCACATTATCACTACTCAACCCAACACATCATAATACAGAAACATTCCAAATCAGTAATATCAACCAATCATTCATAAGCAAGATTCATTAGTCACTCATTTCTAATAAATCAAATTAATTATATTAATCATCTTAATCTTGCTTACTTAACAATAATTAATTACAATCCATTAATTTATCATTCCCTAATTATCCATCTTACATTTAACACTTAGTGTAATTGTTTTAAAGGGTAGTTAATTGTCTCTAATTAATCCCCTGATAAATTAACTTTCAATTACGTCAACTAAGTAATTATCCTTCTTATCAGTTTCACCAAGTAATTTAAATCCAAATCACTTCCTTTTTATTAACCATCCATTAATTTATTACATCCAACAATTATCACTAATTACTTCACCAAGTAATTATACTTTTATAAATTACATTAAGAAATTATAACCTACCAAATTTCACAATTGATTATCCTTATTAATTAATAAAATTAATTACCTTAAATTAATCACATTAATAAATAATTTAATAACCCTTAACCAATGATCTTTCATTAACTATATTCATTAACCAATCCTTTAATTACTTCTCTAAGTAATTAACTTTAATTAATCACTTTAATTTCAAATTAATTAATTAATTCTAAATTACAAATTATTTAATTTCTAATTACATAATTAATTTCTAAATTTTAACTAAATTTATCTTTAGTTACTCGATTAACTAATTTCTAATCATCGATTGACAATCCAAACTTATTTAATTAACAATTCTTAATTTCCATTTAATTTAACCCTAAATTAATAACCTTAATCCAAAATATTAATTTAGAAACCTTAATAACTTAATTAATTAATCCATATCATTAATTAATCAACTTATTCATTTAACCCTTTATTTACCTTAACAATTAATGAATTTCAAATCATTAAATTTTTAATTAACTTTAAGATAAAAACATCATTTTTATAAATGATTTAATTATCATTCTCAAACACATTTAAATTGTTTGCTTTCAAATTCATTTTTAAATTTCATTTCAATTTAAGATTCAAATTGAATACAATCTCTTAAGTAATAAAATAAACATTTGGAGTTCACCTCTAAAATTTAAGACCCAAAACTGATATGCATATACATATACAGACCGAAGATTACTCACCTTAGTTTTCTGATTGCCACCCACTTCATTCTCGATTAGTTCCACGATTTTCAGACCAAAAAAGCCCAGCCCACAAAGCATCATCTTCCCCCCTTTGCCATTGTGTGAACACGAACACGACAAACCCACTCCAGCGTGCACAAATTCGTGTGATATGAAGCTCAACTCTACAAATCCAAATTCCGACATCGCCATCACGTCGCTCACCACGAGCTCGACCCGCCTACCACCACTTCGTCGACTCCGCCACCCTCCAGCGATTTGCGACCGAGCCACGCCCTAAAAATCACTGTAGCGACGCACACCCTGATGGCGATCGAAACTCCTCAAAACCCTACCCAGATGCGAAATTCGATGATAAACCCAAAAACAACACCCAATGCCAAATGCCTTGCCACCTCCTCGAACTTGCTAAGATTCGAACAAGGCTTCGGCATTCCTTGGTTTCGATTTTAATTTGGGTCGAATAAATTAGAAATTGAATGAAAGAGGAGCACGATTCTTATAGCAGCCATTTCTTATTTTTATTTTCTTCGATTGAAATAAATGAAGTTGTCTGAAAGCATAAGGAGGGTGTGACGTGATTTAAAAGAAACAAAGGGAAATGTCAGACTGAAAAAAAAAGAAAGGGAGCAAGCGTCTCAAGCACGCTTCCTATGTCGGCTGATGGAGATTGGCCTCTGATGTGAATGGAATTCGACTAGTCAGACAATATATTTGAATTCTAATTTTAAATTAAAACTGTATCAAATTACGCAACTCAAGATCTTAACTCCTATCGAAACATGCTACTAGGCATTTATAATGTTAAACCCCTGTTCCGAACGCGGTGGAAAAGGTTACAAGGCCTAACTCGCTCGCAAGGAGAAGATAGCTTTTTGGACCAATTATTATATTGAATTTTCGATATAGATTATTTGTATATTGTATGCTCACACAACAACTCCAAATGCTACGAAAATTGAAATCCGATAATAATACAATATTACGGATCCACCAAGACTGTGCCTCGGAAGGCTATTTTTAAATATCGATTTAAACGATATATTTTCAAAACTGAAAAAATCACCTTTAAATTAAATTTCAACCATTCTATTATCTTCAGCACTATCATTATAAATTTTATAAGCCTTCAAATTATTTTTAACAGGCTTAAAATTCCAGATTCAACATTTTATCCAATTTCAAATTATAAAATCCAATAATTTAATTATCAAGTAAATAGTGATATTTGGAATTCAAGTTAAAATTAACCTTTCAAATATTTAAAATCAATTTAAATATTCCAATTTAAATTGTTAAAAATTTCGGGCCGTCACATTCCTCCCCTCTTAAAAGAATTTCGTCCCTGAAATTACTAGTTAGGAAGAATGGTCCAATACCCGTTACTATTTTTCAAAACTATGCAGTTTTATCAACTCGCCACAACATATCTTTTATTAATGACCCACTATTACTTCAACCAACTTCCAAAACTTTCCATAGTTTCCAACGACATTATTACTTCATTTATTCAAATCTAAATTTAAATCCAAATTTAAATTATCAAAACTTTCTCAAAAAATTTCTAACTCCCTAAATTTTCAAAAAATTTTGCCGGTGTCTCCTTTGCGCCGCTAGCTTAGTACAACTACAAAATGCTTCCACGGGCTCCCAAATTCCAAAAGAAAACAAAAAGCCAAGTGGCTAGATCAAAAACCCAATCCAATTTTATACAGATATTTAAATACATACCTTTTAGTCGGGAAATTCAGATTATCTCCTGAAATCAAATCCAAATTTCCTTTCCCTTTATAATACCTGCATATCTTACTTAGCAATAATATCCAATCGTAACTTTCAAATCATTTTATACATTTCCTTACATACATATGTACTTCTATTCAAATTAATTTTCCCATTTCCATATGAATTCAATTTGTCTTCAATCCTGAATATTGAATTTTATCTTCCATTATAACTGATTCATATCATTATTTTAAATTAGTTTCATCCACTAATTTATTTCAATTTCCAATTTGAAATCGTTTTTCCATTAACAAAATTTTTCCCAAAAATTTTTAAAAATTTTCTAACTCCCAAAATTTTTGAAAATTTTCGGCAGGGTCTCTTTTATACGGAGGAGCTTTTGCAATTTAACAAGAAATATAAATATATATACACCGACCCATACGGTCGGAAAAAAACAAAACAGTTCATATTTCCTATTTTTATTGCATAGGCGTACCTTTATTTAGCATTTTGAGCAAGCGACTTATTAATTTAGCAATTAGCGCAACCAAATCCAGCCAAACGGCTTCCTCATACCTGTACTTAATCAATTTAGATACGTAAGTGCCATATATAGAAAATTTATTAGCATTTCACTCACCTTTAATAGATAAACACATGTATCTCATAAGTAACAAGCACCAAACGCTTCCCATAAGCGATTTATATGATTTAAAGCTAATTCAATCGCTTCCAACCAATTCATATGCCATTTCATACAATTTTAATGGTTTACAACTCAATTTCTTACATTCAATTTATTTTTAATCCAATCAAGCTCATATTCAATTCAATTGATCCTAAGATCAATTTATTCAATCTTATCAACTTATAGAATTTTAATTATTTTTGTTTTACGCCAAACGACAACTATTTTTATGTAAATTTGGCGATATTTTCTTAATAGAGTATCCATTTTAGTTTATAACTACTTCAAACTAATTTCAACTCATTCTGTATTTAATTCCATTTCATTTCTAAT
This sequence comes from Allium cepa, assembly GCA_030765085.1. NCBI lineage: Eukaryota > Viridiplantae > Streptophyta > Magnoliopsida > Asparagales > Amaryllidaceae > Allium > Allium cepa. The sequence continues at coordinate 853,582,223 of CM060928.1, forward strand.
TTATTCACCAACCATACATTTGCATTTCATTTCATTTCCACGTTGTTCTGAATTTAAAACTATTTCATTGAGCTTGACAACATTCGATGCTTATATTAATATCATTTGTTTTTTTCAAATAAATTTAACCCATTTATTCACCCCATTTTAAATTTTTAATTCACCTACTTAATTCATTTTCGAAGTTTTTTTATTCATACAAAACCATTCTCATTTTATTTCTACTTGCCTGGGTTTTGTTTGCAATTCAAACCATGTCCATTATACTTCAATTCCATTTTATCTTAACAGCATCTCTACTTATTTTAATTCCTCATCAAATCCAAGTCGAATTCTATTTATAATTCGAGTTCAATTCCAAACTCCATTATTAACTTACAATCCATTTTATTTAATCGAGTTGAATTTTATTAATATACTCTATTGAATAATTATTTAGCCAATTAGCTTACTTCCAACTTTTATATCAATATTCGATTTTTTATCACTTTATTAAATTTTCCTGAGTTCAATTTTTTTTTTCATAATCCCAATTTAGATTGTCTTTGATTTTCCAAAATTCTAACACTTTTATTTTAAAATTTTAGAAATACTTTTAAATTCACATAATATTATTAAAATAACTTATTATAAAAATATTTCTTATAACTCGATGTCCCAACCAGTTCATCCTTGTTCTCACAGAAATTCGGTCATAGTTGATCAGGCGTAGGACTGAAAGTCTATAAGTACTTGGTAAACCCATTTCAACACCCAGTGAAAATACTTGGAAAATAATTTTATTGAAAATATCGAAAATATTTTTTGAAAATATAGGAAATATCTTTGGTAAGAATGCTCTGGAAATCATCACCTCCACATCCAGGGTTACATTGCCATCGCAGCAAAAGTCTATGTAACTGTAGGCACTCTACGCCCCTCGATTACGCCATGGAATCCACAACAGATCGCAATTACATTCCAGGGTTATGTTGCCATCGCAGCAAAAGTCCATGTAACTGTAGGCATTAGCGCCCTCGATTTTCGCTGTCCAAATGAAACTTCTCCACTCCTACATAGGTCGCAGTCTACCGATGTAAAATCAAACATAGACTGTTAGCTCTCAGCGGCACATACGACTTTCGCTATGTTACCATAGGTCGCAGTCTACCGATATAAAATCAAACGTAGACTATAGCCTCTCAGCAGCACACACGACTTTCGCTTTGGTCTGCAGTAGATCATAGTGACATCGAGTTACACTATCGTCACAGCATAACCCAAATGCCTCTGTAGGCATCAGCGCCCCTCGACTTTCGCTACACACTACTCATAATCCTCAGAAACTTGTTTTGTCCGGACTCCTCACAGGATCAACTTTAGAACCCCCCCTTAGGGTTCAAAGCAGCACCACCCGATGGCACTGCTGAGAAGTTCATTTCAAGGTAGCGCCTTTTTCCCCAAAGTCATTACCAAATTACTTTATACTATCCACAAATATAGTATCTTTCAAATCATACACCTAGTATGGTCTCATACTGTGACGCCCCACCTCTATACCCACGCTAGCCAAGAACATTACGGTGAATGCTGTCAACTAGCACGGAGAATAAGGCTGTTGAGGAGCGACCATCTGTATAATTGCTTTGTGCGAGTACCGATATACCGGATAAGAATATAACTTTTCATCTCAAGAGGAAATCCGACATACCGACACAAACTCAAAGCTACTACACAGTGGCTATAATATCTTCGGAAACAAATATAGAAATAAACATAACATAAATCAGTCATAGACAATTCATATCATAAAGAAATAGTTACATGAACTACACAAAAGAATAAGTATACATTATGGAGTCTATCTCTCAAATGTATACAACAAAAACTACTAATCTAAGTAGTAAGCCAAAAGTCAGAGGGATCAATCCCAAGAGAGAAGTCAAGCAGAAGCACCTGTAACATCTCGGTCTGACCCGAGTATTATTTAATAAGAAAATAATAAACGGATCAGTCTAGCTATAAATATCAGATGAAGTGATATATAATAAGAGATATGACATAATCGTATAATAATCACAATACCAAGCTGTGATTAATAAGTAATTGAAAATCAACAAAAGATTAATCAATATCACAGTAATCTACTCAAGATAAAAAGGAATGTCATACTCCTAATTTCATTCACCAAGCCACAATATATGACACATATATCAATGGCCATCGTAAAAGTTGGTGAAACATAAATTCCAGAATTCAACACACGAAATCCAGAAATCACAATAAAAAGGAACAACGACGTCGTACAGTGGGACATCCGATGAACCAAATCACAATAAAAAGGATGGCCAATCCCCAAAAGAAACTGGACATCGACACACCTAAAAAGACATGCCCCACGAACAGTCGAACATCGATGCACCTAGAAAGATACGCCCCATGCCCTAGCATCGACGCACCTAGAAAGATACGCCCCATGCACAAATAAACATCGATGCACCTAGAAAGATACACCCCATGTAATGTCGAACATCGATGCACCTAGAAAGATACACCCCATGCTCTAGCATTGACGCACCTAGAAAGATACGCCCCATGCATAAATAAATAAACATCGATGCACCTAGAAAGATACACCCCATGTAATGTCTAACATCGATGCACCTAAAAAGATACACCCCATGCTAAGTCGAACATCGACGCACCTAAAAAGATACGCCCCATGCATAGACGAACATCGACGCACCTAAAAAGATACGCCCCATGTCCCGACTTATTGAGCCGATTGCTCCACGAAGTAAACAAACATAGATGCACCTAGAAAGGTACACCCCATGCATAATAAAACATTGACGCACCTAGAAAGGTACGACCCATGTATAAAATGAGACGAAACTCAATAAAATGAGGAACAGTCCTCCACATAGACAAAGAGACATCGCACATTGCTAGTCTAAACCGCAAAGATGATCGTCATGATCAAAGAGAAGTGTCAATTACAATAAGCTAGTAAATATATGAGCTTAGCTTCATGTCCCATAACCACTAGCTTAACTTAAATATTTACGAACAAATTGTAGATCTCCACTAGAAAATTGTCACAAGAGGTTCAATCGAACAAGTCCAAGAATTAACCAATGAAGTAAACGCAAGCGTTTCATACCACTTGTTTTACTAAGTCGTTTAATTAGATTTCTCATACGAGTGAGGTAAAGGTTTGTATATACTAATAGATTGGAAAACGGTTTTATAAACGAATTTGGTATTGAAATAGTATTGAAATCGTTTGAGGAAAGAGTTTTGATATTTACTACTAGTATAGAAAACCTTTATATTTTTAAAGTGACAAAGCACAAGGGGGATTGTAGAAACAATCAATCACAAAGATCACATTTGAAGATGTGAATAAAATCCAATGAAATCGATAAAGGATCCATCGAAGTGGATATATCTAAAATTCCCAAAGAAAATAAGTCATCAAAGATGATAATAAATGATGACAATAAATAGGATCATCACGAATCGATTTAAATTGGAAATTCAATCCAAAAAAAAGGCAAATTGGACTCAAACAGCAGGTTCAGTCGACTGAACAGAGTTTTCAGTCGACTGACCCTGTGCCTGGAAATTTTCCAGGTTCAGGAAACTTTCTGTTTCCAGTTTCAGTCGACTGTGCAGAATTTTTCAATCGACTGAATCATGCCTGGAAACTCTCGGGTTGCAGGTTCAGTCGACTGAACAGAGTTTTTCAGTCGACTGAATCATGCCTGGGCTGTTTTTCAGCCTTATTCAAATGAAGAGCAAACTCTTCCAAAATGCAACCGGACGAACATTGGCTCTAAGAGTTTATGCCAATCGGCGACCTGGCCCTATATGCTCCTCGATGCATCACCAAAAGCATGATCAAACATCCATAAAAGGATTTTCACACAAATTTGGTTTAAAAAACCCAAAAATTGGAGTATTCACAAAATCAATCCAAAACAAGAGCAAATGCACATGAAGAAGTGTTAGGAATTCATACCCAACAACCAAAGATAGTTATAGTCATAGATGTGAGATAAAAATCTCACCTTTGCACTAAAATTTATGAAGATGAAGCTTGAAAGCAAAAAGGGGAATCAACCACTCTTCAAATCCAACTCTAGAAGCTTGAATCTAAGCTTAAAAGAGAAACATTCCCTAAATTAGGTTTAGGAAATTTCTGAAATTCAAAGAGAGAATGATTTGGAGAAGAAGGAGATGCTTACCAAAAGGTTCTTCTTGAGTTTGGAGCCAAAGCTTGGATTTGCAAAGGAAGCTAGGGCTTGGAGTTTTAATTTCCTCTTCCACCCTCCATTAACATAAAAGCTTGAGTGTTAGGAAAATAGAAGAGAAGTGAATGAAGAGGAGAGTGTTGGAACTGAGTTAAGTGGCTAATTGGCTCAGCCCAACCAAAGCCCTAAGCGGAAAAAAAGTAGCAAAAATCAACTTTCTCCAAACATATCGAAGCTTATACTCAAAAAGGTCGCAAACGGCATTTTGAACTCAATGGGAGTGGTCTCGAGTCCTAATTCGACCGTATGCAAAAAGTAGGTTTTCGGTCCAAAATCCGACGAACGATAAAATATTTAAATAAAATATTTAAATATAAAATCGATAAATATGCGGGTTGTTACACATACAAAGCTCCTTTACACAAAATCGATTATCCCAAAATCGATAATTCTCAAAATAGGCTTTCCAAATTCCAATATTGATTTTACTCAAAAATCAAAAGCCTTTCCAAATCCAAAGGTTCCCAAAACCTTTTTCCAAAATCCTCATAAGATCCTTTATATATATTTAAATATATAAAAAAAATTAAAAACTTTGGATCATTTCAATCTTGTATAAAACTCCTTTTACTTCAAACACTTTCAAAAATCCTTTTCTTCCAGCAATAGATTCAACAAGGAGAGATTTATCTTATATAACAAATATATAAAACTTTGTTTATTCAAAATCAAATATTCATATTTGATTACTCCCTTTTTATATAAAGTTGTTTCCACCTTGCTTGTCATCATAAAAATATCAAATTTTCACCTTTATCCATTTGTATATTTCACATTTCTTATTCACAAACTTTCAATATCAATTTCATTTAAGCCCATACGATGTACACATATCATTTGTATGCCATACCAATCTAATCGCTCACTCGATCACACAAATTTCACTTCCGAACTAGTATCGTCCACCCGACTTCCTAGTGCGGATGCAGATCTGGTTTCTTTATCAGAAACCATCATTCTCCTTACATAGCCATAACTATGATAGAGAATATCTAGAACTAATCAACAATCCATATCCAGACTTGTCGTCAAAAATCGAGTGAAAAATCCCAACTCGGATCAATATAACTATCTCGAAATTCTATGCTCGAATCTGGATCAAATCACTATGCGAATAAAATAATATACGTACATCCTACGTAATTATCTTCATTGATTATTAACTAAATCAATTTCCTTTCTATTCATCCTCACCTTGAATTTTATTCACTTTTTCAGATTTTCCTTAATTCCCCTTTTGGATTATCACTTCAATTCTTATCTCAGTTGGGTATTTAATCAATAACAGTTCAAACTCCGACCAGTTTATTTTTAGAAAATAGCTTGAAAATTTAAAAAATAAATGAGTAGCTGAAAAATAATTATTAGTTTGCAAAAAGGCTGTAAAATAGTTAACTAATTATAAAATAGTTGAAAATAGTTAAATATTTGTAAAATAGTAATTAATTTATAAAATAGTTAAAGAATAGTAATTAGTTTATAAAACAGTTGAAAATTTGTTAAATAGCTCCAAAAATAATTGTAAAATAAATATAAAATAATTTGGTTTTAAAAAGGAAGGTTGTTTATATTAAATAGCTTGGAAAAATAAGTTTATATTAAAACAATTTATATTGAAAATAGTCCAGAGTCAAAACTGTTCACTTCCCTATCCATTCAATTTAAATTTCCACTTCCATTTAAATTGACTCAATTCCAATTTGAATAACTTCAATTTCTATTGAAATTGATTTAACCCTAATCCAAGATGAATCAGTCCTGATTTCTTTCCCAATTTAAATCAAATTCCATTTGATTTTAAACCTATTCAACTTTAATTACAATTTCAAATTACTCCGATCAATTTAGACTAGTATCAATTTAACCCACTTCAACTTCAAATCATTTCAATCCAATCAAATTCAATTTTTCCACTTAAAATTTTAAACTTATACATCTTCAATCACAAATCCAATTAATTCAAATCAAATTCAATTTGAACGAATTCTATTCAAATTCCAAATTTAAACCATCTCGAATTATATAATTTCGAGTTAAATTTTTAAATGTTGATTTAATCCTTTAAATCAAATCAACTTATCTCTTTATATCATTTAAATTCTGAATCCATTTCAAAAGTTATCTTCATTTAATTTTAATTTGGTTGTATTACCACTTAATTTAATTCCAATTCAAGATTTCAATTTAATTGTATTATATTACTTCTTAATTTAGTTCCAATAGTTTAACAACCGATCACCTTAATATTTATTAGAAGGAAATATTGCTTTACATATCAGAATATATTTTTATATAAAATCATTTAAAATCTTTATATAAGAAATAACAAGTACGCTCTCATACACACACACACACTTAACTCATTCTAGAGTACTACGGATTCTATTTAAAGAGTAATCCCCACTAGAGCCAAGGTTCTTGCTTAACCTTTCAGCTTTGATACCAACTATAACGACCTGAAATTTTCGATCCCGAAAATTCCAGATAGTTATGAAAAGAAGAAGAAGGAAATCAGAAACACCAACATTTCACATTCGCAGCGGATAAAATATAATAATAAATCATAATAGTTTACAAAAGAATTCTGTATCTATCAAAATACCTTTATAATACATCAGAGTTACCTATATATACAGTCACTGAATATACACAATTATCATGTCACAGATATACAACAATATAATACAGCGGAAACACTCCATACGTTCTTGCCATCCAGCTCGCCTCTTGAGCTCCAGAACGTCCTTACCTGAAATCCTGTAACACTCGGTCTGACCCGAGCATTACATCAAAGTAACACACGGGTCAGGCTGGAAACCAGCGTGAGTAAACCCATCTAACGTGGAATACAAAGCATACAACTTATATAGAACCCTGGGGTAACCCGAATCAATTTACAAGTTCACAATATGTTATAGACATCACTTATTTCACACATAAGTTTCTAAGTACCAAAGATTTAGATTTAAATAGTCCAATTCATTTAAATCATTTCATTCCGGCCTATAGATTTCAGATACCCATCTATAAAAATCCGAAGTGGTTTCGGGTATTTCCTAATACCCAACCCCGGTCTTTTCGAATCCAATGTCATGTAAACCCAAGTTATACAAATGAGAAATAATTCAAACTTTTTAAAATACAGGATGCCACTTTATACAGCAATGCATCTCGATAAATGACCACATTATCACTACTCAACCCAACACATCATAATACATAAACATTCCAAATCAGTAATATCAACCAATCATTCATAAGCAAGATTCATTAGTCACACATTTCTAATAAATCAAATTAATTATATTAATCATTTTAATCATGCTTACTTAACAGTAATTAATTACAATCCATTAATTTATCATTCCCTAATCATCCATCTTACATTTATCACTTAGTGTAATTGTTTTAAAGGGTAGTTAATTACCTTTAATTAATACCCTGATAAATTAACCTTCAATTACGTCAACTAAGTAATTATCCTTCTTATCAATTTCACCAAGTAATTTAAATCCAAATTACTTCCTTTTTATTAACCATCCATTAATTTGTTACATCCAACAATTATCACTAATTACTTTACCAAGTAATTGTACTTTTATAAATTACATTAAGTAATTATACCTACCAAATTTCACAATTGATTATCCTTAATTAATTAATAAAATTAATTACCTTAAATTAATCACATTAATAAATGATTTAATAAACCTTAACCAATGATCTTTCATTAGCTATATTCATTAACCAATCCTTTAATTACTTCTCTAAGTAATTAACTTTAATTAATCACTTTAATTACAAATTAATTCATTACTTAATTCTTAATTACAAATTATTTAATTTCTAATTACATAATTAATTTCTAAATTTTAACTAAATTTATCTTTAATTACTCGATTAACTAATTACTAATCATTGATTAACAATCCAAACTTATTTAATTAACGATTCTTAATTTCCATTTAATTTAACCCTCAATTAATAACCTTAATCCATATCATTAATTTAGAAACCTTAATAACTTAATTAATTAATCCATATCATTAATTAATCAACTTATTTATTTAACCCTTTATTTACCTTAACAATTTAATGAATTTCAAATCATTAAATTTTTAATTAACTTTAAGATAAAAACATCATTTTTATAAATGATTTAATTACCATTCTTAAACACATTTAAAATGTTTACTTTCAAATTTATTTTTAAATTTCATTTCAATTTAAGATTCAAATTGAATACAATCTCTTCAGGAATAAAATAAACATTTAGAGTTCACCTCTAAAACTTAAGACCCAAAACCGATATGCATATACATATACAGATCAAAGATTACTCACCTTAGTTTTTTGATTGCCACCCACTTCATTCTCGATTAGTACCACGATTTTCAGACCAAAGAATCCCAGCCCACAAAGCATCATCTTCCCCCCCTTTGCCATTGTCTGAACACGAACACGGCAAACCCACTCCAGCATGCACAAATTCGAGTGATACGAAGCTCGACTCCACAAATCCAAATTCCGACATCGCCATCATGTTGCTCTCTATGACCTCGACCCGCCTACCACCACTTCATCGACTCCTCCACCCTCTAGCGATTCACGACTAAGCCACACCCTAAAAATCACTGTAGCGACGCACACCCTGATGGCGATCGAGCCTCCTCAAAACCCTACCCCAGATGCGAAATTCGATGATGAACCCAAAAACAACACCCAAATCGCCAAATGCTTTGCAACCACCTCAAACTTGCCAAGATTCGAACACGACTTCGGCCTTCCTTGATTTCGATTTTGATTTGGGTCGAATAAATTAGAAATTGAACGAAAGAGGGTCGCAATTCTTATTAGCAGCCATTTCTTATTTTTATTTTTATTTTCTTCGATTGAAATAAATGAAGTTGTCTGAAAGCATAAGGAGGGGGTGACATGATTTAAACGAAATAAAGGGAAATGTCAGACTGTAAAAAAAGAAAGGGAGCAAGCGTCTCAAGTACGCTCTCATACACACACACACACACACACACACACACACTCAACTCATTCTAGAGTACTACAGACTCTATTTAAAGAGTAATCCCCACTAGAGCCATGGTTCTCGCTTAACCTTTCATCTCTGATACCAACTGTAACGACCAGAAATTTTCGATCCCGAAAATTCCAGATAGTTATGAAAAGAAGAAGAAGGAAATCAGAAACACCAACATTTCACATTCGCAGCAGATAATATATAATAATAAATCATAACAGTTTCAAAAGAATTCTATATCTGTCAATATACCTTTATAATACATCAGAGTTACCCATATATACAGTCACTGAATATACACAATTATCATGTCATAGATATACAACAATATAATACAGCAGAAACACTCCATACGTTCTTGCCATCCAGCTCGCCTCCTGAGCTCCAGAACGTCTTTACCTGAAATCCTGTAACACTCGGTCTGACCCGAGCATTACATCAAAGTAACACCCGGGTCATCCTGGAAACCAGCGTGAGTAAACCCATCTAACATGGAATACAAAGCATACAATTTATATAGAACCCGGGGTAACCCGAATCAATTTACAAGTTCACAATATGTTAAAGACATCACTTATTTCACATATAAGTTTTCTAAGTACCAAAGATTTAGATTTAAATAGTCCAATTCCTTTAAATCATTTCATTCCGGCCTATAGATTTCAAATATCCATCTATAAAAATTCAAAGTGGTTTTGGGTATTTCCTAATACCCGACCCCGGTCTTTTCGAATCCAATGTCATGTAAACCCAAGTTATACAAATGAGAAACAATTAACTTTTTAAAATACAGGATGCCACTTTACACAGCAATGCATCTCGATAAATGACCACATTATCACTACTCAACCCAACACATCATAATACTTAAACATTCCAAATCAGTAATATCAAACAATCATTCATAAGCAAGATTCATTAGCCACTCATTTCTAATAAATCAAATTAATTATATTAATCATTTTAATCTTGCTTACTTAACAGTAACTAATTACAATCCATTAATTTATCATTCCCTAATTATCCATCTTACATTCATCATTTAGTGTAATTGTTTTAAAGGGTAGTTAATTATCTTTAATTAATACCCTGATAAATTAACCTTCAATTACGTCAACTAAGTAATAATCCTTCTTACCAATTTCACTAAGTAATTTAAATCCAAATTACTTCCTTTTTATTAACCATCCATTAATTTGTTACATCCAACAATTATCACTAATTACTTTACCAGGTAATTATACTTTTATAAATTACGTTAAGTAATTATACCTACCAAATTTCACAATTGATTATCCTTAATTAATTAATAAAATTAATTACCTTAAATTAATGACTTTAATAAATAATTTAATAACGCTTAACCAATGATCTTTTATTAGCTATATTCATTAACCAATCCTTTAATTACTTCTCTAAGTAATTAACTTTAATTAATCACTTTAATTACAAATTAATTTATTAATTAATTCTTAATTACAAATTATTTAATTTCTAATTACATAATTAATTTCTAAATTTTAACTAAATTTATCTTTAATTACTCGATTAACTAATTCCTAATCATTGATTAACAATCCAAACTTATTTAATTAACAATTCTTAATTTCCATTTAATTTAACCCTAAATTAATAACCTTAATCCAAATCATTAATTTAGAAACCTTAATAACTTAATTAATTAATCCATATCATTAATTAATCAACTTATTTATTTAACCCTTTATTTACCTTAACAATAATTGGATTTCAAATCATTAAATTTTTAATTAACTTTAAGATAAAAACATCATTTTTATAAATGATTTAATTACCATTCTTAAACACATTTAAAATGTTTACTTTCGAATTCATTTTTAAATTTCATTTCCATTTAAGATTCAAATTGAATACAACCACTTCAGGAATAAAATAAACATTTAGAGTTCACCTCTAAAATTTAAGACCCAAAACCCATATGCATATGCATCTACAGATCAAAGATTACTCACCTTAGTTTTCTGATTGCCACCCACTTCATTCTCGATTAGTTCCACGATTTTCAAACCAAAGATGCCCAACCCACAAAGCATCATCTTCCCCCCCCCCCTCTTGCCATTGTCTGAACACGTACACGGCAAACCCACTCCAGCGTGCACAAATTCGAGTGATACGAAGCTCGACTCCACAAATCCAAATTCCGACATTGCCATCATGTTGCTCTCTACGACCTCAAACCGCCTACCACCACTTCATCGACTCCGCCACCCTCCAGTGATTCACAACTGAGCCACACCCTAAAAATCACTGTAGCGACGCACACCCTGATGGCGATCGAGCCTCCTCAAAACCCTACCCCAGATGCGAAATTCGATGATGAACCCAAAAACAACACCCAAATCGCCAAATGCCTTGCCACCTCTTCGAACTTGCCAAGATTCAAACACGGCTTCGGCCTTCTTTGATTTCGATTTTGATTTGGGTCGAATAAATTAGAAATTGAACGAAAGAGGGGCGCGATTCTTATTAGCAGCCATTTCTTATTTTTATTTTTATTTTCTTTGATTGAAATAAATGAAGTTGTCTGAAAGCATAAGGAGGGGGTGACGTGATTTAAACGAAACAAAGGGAAATGTCGGACTGAAAAAAAAGAAAGGAAGCAAGCGCCTCAAGCACGCTTCCTATGTCGGCTGATGGAGATTGACCTCTGATGTGAATGGAATTCGATTGGTCGGACAATATATTTGAATTTAAATTTTAAATTAAAACCGTATCAAATTACGCAACTCAAAATCTTAACTCCTATCAAGGCATTCTACTAGGCGTTTATAATGTTAAACCCATGTTCCGAACGCAGTGGAAAAGGTTACGAGGCCTAACTCGCTCATAAGGAGAAGATAGCTTTTTGGACCAGTTATTATATTGAATTTTCGATATAGATTTAAGCGAGTTTGTATATTGTATGCTCACACAACAACTCCAAATGCAACGAAAATTGAAATTCGATAATAATACAATATTGCGGATCTAATGGAACTGGTTTCGTCAGATTCTGAGATTGTGCCTCGAAAGGCTATTTTAAATATCGATTTAAACGATATATTTTCAAAACTGAACAAATCGCCTTTAAATTAAATTTCAACCATTCTATTATCTTTAGTACCATCATTATAAATTTATAAGCCTTCAATTATTTTTAACAGACTTAAAATTCCAGATTCAACATTTTACCCAATTTCAAATTATAAAATCCAATAATTTAATTATCAAGCAAATAGTGATATTTGGAATTCAAGTTAAAATTAACCTTTCAAATACTTAAAATCAATTTAAATATTCCAATTTAAATTGTTAAAAATTCCGGGTTGTCACAGTTTAAGTTAATTCAAACCTTGGATTTTTTTAATAGATGATTAAGATTAATAGTTCGAAATATTTGAAACCCTTTAAGTAATTATATTCACGTTATACACTTGATAGGAGATGAAAATCTCGTAACATCTATTAAACCATTGCACTAATATTTCTATTTTACTTATTTTGATCTGACTTTCATTAGATCTTTTAGTTTCGACTTGAGTGTTTTGTATTTTCATTACGCTCGGGTTAGTCTGAGCTTTTCAGTGTATTGAAGACCATTTTCTGGAGGACGAAGACGAAGATTCAGTATATTATTGCTATTTATTATTCCATTGCATTCTGTGTTCCGCGACATTTTTTTTTTATTTCTGATGTATGTATAACTCTGATTTGAATTGTAAAAATATAATCAAATGTTATTTGTAAAACAGCTCTATGAACCGTTTATTTGATTATTATACTTTGTCGTTCCGCTGTGAGATTCTGTGTTCTGTTTTCCTTTTTTATTTTTTTATTTACCCCATTAACAATACTCTCTTTTGAGTGGTTTCAGTCTGACATGTGTGGTTTATTGTCGATTTGAACCATCCAAAAAGGTGGATTGTTACACCTTTACATTCGTTCATTATGATGTAAATCAATAATTAACTAACTAGTGAATTTTCATAAAGGTGATTTGAAAAGTTCGACATTCCAAAAGAAGTATTGTATTATTTATAGGTTTTGATTAAGGTTATAAATCCCAAATATTAATATCAATGGTTAAACTTAATTTTAATTGAAGATATTAAGCTATAATAAGATTGATTTGGTGAGGTTATTATTTTATAAAATAAGTTTGAAACTATAATATAATGCAAAGAAGATATGATTATTAGATTGGTTGCTAAATTAAGATGCATTTTTATTGAATTGTCTATATGGTTATGTGCAAATTGTTATTGATTTTGATATGATTGATTTGCTACTTTGGTTACGCAATGCCTTCATGTATGTTAATAGGCACAATATGTGTTTATTAGCTTCATATAGTTGGACTAGTTGTATACATACCTACATATAGTTTATACGAGTTAAATATGTTTACATTTATATATAGTTCTATTATGTTCGACTTGGGGCTACTGCAAGACATGGAATATTATGTATATATATTCAATGATATGCAGTTTAAAGCAGATATATAGTTTCAGTATGTGTGAATTGGGGCTGCCGATTGGTGCATGAAATCCATTGTACCATTGAGGTGCATGATCTGTAGACGTGGTCCCGGAGCAAAGGTGGAGAGAGACCGGGACGCTAGTCTAGAGTAGGTCGTATATTGTTCCGTAGTACTTTGGGTGCTGCGACGGGACCTACATGCCTTTTTTTTTAATGTGCTGGTTTTAAGAGGAGTCTAGAATATAGTCATGGTTCCGGACAAGTCTCTTTGGTGGATAAGGGAAATTCAGCACGATTTATTGATATGCAATTTAGGCATATGTATAGTTCAGTATGCCTGACTTGGTGTTACAGAATAATGGACGAAATACGTTATGCAGATCTATAAATATGTAGTTTAAGTAATATATATATATATATATATATATATATATATATATATATATATATTTACAGATGCTTGGTTTGGGAAATTTATTTATATTGGTTTTGTATGCCTAACTTGTGGCAATCGGGTAGTGCGAGGCACTTCAAGAGCGAATTATGATTCATACAAGGACTATAATACTTTGGTATTATGTTCCCGTGCAGGAAGGATGTATGCGGATTTAGCATTTACATACATTTTTGGTATTTTAGTATAGAGAATCGAAAGGAAAGGAAGCTAGTGAGTGAATCCATTATACTATTGAGATGACAGACTACAGATCTAGTCCTGGATCAATGGTGGAGAGAGATTGGAACTCGGTCTACAATAGGTCATATACTATTCTATTGTACGATTGGATGCTGTGACAGGACTTACATGTCAACTTCTTTTGAGATGTTTGTTTTTAGGGATGACCGCAAGTTAGTTTTAGCTCATGAAAAGTCTCTTTGGTAGCTAATGACAATTTGGGACAAGTATTAATTATAGATCTCTATAAGTCATTTTTGGATATAGAGATGCTATGTTAATAAAATTGTTATATCAACGTATTTGTTTTGCATTTCAGATGCTTCGATATGGATCGTTGAACCTATTAGTTCCCGTAGCGAACTCACCCCACCACCAATGATGAGTATTAACTTTTTCTTTGTGTGTCTCTTATCATTATGAGTAAGCATGTTATTGGTTGGTTGATTATTATTATTGAACATTATGTGTTAGACTTGTATTGGGATGTTTATATTACTCCTGCATTAGTATAATGGGTAATCTCTATCATAGTATGTTATTAAATTTTAGTCACATTATATTACTTGTGCTGACTCATTGATTGTAGGAGAAGAGCTGGTTATGGTATAATTTTCTACGTTTGAGTTGGGTTTACTTTACTTATTTATGGGAATCTCGAATTATCCCTAAGCCACATTTGTGAAGAGGACCGGCTGTACTTTAGTAATTTCTTATTTATTTGTATTGGGTTTTGAAACACAATATTTTGAGTTAGTACCCCTCATACTAGGCTTTATGTCTATCCTTCATTTTGTCCTTGTTTGTTTATGTCATGACAACTTTCGAATATTGGATTGAGTAGTTTGGAAGCCAACGCTTTTGGGGATATGCTTTTAGGACAGCTGGAGAAATCCGAAGGTGAAATCGATACTTTGAATATACTTGATATTGTAGTAGTACATGACAGATATGTTATTTATATATGAGACTTGTAATAAATATTTTATTTTAACTTTCTATATCGACATTTATTTATAGGTCACCCTCATCGGTACAATCCCTTTTATATTGTTTATCATGTTATGTTCGTGTGTATATAGGACATTATATATTATCATTCCGCTGTAAGATTATATCGCCACACCTTGGGTTGGTGCTTTTTTTATTTTACCCTGACAGACTATCGTTTATAATATTTATGAGTCATACGTTTCCATTAGATATTGGTTTAGGGTATTATGATGGACAGGTCATCACATTTGGTATCAGAGCTATGCTTAACACTTAGGACTAGGTAGACCGGTTTGAGTATGGAAACCCAGTAAATGGAGATACGTTGTGAGAGCGTACTTGTATTTCTCTACTATATAATATTGCATATACCCCTTATCACTTAAATTTTGATTTATATTCAGTCATTAACAGGTAGGGTATCTTTGTTTAAAGCTGTCTATATATGCTGATGGGGAACATGAGTGATTGAAGATAGGTGATTTGAGATGCCTAATTGATCAGAGACTATTGGAACACTGCAAGGGATGTTTCGCCATATGTGGATATTCTAGCAGTTGTGGTAGGTGTTGGCGATAGTGTAGCCTTTAAGGCATAGGAGTAGAAGGGATTAATGTGCAGGCCACAACTTGGATTGATTCTAGATGTCACTTTGAGTCTTGATTTATTTCTGAGATAGAAAGGGATGTGCAGCTCGAGCTTTTCATCCATTTGCAACATGGTAGCTTGTCAGTGAAGGGTTATGTTAGCCAATTTTACCTTTTGGCTAAATGCGGAGTAGAGATGGTTATTACATCTTTAAAGTAGGCAAGAAGGATTTCCTAAGGTCTTTAAGCATGGATTTGGGATTTATAGCTTAGTCATATCCCAAACTTGACACCTCGTAGTGTAGGTTAATTCCTTTATAATGACTAAGAGTATGGTCATTCATACTTGTTGCATGACTTTTCGAGTAGAGTGGGGCTATTTTGTGGAGTGTGACTTAAATTTTGTGTCCAAGTAGGATCTGGTGGTTGCCCAGAAATGGGCAAGTACCAAGAGGATGACTTCTATGTTTTGCGTTAATTCACTCAAGTTAGAAGTATTTAATTTTTTTATTAGCACACCTTAATAAGTGGGACTAATCCCATGAACTGCATAGTGTTTTATAAGCATCAGTCCATTTACGTACCAGTTCTTAGTCCCTAATTTGAGCATGAGCTTTCTAGGTGATTTGCACTAGTTTGGCAAGAGATTTTCACTCGATTCTTATAGGTGAGCACTTGGGTTGGATTCTTACGGTGACTTAGAGATTTTTGAAGCATGACTATAGTCATGCAATGAAATTTCAGTGGTTGAACCAAGGAACTGGAAAGGAATCAGGTAGCCGTCCCTAGTTTAACAAAGAAATCTTACAAGTGACTAAAGGATTCGATCGAGCATCTTATATTATGCTGGCTGATCTTTACTCATTGTAAAATTATTTATTGTACAATAAGTTAAGATAGCTTAGGATAGTTCGACCAAGGACTTCTTGCCTAGTTTTGCGCTGATTCAGGTAATCTTCTAAGTGACGATACAATACTTGCTTAGCGAGTGTCACAGTACACATAATATATTATTCTTATTAACATTATGCGATTGAGGTGTGTTTAAACTCAAGTGAGCCAAGCATCTGTAGATTGTCATTTAGTAATGATTTAATCAGTAAAGCTTCTCCTTTATAGAATGAGTTCTATTTGGAGGGAAAAGGAAAGCTAGGACTTATATTGTTGGGTTTATTCGAGAGTTTTTAGGATTGATAATCCAACATATCATATAACTTTTCTAAGTGGGAGATGTGACAGTCTTTAATGTATTATTTTCATGAAAGTAGTTACACCACTTAAGCATTTTGCCCGACTTGGAGATCAAACGAACTCATTGGAGTTTATGGTTTATCGTGCAAATTTCGACTATTGTTGGTTACTGTGCGCGTTGATATAAACTCTTTGGTATGTTTCATTTTTATGAGTGCTTGTTATTGTTTATTGTTACTTTCTATTATTAGATTGTTGTTGCTTCCTATTACTTTCTATTGATGATTATTGATTAATTGTTTATTTTCGATTGATCAGTTGCTTTCTATTGTGTAATTATTGATTGATTGTTTAATTTTGTTGATTGATTTTTTGTTGTTTACTGATTATTCATTTTTTGATTGTCATTGCTAGCGTATTAAGTCTATATAAAGAGTTCATGAAGTATTTCATGAATTCTATTTATCTGAAAATATTATTCTGGTGAAGTCGTCGAGATGAGCCAACTAGAGAAAGTAGATATGAACCAAATGCTGCTTTAGACCTTAAGGGCCTATTCATTTGAGAGAATTGGGCTATAAGACTGATAGAGTCAAGCTTGTCCATGTTCAGCAGGGCTTTGTATTTGTATGCCTCCAATTACTAAACGAAATTTTTTCTTTCCTTTTTGTTTTATTAAAATGTAAGAAAGAATAGTTTAGAGCTTGTTATGTTGTTACTTACATTTTACAAGTATGCTTGTTGTTTGTTATAACATGTTTATTCGAGATGCTTGTTGCATTAGATATGCTTGTTGAATAGTTAGTTGTAACATATTTATTTGAGGTGATTGCTATATATAATTTAGCATTCTTAAGTCCATGGTTTAAAATTGTAATTGTATTTAATCCTCTTTGTTGAGCACATGATTATATACATCAAGAAGTTATGCACTATTAAGATGCTTATTCGTTCAAATTCACATCTAGATGGCATGCCCATGTAAAAGAGGTACGTTAGATTTTAGTGTAGTTGGTGTGGATATATGTGTTTGTATGTCCTTCGAAATGAGATGCCTTAGATATGAAATGTGTATGTGTGCATGTTGTTTTTGGATTTTCTTCGAAGCTAGCCACATGAAGGAGATACTGCTAAATTTTCCTAAAACAAGAGGGCTATAGAATTTTAAGGGTTAGGAGTTGTATTCTATGCTTTGGTTAGTTGGGTTACATTATCATACTTATAGGAAGTTCGGGGATGAAATTCTTTTAAAGGGGGAGAGTGTAAAAAGCTGCATTTTTTAATAGCTAGATATTTAAATCGTTAAGTTAAATATAGGATTGTTAATGTATTGAAGATCCAAAATATGATTTTTTTTCGTATACGGTTGAACTAGGACTCGAGACCACTTTTTTGAGTCATGATCAAAGTTGCAAATTAAAATGAGTATAAGTATCGCTATTTTTGGAGCCATGGTATTTTATGACTTTCATATTGTTATATGTATTTCATAAAAATACCTATGTTATCGAGTCCAGTAGGATCTCGACTGATGGCTTGCGTTTCGAGGATGATGACTTCATTATGAGATATATGGTTGAGGTGTTTTTGGAATTAGGCAATCTGATATCCAAAATGAGCTCGAAATACATAAAATTATCAGGTCGGAGCACTATCTCAGATAGCAATGAAATTTATGCCATCGAAACGAAAAAATGTGGTGATATGCATTGATGAGTTTCATGGCGATCCAATGTACCATGTGATCGTATGAGCTTGAAATGTTGTTGATTTATTTGAGAACTTAATAAATTGTTCATGTTATTTATATAGCATCTTCTTTTCCCGCTTCTTAAAATATCTTCCTCCTTTACACTTTATTCAATAGCACAAAACCCCATCCCTTTAGCAAAATGTTAACAACCACTCCCCAAATAATCGCGTGCTGCCCCCGTCATTCAATTAGAAGCTCAAAGCTTGTTTGTGATTGGGATAACAACATGGGTTTCATAAAGGTGTATGTGTTAATTATGTTTGATCAAGTTCGGTGGACGAGCATCAGAGGAGAGGTAAAGGGCATGGTCATATACGTCTTGGTAAGGGGAGAAGCTCGGCAACTAGTTTGATGGCTAGTGTTGGCCAAGGCATTGGAAAAGAGTGGTCAACGTGCAATCATAGGTTTTGAAGGGGAGGGTCACGATCCTTTTCAAGTGGCTGGGGGTAGATTCTTGGCATGGTTGGACTTGGCACTCGAAGAACCGTGGATTGGAGGTTGTAGGAGGAGCTCCGATTGAGCACCATGATTTGTGACTTTGTGATGGTTGATTAGGGCAAGGTGGTCATGATTTGTTGTAGGGGTTCAGACCTCTTATGCCTGTGATCGTCGCAAGAGCGCATAATGTGTGATGTGTAGGAAAAGACGATGCATCGATTCATGGACTAGGGAATGAGAATCAAAGAGGGAAGTATTCAGCTATTGTATGCATGTATTAGGTGTATCAATTGATGAATTAGAGAGGAAAGGATAAGGGATGTTAGGGTAATTAAGTTAATTTATTAATTTAATTTTATTTTTTTCTATATTTAATTAGTATCTTTTGCATATATGATTTAATCGAGATACATTCTTCGTCGTTGCACTCACAGTGAGATTATCTACGACAAGGTATGGGCTTGGACTAAATTAGGACACTTGGGAATTTTCAGTTCAGGTAAGTGGAATTATAGCTTTGAATTTGTATTTTAGTTTAAATTCCTGTAACTTTGTATATAAAAAATTATTACATAAGAGAGGTAGAATAATACGTATAAGTAATTACTTTTTCCATTTGATTGGATTGGTTTAAGTAGATATTCAAGATAATTGATTATAATAATGTATATAAAAATATTGTGTTTTGTTTGTATCGAACAGAGTTAAATGGAGTTAATATTAATATATAACATAATTATAAATTAATTTAACTTTAATTTTTAGTTATATTAGTGATAGAAATATTATAATATATTTTATCATTAATCGAAAATTAGAAGTATGACCTTTGAAATAAGTTGTAAGGACCTTTGAAATAAGTTGTAAGGCTAAATAATTATTTAAGCAGGTTAAACTTATATTTAAATGGGTTTGGCTTTGACATTTGTTTTCTATGATGTAAATCGATAATTTCTAACAAGTGAATTTTCATAAAGGTGATTTGAATAGTTAGACATTATGAAAGAAGTATTGTGTTGTTTAATGTGGTTTGATTAAGGTTATAAATCTAGAATATTATTATAACATGATTTACTAAATTTTAACCCTAAGAAATGGTATGCGACACACACACACACACACACACACACGAGTTATATAGTATTTTTAGGGCCTATCAATATTTAAACTTAATTTTAATTGAAAAACTAAGGAATATTAAGCTATAATAGGATTGAATTAGCGAGGATATTATTTTATAACATAAGTTTAAAACTTCTATAAAATAATGCAAGGAAGATATTATTATTAGATCAGTTACTTAAGTAAGATCCATTTTTGTTGAATTATTTCTATCATTGTATGTGTGAATTGTTATTGATAATGATATGATTGATTTGATAGTTTTGTTATATATTGCCTTTGTATGCATAAACAGGCACGATTTGTGTTTATTAGTTACGTATAGTTGGATTGGTTGTATATATACCTGTATACAACATGTTTATATTTATATATAGTTCTGGTATGTCCGACTTGGGGCTACCAGGTGACACACAGAATTTTTATATATATTCATTGAGACAGGACTTACATGCCAATTTCTTTTGAGGTATTGATTTTCAAGGGATTCCACAAGTTAATGGTGCCTCTCGATAGGTCTCTTTGGTAGCTAATGAAAATTCGAGATAGGTATCAGTTATAGATATTTGTAATCCGGTTTTAGGTATGGAGATGTTATGTCAATAGCATTGTTATATCGCTATTTTGTTTTGCTTTCAGATGCTTCGATATGGATCGTTGAATCTATTATGATGGGTTTCAGTTTATGATCCTTGTGTCTCTTATCATTATGATTGTGCATGTATATTGGTTGGCTGGTTATTATCATTGAACATTATGTGTTAGAATTATACTTAAATGTTTATATTACTCCTGCATTGGTATATTTGGTTATCTCTATCACAACATATTTTTATAATTCAATCATATTATATTAGTTGTTCTAACTCATTGATTATAGGAGAAGAGCAGGTTATGATATGATTCTCTACCTTTGAGTTGGGTTTACTTTATTTGTTTATGGGCAATCTGAATTATCCTGAGCCAAGTTTATAGAGAGCACCGGCTATGCTTCAGTAGTTTCCTATTTATTTGTATAGGGTTTTGATATACATTATTTTGAGTTAGTTATCCTCACATCAGGCTTTATGTCCAACCTGCATTTTGTCCTCGTCTGTTTATGTCATGACAACTCTCGGATACTCGATTGAGTAGTTTAAAAGTAAGGTGCTTTTGGGGATACACTTTTTGTATAACTGGAGCACTATGGAAGCAAAGTCAATACTTTAGATATACTTGATATTGTAGTAGTATATGATAAATATGCTATTTATATATAAGCTTTATTGTATCAGATATTAGATACTGACCTTCCACATTTATTATTTGTTTATCAGTCATTCTCATCAGTATAGTCCCTTATATAGTGATTATCATGTTATTTTCATGTATATTTAGTATATTATATATTATCATTCCACTATGAGATTCTATCGCTGTGCCTTGGGTCAGTGCTTTGTTTTTTCAACTTTACCTCGAGAGACAGTCTTTTGCAGTATTTAGGTGTCCAATGTTGTCATCAAACATTGATTAAGGGTATTATGAAGGGCGGGTTGTCATAATAAATAAGTGTGCGTATAAAATCTGATTATTTTAATAAGAATGAAAATATTCTTTTTAAAAAAACTCGGCATGAATTTAAACTTAAATCTATATTTAATTTTAATTTTAATTAGAATGGTGTTTCATATATATATATATATATATATATATATATATATATATATATATATATAAAGGTGTGATCCATGGGGAAACATGAAACAAGTTTTCGTTTTATTTTATTTTAGATACAGAATAAAAAATACATACATGCACATATATTTAATTATATAAAAATTAATTTAATTGTTTAGAACATTAAATTTAATTTTGATTTTTATTTATTTGATGGTTGAAAATAAGATGAGGGAAGAATCACACACACACACACACACACACATATATATATGCATGTATGTATGCATGGATGCATGCATAATGTATGTATGTATATGTGTGTTTGTGTGTACATGAATCACACTATTAAAATGAGTTGTTTACATTTCTATGATCTCGCTAGTTATTGGCACTTTGGTGATCAGCTATTTCCTCTTTGAACTCCTAATTCCTTGTCCTCAACTATCATGTGCAAATCCCTTTTTCTATGCTTTACCAACTTATTTAATGGAGGTAAGGTTTTTTCATGTCTTGAATAAGAGAGAATGGAGGCTATTTATAGCCAATGAAATATCAAAATATCCAACATCTTTCTCTCTAGACCTGAAGACTAAGCCTTCTTACCCTTTCCAGCCTATAACATAGCCAACCCTACCCATATAGGGTTAATGGATTTCAGGCCTAATTATTACATCACATAGGTTAGTTAGTTGATTAATTAATAATTTAGTTAAATCAATATATAACATTTATGTATATCATTTTAAGGCTTCAAATAAAAGGTCAACAAAATAATTGCATTAATTTTATTTTTAGTTTACATCATTATAAATTAATTTTAAACAGGTTGTACTAGGATATTAACTAACAGCAAAATTCTATTGAATCCTTGGTCTGAACTTGGTTCTCAATCAATATTTAAACAATTTGAATACCGAAGCCTCTATGGACTTTACCGAAGTACATTATCGCGTACATGTTAAGTCACTTATAGATCACTTAAGCAAAATTCAATTTTTAATCTTTATCAAGCTACAACTTGTAAAGATATTTTGTGCACATTTTCTTTTCATTACCACCGTATCATTAATATATCTAGAGTTTTATCTAAGGTCAAAAATTATAATAATAGCTTTTGTTAATTTCATAGACCACTTTAAAGTCCTTAGTTCAATCCGATCACATCTACTGATTAATCGGTTTTCTTTGGTCAAAAATTTTGACTTTAAGTTGATTACCAATTATAGTGAAACTAACCTTCTACAACGAATGAGAAGAATCCTTTCTTGAGTAGTATTTAACTTCAAGTAATTCAACATATACCCAACTATGGTTGTAAGATTATCGTGATGTTATGTGATCGACCATAATCAAAGTACAGTTTATATCTTAAGGTCCACGGTATCCTTAAGTCTAAAGACTACTACACATCGTTACAAGATATTTTCTATTATTGACTTAGTTTTATTAACTTATAGTGCACTCTCGTTGAGTCTTTCAGTGATTGTTCTAAACAATCCCAATCATATAACCCCTTTGTGTCCACAAAGATCATTAGTAGTTCACCATCCACCGTATGGAGAGCCTTACATAGCTAGTCTCAATGTATTGTAAATGTCCTTTTCTCGATATATCTAGATTAGAAACATTTATGGAATAAGTATTTAAATATTGATTCAATACTCATGGTTACAACATTCATAACTTCAATTGATAAAATACTTCTCATAATGATTTTCTACTTAATGTATCAATATCATTACTTATATCTCTATATAACATCACGTATAAACAATAATAAAACCAAAAACATACGTTATTTCAAAAAAGATTCTTTATAAGAGTTAAGTTATGTAATAAAATTACATATGTGACGCCCCACCTCTATACCCACGCTAGACAAGAACATTACTGTGAATGGTGTCAACTAGCACGGAGAATAAGGCTGTTGAGGAGCGACCATCTGTATAATTGCTTTGTTCGAGTACCGATATACCGGATAAAAATATAACTTTTCATCTCAAGAGGAAATACGACATACCGACACAAACTCAAAGCTACTACACAGTGGCTATAAAGGTCTTCGGAAACAAATATGGAAATAAACATAACACAAATCAGTCACAAACAATTCATATCACAAAGGCGGAAATAGATATGAATATTACACATGAAAGTGTATATCAGAGTAGTGGTCAAAAAAATCCACGATAATACAAAAGAATAGAAACACGTGCTATACAAAGGAATATGACTATGAGTCTATATCTCAAGTGTATACAAAAAAATAAACTACTAATCTAAGTAGTTTGCCAAAAGTCAGAGTAATGATCCAGGATGAGAAGTCAAGCAGAAGCACCTGCAACATCTCGGTCTGACCCGAGTATTATTTAAGAAGAAAATAATAAACGGATCAGTCTAGCTATAAATATCAGAAGAAATGATATAGAATAGGAGATATGACATAAACATATAATAATCACAATGCCAAGCTGTGATAAACAAGTAATTGAAAATCAACAAGAGATTAATCAATATCACAATAATCTACTCAAGATAAAAAGGAATGTCATACTCCTGATTTCATTCACCAAGCCACAATAAGTGACATATATATATCCATGCCAATCGTAAAAGTTGGTGAAACACAAATTCCAGAAATCAACACACGAAATCCAAAAATCACAATAAAAAGGATGGCCAATCCCAGAAAAATGAGCCGGAGCTCCTCTAGACAGGGTATAGTCCCCCATTGCGGACATTGAGCCGAAGCTCCTCCTGGTGAGTCAAAAACTCCTCCTGACAGGGTATAGTCCCCCATTGCGGACATTGAGCCGAAGCTCCTCCTGGTGAGTCGAAACTCCTCCTGACAGGGTATAGTCCCCCATTGCGGACATTGAGCCGAAGCTCCTCCTGGTGAACCGAAGTTCCTCATGACAGGGTATAGTCCTCCATTGCGGACATTGAGCCGAAGCTCCTCCTGGTGAACCGAAGTTCCTCATGACAGGGTATAGTCCCCCATTGCGGACATTGAGCCGAAGCTCCTCCTGGTGAGCCGAAGCTCCACAAAAAAATGAAGTATCGTCCTTGACATGGACAAAGAGACATCGCATATTGCTAGTCTAAATCACAAAGATGATCGTCATGATCAATGAGAAGTGTCAATTACAATAAGCTAGTAAATATAAAAGTTTAGCTTCATGTCCCATAACCACTTACTTAACTTAAACATTTACGAACAAACTGTAAATCTCCACTAGAAAATTGTCACAAGAGATTCAATCGAACAAGTTCAAGAATTAACCGACGAAGTAAACACAAGCGTTTCATACCACTTGTTTTACTAAGCCGTTTAATTAGATTTCTCATACGAGTGAGGTAAAGGTTTGTATATACTAATAGATTGGAAAATGGTTTAAGAAAACGAGCTTTGTAATAAAATAGTGTTGAAATCATTTGAAGAAAGAGTTTTGATATTTACTACTAGTATAGAAAACCTTTATATTATTAAAGTGACAAATCACAAAGAAGATTGTAAGAACAACCAATTACAAAATTCACATTCGAAGACGTGAATAAAATCCAAAGAAATCGATACCAAATCCATAGAAATAGATATGTCCAAAAAGATCCATAAAAAGAAGTCATCAAAGTCGATAATAAGTGATAACGATTAATAGGATTGCTAAAATCGATAAACAATGGAAATTCACACAAAACAGCCTGAATAGGAAAAAATAAACATCTCCAGACGTCTGATTTGGAATCCAGACGTCTGGATTTGTTCTCTGGAAATAACCCAGAGAACACTCAGACGTCTGAAACCTCAAGTCAAACGTCTGAGACCTATCCAAACGTCTGGTTTGATGGTTCAGACGTTTGAAAATAGTCTCTGGCTTTTTTTAATAATATGCGTGCATACATTTTTACTTTCCAGGTCCAAACCAGACGTCTGGACTTGGTCACCAGACGTCTGGTCACCTGGTCTAGGCAACAATTTGCCTAGGCCAAAGTGGCCAAAACGTATCGGGAGCGATCGGACGAGCAACGACGACTAAGGATTTATGCCTAGCGACAACCCGGTCTTATAGGCTCTCCGAAACACCTCTTAAAGCATGATCAAACATCAAAGTTTGGATTTTTAAAGATTTGACTACAAAACACCAAAAATTGAAATATTCACCAAATCAATCCAAACCAAAAGCAAATGCACATGAATAATTGTTAGGAATTCATACCTAACAACCAAAGATACTTATAGTCATAGATGTGAGATAAAAATCTCACCTTTGAACCCAAATTAATGAAGAAGATGCTATG
Organism: Allium cepa; assembly: GCA_030765085.1. Taxonomy (NCBI): domain Eukaryota; kingdom Viridiplantae; phylum Streptophyta; class Magnoliopsida; order Asparagales; family Amaryllidaceae; genus Allium; species Allium cepa. The sequence continues at coordinate 853,608,771 of CM060928.1, forward strand.
AAGCAATGGCAAGAACAAGCACTCTTCAATTCCAACTCAACAAGCTTGAATCTAAGCTTAAAAGAGAAACATTCCCTAAATTAGGTTTAGAAAATTTCTGAAATTGAATGGAGAAAGAGTTGGAGAAGACGAAGGAGATGCTTACCAAGGGGTTCTCTTTTATTTTGGAGCAAGAACTTGAGCTAGCAAGAGGAGCTAGGGCTTGGAGTTTTAATTTCCACTCCTCTCCACCATTAATGCTAAGAAAACTGAAAAGAGAAAGAAGTGAGGGAGAATGGGGAGAGTGGTTCAGTTTTGGAGTATAAGTTAAAACATAGGGCTGAGCCCAAAACCAAACCCAAAGTGAAAAGTAGCAAAAATCAACTTTCTCCAAACATATCGAAGCTTATACTCAAAAAGGTCGCAAACGTCATTTTGAACTCAATGGGGGTGGTCTCGAGTCCTAATTCGACCGTATGCAAAAAGTAGGTTTTCGGACCAAAATTCGACGAACGATAAAATATTTAAATAAAATATTTAAATATAAAATCGATAAATATGCGGGTTGTTACAACATAGTTGCCCCTAGGTAACATCTTTAACTCTATCAATCTCCTATGTGGACTTGGAGCCAATTATGGTGCCTCATGGCCATACCTTCGACTAGTTTACCTAAACTAGACTGAGGAAGGGCCTTAGTGAATGGATCCATAATATTATTATTTTGTGTCTACTTTTAAGTTATACTTCTCCGTTATCGATGCTCTTTCATTGCATGTTAAATACAGAGAACATATCTCAACCTCTTGTCAAATTGTTGGTTTCCATTGCAATATATATTGCATTATTGCTCTTATAATACTTATTGGATTATCAGTGGCCAAAATCATCCAAGTTTTCTTATAAATTTCGCACGTATATTACTTTCATTGTGTCAGAATTTAAGGCGATGTAATTAGCCTTTATTGAATCTGAAGGAGTTAGTGGTATGCCTTAGGAGGAATTATGTGATTGTATTATTTAACTAACTCCGGGATTAATCTTGTTCGTACTACAAGTTATTTATGGTTTTTTTTATATACTATGTTATATTGTGATATGAATAATTATTAAATAACTAAAAGTGTGTGTATATATACAAGACAATAATTAAATGGAATATTTTTACGATTGTAATTGCAACTGTGAGTAATTAATAATAAATTAGAATAACATATTTTTAAATATTCATGTTCAAGATGTATTAAGAAATGATATTGATTCATCTATTGAAATAATAATACGTAATGTTATCCAAATATTGAACAACGTATTACTTATGTTTATCGGAGACACCAAGGGTTACGTACTTATAGATTGGACGATTATTGGATGACTAAACCAAAAGAATTCTTTGGTTGATAACAACTAGGTCAAATAGGAAACCTTAGTGTTACGATGCTACACAGTTCTCACAACTTGCGAATACTATAGAACTTCGACATGAGTACTCCATTTTTATTATAGTCAAATCGTGGAATGACGACCATCAAACGATTATAGTTGGGTTTGAGTTGAAGCGCATGAAGTGAAACACTATTCAATATATACTACGTCTCCTCGGTTATATGAGGTTAGTATCATGGTCAACTATAATCAACTCAAAGTCAAAATCGTTGGCTAAAGTAAAATGATTAATAACTAATGTTATTATTGAAACAAGGATATTGTAGATGTAATAAATATTTATGTACAAATATTATTGGAGTTTTGAATGATACAAAACTCCATATATCGTGAAGTTATATAGTGTCGACGAAGACAACATGTGTATACTATGTCGTCGTTTAACATTACCGCTTAAGGCGATCTAAAATATGATTTCATCAAAAGATCTATAAGCGATGAATTCAACCAAACTATCAAACCATTAGCTAAGGTGACATATGAACATTAATCTATGAATTGTTCAACATTAATCTTTCCTGAATTCATAGTTGTGCTTTGCACAACTGCATCTGCGAAATCTTCGAAAGACCGCACGATTTAGTTAGTTTATAAGGTTTTATTAATTAAATTAATTAATGTTAAAGAAATATTAATTATTATTTTATTTGATTTTTAGTGTTGTCTTTAGCGATGGGATAACTCCTAGAAATTTTCTGGGTGCCATTAGTAATTATTTAGATGTGTATACAAATATTATATATGCACACACATATATATATATATATATAATAGTTTCAAATATATAAATAATTAAAAATATGTTGACCATTTCTAGTCAACATAAATGGCTGACCTTCTCTATGCAATGAAAGGAAAGAAAAGTTTGAATTGGTCTTGGATACCAAGTAAAGAGGGCTAGAAATTTTGATATAGCATCTCTCTAATACTCTTTTATTTTCCACTTTGCATCCACTTGATATAAGCTCTAGCTGCCACTACCTTCAAGATGAACCTATCCTACCCTCTTCATCCAAATACAAGCTTCCATGGTAGCACTTATCCAGCTGTAAGTTCAGGTGGTGGATTAAAGATCCTAGGACCTAATTTGTAGATTAATGTATTAAGAACGATGAGATCTACAAAGGTAAAAATTTATTTATAAACCTATGCACATATTTATGTCCATACACCAGTATATATTATATTGCTATGAATATACACGCACACATATGCATATATAAATTTATTTAATAATTTGGAAATAAAATATAAACTATATAAGTTAATTTTACAAATTCTAACATATTGAAATCATAAATTGATAAAATTATTATATATATATATATATATGCAACATTATTTTTCGACCATATCAAAATTTTATTTTATGTAAATTATTAATTTATTTTATTAAAATATAATTTTATTTAAATTTTAATATAGATTTTTCAGCTAGATTCATACATACATACATACATGCATATATATATATATATATACACACACACACACATATATATATTATTCTTGGCATTATAAAATATATATTTTTGCCCTTGGATTTTTTCAAAAATATTGGTTGAGAATACTTAGGCATTTATATTTCTTTGGTATGTACATGAAATTATCAAATACACACACACATGCACACACATAAGTATAGTATATATGTATATACAATATATATAAATCTCAATATCATTATGTATCTGTATATTATTATTTAAATCAGAATGAGTGGTTGAAATTAGGGGTTTGGGGATCCTTTCCCTACACACACACGCTTTATATTTATCATGTTGTTATACTATTATATATATATATATATTATATACTAGTAGAAAGCCCATTCATTGCATGGTTCACAGGTTCCTTTAGTAATTAGTCTGGAAATCATGTAATGTAAGTGGAAGCAAAGAATATGGATTAGTAAACCATTGGTCATTGAGTATGGAAATTAAAGAATAAATGATGTGCTTTAAATATTCAATGTGCATATCTTATTTCAAAACTTTTTGATTGACAGTTAACCTTTATTTTTGGTGTGAAATTCACGTATCCCTATATGTATTAGTAACTTTAAAAGATATTAATTTTCACTTACAATTTCATGATGTAAATGCATATTTTTCATCCGTTTTGAGGTTTTACATCATGCAGATGCAAAGTTGAATCAATTTTTTGTTCGTTTATATGTTCGGATTATGTGTAGAAGCATAATTTATTTAGCAGTGCATTGAATTCATTTTGTTAATCCTCGATATGTATAATGTGGGTGCAAATCACTTTATTGGATATTCCCATCATGACGTGCTCCTCCATTAAGTAATTTCCATGTAAACATTAATTTGATCCATGGTACAAAATAAAATGAAATTCTAATTTGTATTCATGGAATATTTCATCTTGTGATTGCTTTCATAAAGTTTGTATGTGCAAAACTGATATTGACCGACATTGCTTTTGAAATATGTATGTGTACATAAATTGCATAAGCCTATATAAGAACTATATTTAGTAGTTTATGTATTATAACAAACCTCAACTGTTGAAAGTAAGTAAATAAAATACTTAGTCTTGAATTCATTATAATATTTCTTATCCACACACACACATGTCCTAACCTTTTAATGAAATATTATAATATAGAAAGGTATCAATATATGAAACAATGCAAGAACCCCTCTTAAAATACATGTGATGGATTAATACATGTGAAAATAATTAAATGTAATATAATTTCCTTGGACTCTTTGAAGAGTTGAAGAGATGTAGCGCTGAAACAAATTTATAGAACAATTCGAACAATAAGTTATATTCCAATGGAAACTATAAATGAGATACAATTTACCATATGTTAAACACACTACTTTGTATAGAATATCTTCTCAACACGATCGAACTAAAATGTTCATGTAGCAATTGACATCATATATGAATTCGAATAGTTTGCATATGGGAGCATTCAATATATTGTACAACTAAATAATTTGTAGGAAAATAATGTGACATGAGTAAATGCGCCTTTGAGTTTATAATATATTCATACACACACACATAAATACATACATAATTACAACGATGCAAGGTACCAAAATGTAAAATGTAATTTATGCTTTCTAATAATGGACATGCAGTGATCTCCATATTAAGAGTGAAAAAAATCAAACCAAAATTTTATTCTAGGTTTATAATCTAAGATACACCATAACACTAAATTCCAATGGTAAAATGGAGATGACATGGCTGGACTTCATAGGCTTTAATAGCAATATTTTACACAATTACAATATTGGTAGAAGATAGCGATTATGTTCCAAATTCTAATGCTTACTACAAAAAGACACCTTTATACTTTCAACTCAAGTACGGATACCTATATTTCACAAATAATCAACAATTAATGAAATCATGTAAGCATAAAAAATTCCATCACTAACAAGAGGACAAAAAAGTGTAAACAACATAAACAACCTTCAATCATTATTTTTACTGTTATGTTAGGAATAATTAATTAGATTCAACCAATATCATACTAGATTAATTCAGCAAACATTAATATACACTTTCCTATAGAAATTTCGAACAAACCATCTCTTATTCCAAATGTTTTGTTTTCAATACATTAAGGAAAACAGGCGATGAAAATAGTAAGAAAGAATAATACATTATTTATATTCATATGGTTTAAAGACCACATAATTGAAAAGATATGAAGGAAAATATAGAATTTATGAAAAGTATGAATGTCCCTACTTAATAACAATTCCTCTTTGTTTCTTTCTATTCTCATTTATAGAATGGTAAGATAAACTATATGTCTAATGTAAATGTGAGTAGCTAATTTTTATGTGATGCATCATGCAAAATGAAGGGCACAAAGCAGTAAATATATTGGACATACATTAGCCATACTTAGATAAAAGATAGAGAAAAAGTGATGGCTACATGCTAGCTTCTCACTTCGAAATCAAACTAAAGGAAAAAAGAAGGTAATAATGCAAGAACCAACCGTTAAAATAAAATAAAAGGAAAGCATATAAGAAACCATCCAGGAGTGTAATATGTATTCAATAACATATAGATAACATGTAATCTATGATAAATAATGCATATACCATGCCATTAAAATTAAAATTAAATTCAAAAGTTAAAGAAATTACAGTTATGATGAATAAAATAAAATTTACCCAAGAGATATTATGAAGTGAAACAAATTTAAGCCAACTCATGCTACAATGTTTTAAAATCGTTGTATGAGAAACGGAATAAGAAAATTATTTTTTTATTTTAGATTACTGTCAACCATTCAAGACACATAGAGGGAATTATTAGAGATTATACAGATTGAGCTTATATAATTATGGATAGACAGTTTAACATACTGAAGGGTCACTCCAAATTTGAAATGGTGCTAGATGAGATAATAAATCATCGTGATATTTATGATAAACTTTGTAAAATATGGAAATGAGCATGCTTGTCTTAGCTTTTGGCGAGTCATACTTAACTAAGCTAATATGTGTTATCCAAATCAATAAAAATCAGTACCTTTTTTAAATAGTTGAAATTCAATGATAATCAACTATTGAATTAGATAAGTTTTAAATATTGATTACACTAACATGTTTTGTTTACATGATGCTAAAAAATATGAGAAGAAAGAATTATTTTCGCCAAAAAAATGGAATATTATATGCAAAAAGTTATATATTGCTGTTTTTCTTTTGAACATGGTTAATTAGTGCTAAGATGTTTTAGTTTCGACATTCGGCACTACACCAGAAATAGCTTTTAACAACACAGAAAAATGTTGTAATAGCCTTTAAAGTACATTTTGAAACATTGTAATACGACATGTTGTAATAGGTCTAGTATATATAACAACGCTTTAAAAATGATGTGATAGACACTATGAAAGCCTGAGAGTTTAAAATAATTTTTACATGCTGTAAAACCATAAATGTATAGCTTTCGAAAAATGTCGTAACATACTATAAACGCGTTTAATATATGCAGCCAACATATATGTACCCTATTTTATACCAGCATGAATTAAACATTATCTTTCGTTTTCTTATTTTTGTAGCATTTTTTATTATTGTACTATCACAAAGAATAAGCAATTTAGCATTTACATTATATACGCATCCATAAACTTTGGTATCCAACATATATTAAGATATCCAAATCAACATCAACCACCGATCATATGCGAATATTTAAATCATTCAATATAATTTAAATATTAAGCATATCCAAATTTACATATATTAAATGTAATAACCCGAATTTTTGGTCATCTAACAAACTGGGTAATTAATAGAACATTGAATTATAAATTGAACTGATAAAAAATTCTAATAATAAAAGATATCAGGTTAGAAGAAACAATTTCTTCATAAATTGTTTAAAAGTAATCAAATTTGTTATTTTCAAAATATATTAATGTATTGTTTTAGCAAATAGATTTTTATAAAAAAAATAATCCTTTTCCAAAATTAAATTGTGTAGTTATATATGTATGTATATAACTTGATTTCAAAATTTAATCTTTGATTTGAACTTGAATTCAAAAGCCTTGAAAACTTAAAGTATAAATATTTTTAATTTGTTTTGGGTTTCAAATATTTGTGTAAACCTTTATTTTATAAATATAATTGGATTTATTCATTCCAAAATTATCTACATATAAATAGGTACATATTAACAAAATAATTAAACAAAGATTTACATTTATCTTATATTAACATCTAATTAAATACAAATTAACATTTAATTATAACTAATTAAATTTAGAGACAAGTGTAATCATCCTAGGCCTTATGATGACATGTGTTAATTAATGAAATAAGGATAATGACAAATGTTTAATCTTCAGACAAGTGGCATTTTAAAAATTAGTTTTTCTTTTATTTTTATTTCAGTTTTTATATAAACAAATCCTCTTTCCTTTTTATTCTTTTTCAAAATCTTACATGCAAAGAAACCTGAAAACACTTCCTTTGAAAAAGAAAAAAACAGAAGAAAAAAAAATCTGCAATCACCTTTAACAAAACCATATAACTCATCCTCAAAACTGCGCATCTTCAAAAGCATGCATTCAACTCATTTTCAAAAATCTGGATATTAGGAATCCTGCATTCCATTTCAACCCAAGCACCAAAAGTCTTTCCTGTCTCTGTAACATGAAATTTTTCTAAAAATATGGAAATATAGCAAGAAGCCTGCATTCATGAATTTTTCAAATCTGGAAGCATTTTTAAAACAAATTTAAGGGCATCAAACAATTGAAGCAAGTTTTAAAAGCATTCAAGCAATAGCAACAACAGTTTCAAATAATTCAAGAGTTTTCAAATCTGGAAATGTTGCTCTGCTCTGCATTTTAAATCAGGTGAGTAACTTTTTAAAATTTAAATTTAAAAAAAAATTGATTGCATGCTTGTGTACTGAAGTGAATAAGTACTGCATGTGTTTTAAAGTAATGTCTCTGATGTGAATTTTTATATGTACGCATGTTGTTATGTGCTATGCTATGTTCACAGTTCTTTTTTTTTCATTTTAAAATTCCTTACCACCTAATTTAATTTGTGTTAGGATCTGATTATAAACTAATATTGTTGATTTAACATGAATTATTAGTTAAGATTTTTATGTAATCTAAAATGAAGCCTGTTGTCTCTGAAAATCATAAAACATCAGTACATGATAAAATAAAGTAAAAAAAAAACCAAACTTGTTAATTTATAAAATCAGTATTATAAACTGAATACAAAAGCAAGAACATGATTTTTGAAGCAAGTATCTTAATTTTTAGTTTGGGATTTGGGGAATAGTTCTGGGATGAACTAAAGAGAGAAATTTGGAAAATTCTGGTGATCTACTTGAATATGGGGATCGGGTTTCCTCCTAGAGGTGGGGAAATGATTGGGGATTGGTGGAAAAATGAGTAATGGTGATGGATTTCAACATGGAGGTTGCAGCAGTAAGATTTCTTTTTAAACCCTAGTTTTTCATCATGTTAGGAATTTGATCGTCTCTGTCTCCATGGTGCATCGAGTGAGATGGGGCTTTGAGCATTGGCAGCTGGGTAGTAGATGAAGCTGTGGCCGGAGGTTCTGGCGATCTGGTGGTCGGAGTTTGAGGAGCGGTGAAGTTTCCAGGTTTGGGGGTTGATGGCAGTTGTGTGTTCTAGGTTTGATATAGGACTCGATTTTGATTCGAGCTTCTATGTTGAATTCTGGGAATCGTGATCATACCTGATGATGACCGGTGAGTTGTGGAGGCTGTGGAAGGTGGCTGGAGATGGCCAGAGCCACGATGCATGTGCACCATGCATTTTAATTCATCTGTTGATCTTTGGTTTGTGCAGAGGAGTTGGTCTCGGGATTTACTCGAGGAATTCGAACACTTACTCGAAGTAACTTAGAGTTTGACTCGAAGCAGTTTCGGGTTTACTCGAGTATGGGTTTGGTTACAGGTTTTTGATAAAACCTGTCACTGATCTGTTTTTTTTTAAAAAATGAATTTGAACTTAAGCAAATCTAAATGAGTTTAAAAGTTAAAATGATAGATTTAAACAAGTTTAAACCTAGTATGAAGTTTAGATTCAAATATACTTTGAATCTTAAAAAGTTTTAAATATTTAAATATGGGTTTCAAGTTTTTAAACCTGCAAAATTTCAGATTTTTAAGTGAGTGTTTTTGCTCGTGTTGGCTATGGTGTTGTGTTATAAGGAATGACAGTTTTTTTTTGATAAGTTTTTAAAAGGGAAGAAAGAAGGATAGTTCGGTTTCCATCTTTCCTGGTTGCCTCAGTGATTAAAACAAGGATGTTAACAAGTAAGTTTAACAAAAAAATTTGCTTTGGAATTTGTTTCTTGAACTATTTATTTCAAATAAGGATTATTCCCAAAGCTTGGTTGAACAAAGATGTGAAGACTATTTTAAAGAATGAATTAAGTGATAAATTAAGAATAATTAATTGGTAATTAAGTAAGGGTTATAAATTGATCAATTAAAAGTTAAATAAGTGTAATTAAGGATTATTTATGAAACATTGTTAATTAATGATCAGAGATTAATTAATTGAGAAAAATAGTAATTAAGAATAAATTAATCAAGTAATTAGGTTTGACAATTTAGCGATTAGAGGGTTGATTAGATAATCAAAGGTTACTTAAATTAAAATCAAAATGTACTTAATATGTAATTAGTTTTATTAATTAATATAAGTTAGGTTTTATTAATTAATAGTTAAAGGAAGTAATTTGAAATAAATTATCAAATGAAATAAATTAAAGGGTGATTGCTTAAGGGAAGTAATTAAAGACTTAATTACTTTGGGTAATTAATTTTAAGGATTGATGTGAAAACGTGATAAGAAATTTAAGGGATGTTTAATTATTTAAAAATTAATTACTTAACGAAATTAATTGGAATTTTGAAGTGTAATTAACGGGTAATTACTAAATATGATGAAATTACTTAATGAAAGTAATTAAGGAATTAAATACTTAGTGTAATTAATGAAGTTGATGCCGTTAATTTTAGTTAATTAAATAAGTTTAATCAATTAAAGGTAGTCATTTGATTTTGGGTTAAGTATAATTACTTAAGGAAATTAATAAGGTGTAATTACTTAATGAAGTAATTAATGGATGATTACTAGATGTAATTAATATAAAAAGAAATTACTTGATGAGGAGTAATTATAGTATAGTTACATTATGGAAGAAAATTAAGTAATAATTACTCAGAGTAATTAAAGGATTAATCAAGGAGTTAGTTTAATCCTTGGAATTATTAAGGAAAGTTAATTTATGATTTGATTAATCTTGATTAATGAATGTAATTTTGTTATGGGTTAATTACTAAATGAAATTTAGAAATGATTAACTAATGAAAGAAGTTTAAGGATCATTGATTAATGTAATTATTGGAAGTGGTCAATCTTGCTTATTAATGATTGAATGTTGACGAGTGCTTTGAATGGGTTGATATCTCTGTTATGAATTTCTTTGTGATATGATATGTTGGATAGACAGTGATAATGCGATTGTTCTATCAATATGAATTGCTATGCAAAAGTGTTATCCGGTAATCAAAATTGAATTGTACTTCACTTGAATAATTTAAGTTGAGATGATATTGGTTTCGAAGAGTCCGGAGTCGGGTATTAGTAAATACCCGAAACCACTTCGATTCCTTATAAATGGATATGTGTAACCAATAGGCTGGTTTGGGATGATTTAAGTAAATTGGACCTTTTAAATCTAAGTATTGACACTTAGAAATTGAGGTGTGACTTATGTGATGTCTATAACAACTTATGAAGTGGAAAATTTATTAAGTTACCCGGGTTCATATATGTTGTATGCTTTTGTATTCCTAGTTAGATGGGTTTACTCACGCTGGTTTCCAGCCTGACTCGGGTGTTACTTTGATGTATTGCTCGGGTCAGACCGAGTATTACAGACTTACAGGAAAGGACGTTCTGGAGTTCAGGAGGCAAGCTAAATGGCAGGGACGTATGGAGAGTTGCACTATGATATTGTATATATGAGACATGTTATATTGTATCTGTTCAATGTGTGTAAAATTGTTGTAACTCTGATATATCGACGAAAATTGATAGATACAGTTTCTTTTTGTATAACTGTTATTATTATTGATGTTATATTTTATCCGCTGTGAATGTGAGAGTGTGTTTGTTTCTGTTTCTTCTTCTTCTTACTCTTTCTTCTTTTCTCTAACAATCTGGAAATTACGGGATCGAAATTTTCGGGTCGTTACATTAAACATACCCAAATTTGTTGATAAATCGTATTCGTAAACCAAGATTAAATGATATCCAATAGTCAAGTTTTCATACCATATATACCAAGTATACACTAAACATGCATCAAAAAATACTATATGACAAACTATGCAAAGCCAAAAAAGGCCCAACTCTTACCGATCCAAAAAGAGCTTCAAACACTTCAATAATGAGACAACTTGCTAGCTATTGCATCAAAAATCTTTAATCGCCTATAATGAAAAAAAATTACTCTGGGTATAAAGCCATGTAAAAGATAAAGAAAAATATTTCAGTATAAAGCCAAAGAAAAATATTTTAGTATAAAGTTATACACATTTTCCACACTTACTCATTTTCCATTTAAGGATGAGTATAAAATGTTGAAAAAGATGATATGATATTAGGTTTTTATGTTTTTGTTAGTCCCACATCATTATATAAGTTCAATCCCAAGTTCCAAAACCTATATATTAAGAGCCTATGTAATGGAAATTATTTATACCTCTCTCCCTAAGTATTAATAAAAAAATCTCCCTTGGTGGATTTACACCATCACATTAGTAGTGGAACCACTTTAAAAAAATTGGTGTGCTTTCCTCTTACTTACTATTATTTGGTTAATTTCATCTTTGTCGCGAACAACCTTAATAATTTTAATTTTTTGTTTCACCGTCCATATTTTGATACTATTTTCTTTTGCATCAATGTTGTTTGATTATGTTTGCTTAGAAGGATTAACCTTAACAATCTAGTATAAGAGTAGCCAAGTTGATTTATAGAAGGTGTAAGGAAGTATGACAAAAGACAGGGCTGCTTTTGTTGTAACAAGATCTTACGTTAGAGGTTCTTCTATTGCATATGGATCTCAGTTGTCAATAGAAAGGTGGAACGGGGATAAAGACTTCAAGAAGTGGTAATTAAGGATGAAGCCTATTCTAAAAAGGAATACAGTTCATTGGGTAGTTATTGATACTTAGGAGTTACGAGTTGAAATTTTTTTCATGGAAAAGAAGGAGATGGAAGGATAAATGTTTACCACTCTACAGCTGGCTATGAGAGAAAATGTTATTTCAGAAATCAACATGGAAACTACTGCTAAAGGAATTTAGACTAAGCTAGTGAATCTCTATCAATACAAATCACTCAATAATCATTTAACTCTGCTGAAGACTTTTTCACCAAGAAGATGAGAGAGGGTGGTTCAGTGAAGACACATCTTAGTATCTTGGATGATCCTGTAATGAGGATGAAGACTGTAGATTTAAAGGTGGATGAAGAGGCGATGACTCTTTTGTGTTCCCTTCCAGAGCGTTACATGGATTTTGCTAATGAAGATGAAGACTACAGATATGCAAATGTACATCATAGCCTAATTGGTCCTTACAAATGTATTAGTCGTTTATTACCAAACAAACTAGATCCAACAATGGAATCAAAGCCTAATTGGTCCATACAAATGTATTAGTCGTCATTTAGGCAAACTAGTTAATTTATATGTCCAATGGGTGTCTAAGAATAAGATTGTCTAGAGTTAGCATTGGATGATAAGTATTCTGCTTACCCTGGCTCCTGACCTTATCTAATGGGTGAACAAAGTCCAAAAGTTGACCTAAATGTAAGGCAAGGATTTATAGGGCTAATTTAAAATTTAATATATAGTTTAAATTTATAATTAAGTTTAAAATATGAAATAATTTTAGAAGCATTATAAAATAAATTCAAAAAATTCAAAATTGTTTTGAGAAAATAATACAAATAATTCTTGAAATATATAAATATTTAATTGATAATTAGTTAAAATTTAATTAATATATATATATATATATGTATATGGTGAGATATGTATAAACTATAAAGCTTATAATTGAATATTTGCCTTAAATTATTTAAGATATATTAAATAGTTTATTTGAAATTTGTTAAATATTTAATTAAAATGTTTAATAATTAATTAATATATATAAAACTATAAAGGTTAATTACATAGTTTAAGACAAATAAAATAAATTTTTGAAATTTAAAAGAAATTTAAATAAATTAGGAATTAAAATAATTAAAAAATCAATTAATAAGATAAATACATATACGTATACATATACATATACACAAACACATACATACATTCATATATACATATATATATAATATAAGTTAAATAAATTATAAAGTTATAAAAAATGTTAAACTTATATAATTATATGTATAAATTAAATATAAGTGGAACTAAAGTAAACCCAAAGTAGAATCTTTGGAGTTAGCACATATGTATGATACATATACCATTATATCTAATATCCTGACACTTGCACTACAAGAGAAAGCGATGATTCTAGACGTAGATTGGAAACACCATAATGACCTAATGTCTATGCGATGTCACTAAATTACTTCTATCACTAAGGCTTCATAAGGGCATTACTAATTAGACTCGCCTTAGAAATGCCATGAACATTACGATATTTTAAAACTGGCATCACAAATGTGTTGTAAATTTCGTACGCCTTTGCGACTTTAAACAAACTGAGCGATGTTGTAGTGACGCCATCTTCGGTATCTTTTTAACTTCTTTTGGCATTGCAAAGGCGCAAGGATATAGCAATGCCTTTGTGACGTCGTTGAAGATTAGCAATCCATACCCATACTTTAATTATCATCTGAATGCAAAGATGGTAAATTCTGACACTTAATAGTACTGATATGCATGTACGTGTTAGTAATAATCAGAGCCATCGAATTAGGAAAAATCTAAATCCTAATTCACAAATGCCTCACTACTACGTACTGCGCACACCTTCTTCATTCTTCATAATTTTGAAATCAGGAAAACATTCCCAAATCCAAAAACCTAATTTCATAATTCATGAATGAGAAGAGAAAGACGCAAATGACACACTCCATCGCCTTAAGCAAGTGAAAAGCACCAAGGATCCACTAGCAATCCCAACCAACCTTGGATTCGAAGAAAACTTGCAACGACCCGGAATTTCATCGCTTTGATTTTGAAATATTTAATTAATTTTCAATATCCAAATAATAGATTTTATAATAAAAATAAAAATCTTTTAAATAATAAATAATAATGGAAATATTTTTCAAATTTGTTTACAAAAATAATAAGTCCGAGAAAAAATCGAAAATGTGCTTGGAATTCATTTTTCAAGTTTTTGACTTTTCGTTGACTAAAAGTTGTCAGAACATCGTAAATTTTATTGTATAATATAACGTATACATTTATAATTAAATTAGGATATACATATATGTGTAATTATATATATACATATGTATTTATGCTTAGGTATATAAGAATTAAAATATAAATTTGGTAAAATGAATATGTCACATCATAGGTAAACATAAGTACACCGTGCATTAAAAATATGTTGGAGATTGGAAAATGAGAGAGGACACGTGGGGGGCTGAGGTACATGATGGTGAGGTGGCATGATGATGTGGCAAGAGGAGATGGAGGGTAATGAACCAAGGGTGTTTAGGTAATTTACTTAGTTCTTGCTTATAAATACCCTTTACATTTCTTCAATTTTGCCTTTACTTCCTTGTGCCATTTCTTACTCATTTCTTAACCAAATGGAGGTTCTCTTTTTTCAAAACGTGTAAAATCCCAATGGCAACAACTTTCATTTGTACCACTTCTCCAAATTTTTAAAAACTTTTCTTTTTACAACTTTCACAATTTCCGTGAGTTACTAGTCTAAAAATTAGTTATAAGAAAACCAATTTTCGGGTTGGAATTTTTATGAATTCGGTGATAATACAAACCCCCTCCACCTTTCAAGTCGAGCTCCACCATCTTTCGATCCTATGCACCATATTTGGCCGAACCATAAAGCCACCACAAGCCACCAATCTTGTTCTTACCAAAGTTAAAGCATGGATTTATGCTTGGTTTAAAAGTTAGGGAAGTTCGAGTCATTTTGGTAGCTTTTGGGTGTGTACAACTCAAGAATTCATTCAAAAGTTCTAACTTTGAATATGATGCTTACTTTTATAATAAATATTATTATTTGGTTGTTAACTATGTTGGATGTTTGGTTTAGACACTATTTAATGTTGTTGTATGTGATTGGAAGTTAGACTTGAAATGAAGTCTAATGTTGAAGTTAGTTTGAAAGCTATGATTTTAGTTTATAGTTGTGGCTTATATATGTTGTTATGGCATGTGTTTGGATGTATGAGCTTATGTATGTGATGTATGTGCTAAGAAAGCTAGCATTTTGACTTGTTAAAGGACATCGTGATCCGTTGGTTTAAAATTGTTTTAAAACTTTACCTTTAGAAATGTTTTATAAAAGTTTTAAAAACCTTTTATTTGTTTTCTAAAACTTTATTCAAAGTTTATAAAGTAGTTTAAATATTGAATAAAAGATTGAAAGTGATTTAGAATATAAAATGAATTTTTGAAAGTTCAGGTCGTAGAGCGATAGTCGCTATAAATGAAGTTCAGGAAAAACGAACTCCTTTTGAATTTAAAACATTTAACTTAAATATATTTTTTGAAAATTGTTTTCTAACATATTTTAAATATTTTAAAACAATTATTAATTTATTAATTTATTTATTTAGTGATTATTTAGTTAATAAATTTAAGCAAGGTAATCAGGACTTAATCATTAACTAAGTTAAAGTAGTTAATACTTAATTATTTTTATGTAAGTTAATTATAATTTGTTAGTTAATAAAAATTTAATTATTATTTAAATAATTATTTAGAGGTTATTCATTATTTAATTAAGACTAGTTAAAAAATTATTTAAGAAGGATTTAATTATTAATTAATAATTAATCAAGTTAAATTTAAATTAAGATTTAATTAAAACTTAATCATGATTAAATTATTTTAAATGAAGGTCTAATTTATCATTTAAGTTTTAATTAAGGTATATTTAATTAATTAATTAATTGAGGTTAATTAATTTGCATTATTATTTAATAAGCAATCAAAGATTTATTAGGGTTTAATTAATAATTTAATAGTTAATTATTAACTGAAGGTTTAACTACTATTAAGGAGTTTAATTTTTATTCATTTTCTTAATAGAAGATTAAAGTTTTAGACCACTTTATTTCTAAAGATCAGTGTAGTTTTAAAGTATATTCTTTTAAAAGAATATTTTAAATCCAAGGGATTTGTTTGTTGACTATCCTTAAGTAAACCTAATTGAATATGAAACCTAATGACATCCATTTAACAGAATAAATCACTGCTCTGCTAATTAACTTGTGTTTAACATCTGTTGGGTAGAATAAATCACAGTTCTACCACAGTTCACCAAGTCGATTATGATGACATCTATTTAAGTAGAATAAAAACCCAGTCTGCTATTATATTAACTTGGACATGTGTTTAGCAGAACAAATCCCCATCTGCTATTATAGTAACTTGGGCATCTTACTTATACATTGATTTGTTTGTTGTGGTCGATTCCCTTATACATATCTGCTTGTTATGTAAATACCAATACTATAACTTGAAAAGTAAACTTAATTAAAAGAGAACCATTGCGTTCACTGAGCTTCTTTCTAACTTTTAAGGTCAATCATTGTAACAACCCGTATATTTGTACTATTTAAATTGACGATATTCCATACTTGTCAACTTAAATAATACAAAACAAGAATCATTAATGGAGTATATATATAAATAAATGAGAATCATCACAGAATCACATAAATATAACATCACAGAAAAGTGCAGCGAAATACAACATAGTCATAAGAGTAGTTCATGAAGCTACCCATAAATACAACAATGTCTCAAATAAAGAAATAGAACAACATAGAAGTCCAATGGTCCAAATAGAAAGAACAATACTGAGAAGATAAGATAGTGATAGTCTTCGGTCTTCAACTTTAAATAGAACAGCAACAGCAATCCTCAGTCTGATCCGAGCATAAGCATAAACAAACACTCGAATCAGGACATATATTCTTATACAGATAATATGATTCAAATTCAAATAACAATAACTCAAAGATGAGTGGAATAACATCTTTAAGGATCCGTTAACTATTTATACATAATAGTGTACGATACATAGATAATGTCTAACAGTAAAGTAAAATATCAAAATAGTGTTAAGGCTTTACCGTTGTCCCCCTTAACACATTTTACATAGCATTAAAGACTATACATCACTGTAAACTCCACCATAAACTAGTGGGATATCAGGGAGTACTCCATAGGTATAATACAAAACAAATTCATGGTGGTCGCATATATGGAAATACAAGTATGACAAGGCACATGAGGCAATACCCAAGGTAGTGAAACTACCGTTTGGCTGATTTGGATTGGTGAGAACGCATCGCTGCAACGATTGCAACACCGCGAAACAACACTCCAAATTCAAGGGTGCGCACCAATCAATCACAATGTAAATGAGTAGTTTACGAAGAAGTGTGTTCGCTCGAGGTAGCTAACCCCATTTGGCCCGGCACGGCTCCTGTTTTAGTCATTTCCAATTTGACACAAAAGTCAAGGCTATCCATTATCATTCACTTTCTTCAGTTATCGCGTACGTTAATCCAACCACTTCATTCTGGATCACTCTCCGCGTATAGTTATTAAAGTGCTTTTCGGTTTAGACAGTGAGTATGTCATTAACCGATTCCGGTTCCTTTAATAACCTTCGTAATTTATTTACCGATTGGTCATTTAAATATATTTCAAACCAATTTAAATTCGTAATTCAACATTTTATTGTCTTTCCAAACAATTTCAAAATTTACGCTACTTTCAGTTCCATTTTAGAATTCTATATTTCGATTTCAAATTTTGATTTGAATAGTTCAAGTATACACTTAAATTTGTATATAAGTTCCATTCCATATTCCTTAAACTTAATGTAACGTTCAAATTGATTTAAACCCATTTATCAATTTCCTTCAATATTCATTAAATTAATATATCATTTTAAACAATTTTCATTAAATTTCTAATTCATTAAATTTACTTCTTAAGCTCAACTTCACTATCAAAGAAAACAAATCAAATTTAAATTAAATTTGTCAAATCCAATTCTTTAAATTTCAAATCGTTCATTTATTTCGATAAACGCATTTTTATTTCTTGTTAAAGAAATTTAATTTCATTTATTTATTACCTTCGTTACACTTCAAACTCAGTTAATAAAGGGATTCAGTTTCACTTATTCAAGAAATTCAATTTCACTTAATAAGAAAATTCAATTCAATTAATTTTTTAAATAATTCAATCTCATTAACTTATCAAATAATTTCAAATCTTAATTATCACTAATTCCAAATTTAATTATTAATAATTTAAAATTTTAATTATTAATAATTTTAAAACTTAATTATTAATAATTTTAAAACTTAGTTATTAATAATTTCAAAACTTAATTATTAATGATTTCAATACTTAATTATTAACAATTTCAAATAATTATTAATGATTTAAAAGAACTTAATTATTAATAACTTCAAAACTTAATTATTAATAATTTCAAAACTTAATTATTAATCAATTAAATTTTAAACAAGGTTCTTTCGTCAATTCCTACGTTAATATTTGGTTAAATTCCAATATTATCACCTCCTTCCATTCAAATTTAAATTCAATTTTATTTCAAAACTTTATTATTCTTCAAATAAAATCTTTATCTTATTTAAATCAAAACACTGACCAATCGGGATTAATTTACTTTTCTATCCTATGTCAAATTATTCGGGTATTTATCATTTCAACCCGATTCCATTTCAATTCAAAAATCGAAACATAGCAAAGGGAACTTGCAGTGTAATAACTGGGATGGTGTCAAAGTAAATAAAGAAACAATAGCATCCATACAAACAATTCAACAATTTATTTAAATAATCCCCAAATAATCGTATTAATTTACATTTGTTATTTATGCAAATTAATATAATTATTTCTAGAATCTACACTATCATTTCATGTAGATTAAAGATTATTACATTACGGTTTTTCACTTGTCATTCAATTTAAATTTCAATTTTAATACTACAACAATTAATCCAATATACATTCAAAGGTTCAAAGTGTAATTTATCAAATTCTACGTGTCAATTAACTTAACAATTAAAAGGGGTCATATTTCTAATCAATATTCAACATATAAGGGGTCAAGTTTAACAAATCAAAATTCAATATATATAATCCATTTAGATTGTTAACTATCCTATATCAATTTCAACTTGCAAATTATTTATCTCTTAACAATAACAATTAACATCCAATTCAACATCACATAGCAATCATTCATCAATCCAAACTTGCATAAGAATATAGTCGTGAAAATTAATTCACCTTTCGTGGTAAAAGAAATTTAACGCGAAGCACAAAGAAGCACGAATAGAGTCGGTACAATTGCGAACAACGGACACTGTAATATCGACAAAACAAAACGATATTAATTCACTGAGCATCATATATAATTTATAAATTATAGATTCGCTTACCAATGACGGAGAAAGGACGAAAGCTGAAAATCAATGCTGCTGCAACAAGAAGCTCAATTAGTTGCTTCTGCACACAACAAGCAGAGAAAAGTTGGTTACTATTTTGGCAACCAAATAGATATTTAGTTACAAATTCTTCTGCAGTATCTAAACAACAGTGCTACTGTTCAATTATATATTTTTTTAATTTTTTTAAATAAAAATGGCCGAGACTCTCGCAACACATTTTCTATTTCTACTGCATGCCTACTCACGCATCTTCCCAGCTTCATTACTTACCCACTTGAGGCACATACACACAACACACAATGTATACGTTACCATTTTTTTTGGGCCTAATTTCCTCCACCTAACCTATGCACGCACCCCCTTCATGCACTCATGAAAACTCTTTAGCCATTCTCACGCATGAATCCCACCTCATGCACTCACCCCTCCCCTGCACACATCATAATACATGCACTCCTTCACATACTGCCCTCACACTCACACACTCTTTTTTTTTGCCCACTTTTTTTTTTTATGTATCAGCCGAGACTTGTACACATTTACCCACTCCCCTTGCAAGCTACGCATGCAACATTTTTTTCTAATAGAACACGGCATGAACTTGTTTCAAAAAATGGACACGAGTACCCAACTTAATTCATATGCATGCACATATTTTGTGCACACAACATGCACGCACAGGCCAGGGTGGAGCAACGAGCAAGATGACGCTGGAGGAGTGCGGCGCATCAGTTTGGGAAGGGAAGATTTGAGTTGGAGTGGAGTTAGTTTCAGCCATGCTCATATTTTCAGAAAAAAATATAAGGAAGAAGAGGGAAGAGGGGAAGAGAGTGTGAATAAATGGAAGAGAGTATGTGGTGTGCGCATGAGAGGGGGAAAGGTGCATGCTCTCTTATATTTCAGCCTTGTTTTTTTTAAATTTGCAGAAGGAAACGAAACATGAAGAAGAGAAAGGAGGAAGAGAGGCACACATTACCTGATGAGAAGTGAATGGAGATGAACCGTGAAATGAATATGAAATGAAGTGTCTTTTCTTTTAAACTTAGTTCAGTAAATAACTTTTACTCCCCAAACGTCATGTCCATTCCCAAAGCAACCCCCCAGCTACTAGCTTCCAACTACCGTCTTAAATGCCTCACCTGAGATTTATAAAATTTTCAAATTTAAGTGAATCCGGGTTAAGGAATTTGGGTTGCAATTGTTTACTCGGTTCGTCCAAACGGTTAAATCAACGCGACGATTTTCGTCGGACACCGGTTAGCACGAATAAATATACTATTTTGATCAGTGCGACGATGCGCTTCCAACGGTACACAGATTATTACGATACGATAGTTTTATAAAAATTCAAATTTACGCCGCTTAAATTGTACGATTTGCGAAACAATTTAAACGGAACAGGCGATGACAGTTTTCGACTAAATGAATTACATCATTTTAATCAGAATAATTTTTACAACATAACTGTGTGAAAATATTTGGATTTGAAAGATAAATTTTACGCAGCTTTATGTGAACTGATATACAATAAAACGCGAACGAAATTTACTGTAATATTTTGCGACGAAACTTTTTCTATGTTCATATCTAACTGGACCTATGTCATAAATAAAGTTTGGACGTTAAATGAGATCGTTTATAAATTTCAAAATTCTTATACTGAAACGATGAATTTAAAATTTTAAATTGGGTCGGAAATTCAGGGTCATTACAATCATACTTTTAATAATTAGTTTAAGTTAAGTAATGATTTTAGCAAAGATGTTTTAAATAATTTTTTTTTATCAAAAGGACTTTATTAAATGATTTTATCATAGGAGTTTGGTTTTAAATAAGGAATATTTATAATAAAGTTTTATAAATGATTTTGGATATTTATAAAGAAAGTTTATAAATAATTTTGGAGATTTATAAGGAGATATATAAATGGTTTTGATATTTATAAAAAAGTTTTGTAAATTTAACTTGGTGATTTACAAAGTGTAAATGGGTTTGGAATTTAAGTAAAGAAGCTTCATAAATAAAAGAAATTTATTAAGAGGATTTATGGAAGGAAATTTGTAAACGGATTTGAGATTGGATTTTCTTTAACTGAACTTCTTAATTCTGGTGGTATGGGAATTCGTTCCTCGCTTAACACCGAAGGAATATTGTTTAAGGTTATCTTTATCTCTAGTTTAAATAAAATTTTGTTTTGATCCTTTGATATGATTTGGAATTGAGAAATCTTTCACAAATTCTTTGTGAATATACTTATGTCGGTGAGATAAGTGTATGAATGTTTTTGATAGATACTTTTGAAAATATTTTTAATAAATAAAAGATTTAGTTTGGGGATTAGTGGTTGGTATGGGTAATTAAATCTCTGAATTTTTTGTTGTTTGTTTATTTGATAGTTAAATAACCGACTATCAAATTTGGATCAAAATATAACTTCGGAAATATCTAGGAGAAAAACGTAACTTATATGTCACAATCATATTTGATGATGCGGTACCGTGCATATAAATCTCGTTTTGTTCTCCTGGGACAAATGATTGGGAGGTCCGTCCACTTAAATGTTTAGGAGGTGATCCCTGCTCCTATGTATTGTTGGATTATTTCCAATGAAACAGGCGTTCAGTTTACTGGAACTATCGAAAGTTGTTTCGAAGAAACTGCAATTGGATAGGTATAAGTTATCCGAAAACCCATTCGATCCAACACAAGTGTTTCAAACTGAAGATATCTCGAAGATGATCGAAGATGATTCTTTTGAAGTGCAAGGGCTACTCGCTACTATTTCCGAGGGTGATTTCAAAATGGATGTAGTAAAGCTAATGTCTTCGGTTTTGTTTAGACTTAGAACAAACTTGTATGGATGAATGTTGACACTGCATTGCTGCTTGGAGGGTAGTGTTTGTATTCTAAGATGGTATTCTATATAAAAAGTAATCGTAGCCTTAGGCCTTTTTAACACGACAATGACTAAAATCAGGGGATATAGTTTAATGTTATGTGGTTCTCTACCATTAAGGTATAGTCATCATCCAATCTAGATCGGTAGTATAGGTCATGTAAGCTTGGGGCCCATTTAGGTTGTTGATCCCAACTATGGTGATGACATACTTAGCACAATCCAGTAAGGGGTATGGCCGGTCTCAACTTGCAGATTTGCAGTAGTCCATATGAGGCTCTCAGTGTGTTTTATCTAGAGATGCATTGTGATAGGTGGTATCCTAGAGCCTTGTCATAATATGGAATCCAATCTCCAATACAAGCCATTTTGATTTTGATTGTGCCAAAACTCTACTGGAATGTGAGATGCAAGCATTTCGGCTATTTTACATATTAACTTTGAACCCTTTGACATTATTATAATATCACTTGATTTTATATAAAGGTATTTTAGTTATCGTAATGTAAAAACCTATTTGTATTTATGTGCGGCTTGGTCTTACGAAATGCCATTGATTTTAAAATATTTTACAAGTTATAATAAATTAATTCCTTATGATTTGAGTTTCTCACGTTGGTTTTACCAGATTGATTACGGCGTTATTTTTCTTATAATAATCTATCAGCTCAGGCATATTTTTCATATTTAGTTGGATCCATTGGAGCTTTTAGGTGACGAGTTGGATTCTCCTAGACATATTCACGTACCTTATATTCTTCTGCTATTTTCTTTTACTTTAATTTTGTATGTATGTATTAGCAATTATATGGACAGGCTATTATGACTGTTCAGGCTGATAATAGGTTAATGTACTCTGATGATGTATATAATGAAGATAATTTCTTTTTGTAAAGACTAATTCTTTTTATATATTACTCGTCACGTTTTGTGAGATTATATTCTTTTTTTCTTTCTTTCATCCCAATGACCTGTCTTTCGAAAACTTAAATGATCGACCACAAATACCGAGTGTAACATGTCTGATTTCTCGATGCCCGAAAGTCGACATCGATACGTCCACTGTATCAAATGCCGCACAGTCGAATGCCCAAAGACCGAATCGTTAAGGTTAAAGAAGAAAGAGGTAGAGGAAGAAGAAAAGAAAATAATAACAGAATCTCAAATATCACAGCGGAACAACATATAATAGATAAATGAATATGTTTAAAACCAAAGCACTATATCAGTTTATACATCACGTTATTAGAGTTTACAATGACACAATATAACACTGGCATTCATTAGAACTTGCTACATAGAAATTTACTTTACAATAATCCACCCGCAGATGATACTATATAATATAAGTCATACGTCTCGCCATCCATCTTGAACTCCAGATCTCCATAGCAACTTCTTGACTTTGCTTCCAAATAATGATAACCTGACTCTAGGTTGCCCGTGTGGAAAATTGTGGGCACCCAGAGTTTAGAAAGGGAAAATAAACTCCAGGTCAGTCGTAGGACTGGTGTGAGATCTTAAAAATAGTTATTTTCACAAAGAAGTTAAAAAGAAATCCGCTATGCTTTTGGAAAATGAAACTACCATAAGGCCTCCCGAGACACATACAAAGCAAACGTAGAATTGGAGGAGATTTATCCTTATGATAGTCAAGCATGCTTAATACGCAAAATCCTTTCGATATTATTATTAGTGCATAGTGCAGAAAATATTTCGAAAGTATAATATTAATCTTAGTCAGCATACAACCATTATTGTATGCCCACTATATCTACCATCCAAACAGTGGGGCGCCACCATAAGTAGATGGCAGGTTATACAACTAAAACTGTACAGGGCACATATTGTTTCTTTGGATTTCCAACAAATGGTCAGTCTAAGGAACTTCCTACCGCCACATGGGTACGCCTTTGGAGGGACGTCCCGAGAACTTAACCAGCACTCCGCCAACACAAGGCCGTGTTACCTCTGTAACTAGGTAACTACTACTCGAGTATGCCATCCCTCGGTCCTTTGGGACCTTTATCCGAGGATTCTCTACACCAACAACCACAAAGTATAATAAATTTGCGGCAACAACATAGGTAAAATATCTAGGCTCCATACCATGATCTACCCTTTTCCAGAAGGAAATGGCATACCCTAAAGGACGCGACCCTCATAACCTTGCCGCATCTTTCCTGTTTTGACCATTTTTGGGGTGTGAGGTCGGACGAAGTCTCGTCCATAAAGCTACACTTTTCACAAAGTCATGCTTTGATCAACAAATAATCAGCAGCACTTCGTATGCCACATTACCAGTTTGGGAATACATAACTAGTAACATCAACTACATAACCTCTGAGCTCGTACGTCTCAGAGAAGGGTGTTAAGCGAAGAGAATAAATTCTCCGCCACCAACAGAAATGTATTTGATAGAAACTAGTTTTACATCTCAAAGTGTAACGTCAAACACACATCCATACAACTCCGTTCCGGGATTGAACGGAACCGAAGGCACTTCAAAGAAGCCCTTGCAAATCCGGATATTCACAAATCACGTCCCGAATCCCCATCATAAAGGATAATAAAATCTCTATCCTAGAGCAACCCGGTGCAGAGACATTCGACAGGTTATCCTTTCGTTTTTAGAAAATACCCTGTCTTTAACACCATCTTCAAATGCAATCCCATTTCGTCGTATCATTATTCAAAATGGGTTTTATGACACACAGGGTCCTCTCCCGGCTAATCTGAATAACGAGCGCTTATTTTTAAAAATAGGTGTTACATTCAGATTTCAGCAAATTACAACAGTTTCTACTTTGATCTTCTTAAACAAAAGATCCATCGCAATCACAAAGGTTCGATGTGGGTTTCGAATATCCACTTGGATTCCGACCCCCGGTCGCATCGAAATTCAAATGTCGTTTAAAGGCAAATATTGATAGTTGGTAATTTAACTATCAATCAACATTCACAACAATCACTGGATTTCAAATAATTTTTCCCTAATTATTATTTTCAAAATATCTTTGCAAGATATTATTTTACACTTCAACCATTTGAAAACAAATTCCAAATTACTTTTCACCTTTCAATTCCTTTGAAAACAAATTTCAAATCATTTTTCACTCGCAGAATAAGATTCCCGATATTATTTGTTTCCACTGAAGGTCTACCGGGCTAAAATACTTTAAAATAATTCAAATTACTTATCCAACATATGTACTTGGAAATATTTAGAACAGAACTATTTTAAAACACTTACTTAAAAATTAGTTATGAAAATACTATATAGAAATTTCGTATAAAAATTCAAGGCCAAACTAATTTTAAAATAAAATTAGTAGATAGGATATAACTATTTAAATATCCATTCTCTAAAACAAATATCAATTTAATCTTTAAATAATTACTTCTATAATAAATTAAAATAATCTTTACTTTAAAGATTTTCAAAATAACCCAAGAAAATAATTTCTCCAACATAATCTTTCCTTAAAACCATCTTTACAACTTTAATTTCATATTTGTAGACTATATTAGAAAACGTACTTGGCTTTCCAGGGAAAGTACACCATCCATTCTAAAATGGTTCATTCAAATCAATTTATAAATCCTTCTGGATTTACTTTAAATTTACGTTCCAAATCCGTAAATTCCTTTCCACGCTTCTATTTTTTAAAGAAAATTCCCCTTTCTTTTATAAAATTTCATTATGAATTTAAACTTCTAAATATCACTTGATATACGATTTTCAAATCGATTTCTAATTCATTTTCAGCACCGAATTAAATTCTAAATTTATTTTCAAGTACCAAATCAATTTCCAAAATTGATTTCTAAATTTATTTCAACACCAAATTTATTACCTTTTGAAACAAATTCCTTCTTTTAAATTTATTCAATTTTCTAAAATTAATTTACTATAAATTTTCTGCTAAACTTTAAAAATCAAATTTTATTTATTTTTGGTATCTTATGATACCAAAAATATATTTGGCTAAATTATAGCCTTCAACAGTTTCAATCACAATATAATCACACACATATTATAATAATCAACATACAACATTGAAACAAATTCAATTATTTGAGGAATCCAGTTCGATCCCTACAACCTGTTTTCCCTGCATCCGTAGGCGTTAGCACAACAATTAAATACTCATTCCACTTCGAGGTGGAATATCGCGGTATATGGGATTTATAAAATATCATCCGCTACTATGCGATGCAATAGGGTCTCAACCGCTATATAATGCGGGAAATCAACAACTCCAAATACATATATAATACCAATTCACTTCGAGGTGGAATATCGCGGTATATGGGTTTAATATAATAACCTCCGCTATTATGTGGCGCATATGGTCTAAACTAACATAACTGATAATAAATTAAACATCCAAGCACACAATCAACAATTTAAATTTAACTATCACAATTCAACAATTAATCAATAACTGAAATTTTTAATTATTATTTTTAGTGAGAAGATCTCACCTTTGCTTTTGAATTTGCAATCCAAACCAATCCCGAATTTTTTCTTCATAGTATTAAACCTTGCTTAAACAATTTATACAATTTATTAATATCCAGATCAATCGAACAATTTAATTTTTTGCCATTTTATAATTTATTCAACTAATACTTTAATTTCTAAGCTAATGATTTAATTTTAAATAAATTCCTTTTTTAAATTTATTTAACTAAAAATTTAAATTTAAAACTGAATTTCCTTTAATAGATTATTTTTAGTAACTAGATGAATTAAATAAGCTTATCAAACAAATTAATTTCCATTTTTATTTAAAACATGAATATTTTTACTATTTAAAATAGAACATGCTTGTGTACGAATCTTCTTTGCAAAAATGGATATAAATTTTTTTCTTTTTATTTTATATACCTATTGTAAATAATTTTAAAAATTTCTCTCATACATCTACATATATTAAAAACTTTAAGACTGCTTAATCAAAACCTTACTGTTTTAAATCCTTATTGCCTAACTTTTAATTTTTTTTAAGAAAAAAAATTCAAACTTATCACTTATTTAATTTAGTTAACATAAACTGTTAATTACCTTGCCTTCATTTGAATTGACGAACCCCAGACATGTGCCTCCTTCCTACTGAATTCGAAATTGCGACATCCCTATTTGATCAAACCCTAGCCTCGATGCGCGCAGCAACCCAGATGCACCGCCTCACCTTGATAGCCTCTACTCGATGCACTAGCGCAGCTGCCGCCTTCGACGACACAGTCGCCACTCACGCGCATGCTCGAGCCACCCAATCGCGATGCCACCCGGCTTCATCGACGACTTCGGCTTCGAACTGGCGACACGCAATCCTTTTTTTTAATATTCGGAATAAAAATTGATTTTTTTGATTGAAGAGAAAGAGCGGGCATTTGATTTTTTTGAACTGCTTGATTGAATTTGGGAAGAACGAAAAATTGTCGATCGATTGGGTTTGAACTTAACTGATTTTCTTTGCGGCTATTATTTTGTTTATTTGGTTTGAACGAGAACGAGCATTTTTTTTCTTCATTTATCTTTCCACTGTCGCCTTTAAAGAAGACAGGGAAGGAAACACGATGATGTTGGCTTGTACGAGCGGAGACAGTGAGTTGAAGGTAAAAAGTTGAGATGTGACTAGGGTATAAATATATATATTTTAAACTGAATTCAAACCATCTTGATTTACGTAGCTTAAAATTGCGAACTCCTATCGAGGCGTGCCGCTAGGCGTTTATAGTGTTATACCCCTATCCCGAACACACTGGAAAAGGTTCCGAGTCCAAATTCGATCATATGGAGAAGATAGCTTTTTGAACCGTTACTAAATTAAATTTTCAATTTAATTTTCAACGCGTTTGTTTTTTCGTACGGCCAAACGACAACTCCGATTGCTACGAAAATTGAAATCCGATAATAATACAATATTACGGATCCAATGGACCTGGTTTCTTTGAATTCCGAGACTATGTCTCGAAAAGCTATTTTCAAATATCATTTTAAACGATAAAAATTCAAAACTGAGCAAAGTGTCTCCAAATTCAATCCTGAAGCTTCCATTATCTTCAGTATCATCAATATAAATGTTCTAAGCCTTTAAAAATATTTTTAATCAGCTTAAAACTGAAGATTCAAATTTTTATCCAACTTCAATAAATTAAATTCAATAATAAAATTGCTAAATTCATAGTTAATTTTGAAATTCAAGTTAAATCAACTTCAAAATATTAAAAATTCAACCCAATATTTTAATTTCAACTGTCAAATTTTCTACGTCGTCACATCCTTCCTACCTTAAAAGAATTTCGTCCCGAAATTACAAGTTAAGAAGAACGATCCTTAACCCATTTGTTATCTTTCCAAAACTAACAGTTTTATCAACTTACGAAACAAATCTTTTTTTATTGACAACCCTTTATGCTTCAACTAACTTTCCAAAATTAATCATAGATTCCAAACAACATTGTTTTCTTAACAGTTCAAATTTAAATTTAAATTCAAATTTTAAACTTTCAAAATTTTCTCAAAAATTTTCTAACTCCCTAAATTTTTGAAAAATTTCGCCAGCGTCTCCTTTGCGCGACTAGCTCGGTATGACTACAAAATGGCACCACAGGCCCCCAGATTCAAAAAGAAAACAAAAGGCCAAGTGGCTAGACAAGAAAATCACCAAATTTCATACTGAAATTTAAATACATACCTTTTTGTCGAGCAAGTCAAATTACCTTCAGAATCAAAATCCAATTTATCCTTTGTCTTTATGATACCTGTATATCCTACTTAGTAATAATATCCATTCATAGCCTTTAAAATCATTTTATACATTTTCTTACAGAAGTTTTCATATCTACTTCTATTCAATTAGTTTTCCCATTACCTTATGAATTCAATTTATCTTCAACTCTGAATATTGAATTTTATCTTCCATTTATAACTGATTCATATCATTATTTTAATTTAGTTTCATTCACTAATTTACTTCAATTTCTAGTTTGAAATTGTTTGTTGCTAACAAAAAATTTTCAAATTTTTTTTCTATCTCCCAAAATTTTCGAAATTTTTTGGCAAAGTCCCCTTTGTACAAAGGAGCTTTTGCAATTTGACAAAAGATATAAATATATGTACATCGACCCACCCGGTCGGAAAAAACAAAAACAGTTCATATTTCCTATTTTTATTGCGTAGGTACCTTATTAGCTTTTTAAGCGAAGCAGTTTATTATTAGCATTTTAGCGCGACCATATCTAGCCAAACGGCCCACTTGTACCTATACTTACTCAATTTGAACACGTAAGTGACATATATAGGAAATTCATTTACATTTCACTTATTTTTGATAATAAACACATAATTTTCATAAGCAATGCACTCAAAATAATTCTCATAAGCAATTTATAAGGTTTCAATACAAATTTAACTGCTTACAACCACATTCCATACCATTTCTATTCAATTCAAGTGATTTACAATTCACTTTCATTCATTCAATTCATTTTTTAAACGAAACAAACTCATATCCATTTCAATTGATTCAAAAATCAATTTTATTGGCTTTCATTAACTCATAGAATTTTATGCAATCTCGTTTGCGTCAAATGACAACCATTTCTATGCAAATTCGATGATATTCACTAAATAGAATATCCAATATAGTTTATAACTAATTAAAATCAATACCAACTCAATTTACTCTTTATTCTATTTCATTTCCAATTGATTCCATTCAATTCATTTTACATTTCATTAATCAAACAAGTTTCATTCACAACCATTTTATTTAGCTCGACACATTCATGCTTGAATGCTACTAACCATTCCTAAATTAATTCAACCCAAGCATTTATTTATTCCATGGATTTTTAATTCTATTATAAGTTATTCGAATTCGTTTATTTCAATCCACTTTTTTTATCCAACTCATTTCTTATCCAACTTATTTTCACTTCCACATTTACTTTTGTCCAACTTCTCTTTAAGTTATATTTTTATTTTAGTAACTTCAAACTTTACAAGTTATCAACTTAATGATATTCCATAAATATTTTATATAACATTCCAGAGTCTATTCAACCTTCAAAACCATTATCGAAAACAATTCAAATTATCCTTTGAATTTCAAAATCAAACCCAAATTTTTGCAAACAACTTCCATTTAAAACAATTTGGCAGCAATTCCTCTTTTGGAAACCTGAAAATGAACACCGATGATGTCGTGATCATCACCGAAATTATTTTTCCAGTGACCGAAAAGAGTTTAGAGCTTTCATCCCTTCAAAATACTTTTCCAAAACCTTTGAAAATCATTTCTAAACTCGAAATTTCAAAAATTTTCAAACCCTTTCAATTCTTTTCAAAACATTTCATTGGAATTCCATTTCAAATTGCAAACCACATTTACAATTTATATTTATAAATCTCATTTGTATATGGATTTTATTTCTCAGCTTTTGAGTTATGATTTCAATTTCTTATTCAACAATCAATGATAATAGTTTAATATTATCACTTCCTAACAACCAAGCGACCATATACTATAATAATTTACGGAAAATGATTTCTTTTCTATACAAAAATAATTTGGGTAAAGTTATTCCATTTACCCTATTTTAAAACAATACTGTGTCAGTTTATCTTGTTTAAGAGTTTAGAAACTCCTATCGACACAGTTAGCTAGACTGCACCGACCAGAATCTATAAACACTCAACCGATAAGTCAACACAATATAAAACAATTTTATATTCACTAAAAAATACGTGCTCATATCTATTATTACATTCAAACTCATTCTAGAGTACTACTGACTCTATCTCTAATGAGTAACACCCACCAGAGCCAAGGTTGTCGCTTAACCAAATGCTCTGATACCACATGTAACATGTTCGATTTCTTGACACCCGAAAGTCGACATCGATACGTCCACTGTATCAAATGCAGCACAGTCGAATGCCCAAAAACCAAACCATTAGGGTTAAAGAAGAAAGAGGTAGAGGAGGAAGAAAAGAAAATAATAACAGAATCTCACATATCGCAGTGGAACAACATATAATAGATAAATGAATATCTTTAAAACCAAAGCACTATATCAGTTTATACATCACGTTATCAGAGTTTACAACGACACAATATAACACTGGCATTCATTAGAACTTGCTACATAGAAATTTACTTTACAATAATCCACCCGCAGCGGATACTATATAGTATAAGTCATATGTCTCGCCATCCAGCTTGAACTCCAGATCTCCATAGCAACTTCTTGACTTTGCTTTAGAATAATGATAACCTGACACTAGGCTGTCCGTGTGGAAAATTGTAGACACCCAGAGTTTAGAAAGGGAACAATAAACTCCAGGTCAGTGGTGGGACTAGTGTGAGATCTTAAAAACAGGTATTTTCACAAAGAAATTAAAAAGAAATCCGCTATCCTTTTGGAAAATGTAACTACCATAAGGCCTCCCACCACACACACAATGCAAACGTAGAATTGGAGAAGATTTCTCCTTATGATAGTCAAGCATGCTTAATATGCAAAATCCTTTCGATATTATTATTAGTGCATAGTGCAGAAAATATTTTGAAAGTATGATATTAATCTTAGCCAGCATACAACCATTATTGTATGCCTACTATAGCTACCATCCAAACAGTAGGGCGCCACCATAAGTAGATGGCAGGTTAAACAACTAAAATCGTACAAGGCACATATTGTTTCTTTGGATTTCCAACAAATGGTCAGGCTAAGGAACTTCCTACTGCCGCATGAGTACGCCTCTGGAGGGATGTCTCGAGAACTTAACCAGCTCTCTGCCAACGTAAGGCCGGGTTACCTCTGTAACTAGGTAACTACTACTCGAGTATGCCACCCCTCGGTCCTTTGGGACATTTATCCGAGGATCCTCTACACCAACAACCACAAAGTATAATAAATTTGTGGCAACAACATAGGTAAAATATCTGGGCTCCATATCATGATACTACCCTTTTCCAGAAGGAAATGACATACCCTAAAGGGCGCGACCCTCTTAACCTTGCCGCATCTTTCCTGTTTTGACCATTTCCGGAGTGTGAGGTCCGACGAAGTCTCATCCACAAAGCTACACTTTTCACAAAATCATGCTTTGATCAACAAATGATCAGCAGCACTTCGTATGCCACATTACCAGTTTGTGAATATATTACTAGTAACCATCAACTACATAACCTCCAAGCTCGTACGTCTCAGAGAAGGGGGTTAAGCTAAGAGAATAAATTCTCCGCTACCAACAGAAATGTATTTGATAGAAACTAGTTTTACATCTCAAAGTGGAATGTCAGGCATACATCCATACAAGTCCGTTCCGGGATCGAGCGGAGCCGAAGGCACTTCAAAGAAGCCCTTGCAAATCGAGATATTCACAAATCATGTCTGGAATCCCCATCACAAAGGAAAATAAAATCTCTATACCGGAGTAACCCGGTGTAGAGACATTCGACAAGTAATCCTTTAGTTTTTTGAAAATACCCGGACTTCAACACCGTCTTCAAATGCAATCCCATTTCGTCGTATCATTATTCAGAATGGGTTTTATGACACAAGGTCCTCTCCCGGCTAATCCGAATAATGAGCGCTTATTTTTAAAAATAAGTGTTACATTCAGATTTCAACAAATTACAACAATTTCCACTTTGATCTTATTAAACAAAAGGTCCACCGCAATCACAAAGGTTCGATGTGGATTTCGAATATCCGCTTGAAATCCGACCCCCGGTCGCATCGAAATTCAAATGTTGTTTGGAGGCAAATATTGATAGTCAGTTATTTAACTATCAATCAACATTCACAACAATCACTGGATTTCAAATAATTTTTACCCAATTATTATTTTTAAAATATCTTTGCAAGATACAATTTTAAAATTCAACCATTTGAAAACAAATTTCAAATTACTTTTCACCTTTCAATTCCTTTGAAAACAAATTTTGGATCATTTTTCACTCGTGGAATAAGATTCTCGGTATTATTTGTTTCCACTGAAGGTCTGTCGAGTTAAAATACTTAAAATAATTCAAATTACTTATCCAACATATATACTTGGAAATATTTAAAACAAAACTATTTTAAAACACTTATTTAAAATTAGTTATGAAAATGCTATATAGAAATCTCGTATAAAAATTCAAGGCCAAACTAATTTTAAAATAAAATTAGTAGAGAGGATATAACTATTTAAATATCCATTCTCTAAAACAAATATCAATTTAATCTTTAAATAATTACTTCTATAATAAATTAAAATAATCTTTACTTTAAAGATTTTCAAAATAACCCAAGTAAATAATTTCCCCAAGATAATCTTTCCTTAAAACCATCTTTACAACTTCAATTTCATATTTATAAACTATATTGAAAAACATACTCGGCTTTCCAGGGAAAGTACACCTTCCATTCTAAAATGGTTCATTCAAATCAATTTATAAATCCTTCTGAATTTACTTTAAATTTACGTTCCAAATCCGTAATTCTCCATGCTTTTATTTTTTAAAACAAATTCCCCTTTCTTTTATAAAATTCCATTATGAATTTAAACTTCTAAATATCCCTTGATATACGATTTTCAAATCGATTTCTAAATATTCATTTTCAGCACAGAATTAAATTCTAAATTGATTTTCAAATTTATTTTCAAATACCAAATCAATTTCCAAAATTGATTTCTAAATTTATTTCAACACCAAATTTATTATCTTTTGAAACAAATTCCTTCTTTTAAATTTATTCAATTTTCTAAAATTAATTTACTATAAATTTTCTACTAAATTTCAAAAATCAAATTTTATTTATTTCTGGTATCCTACGATACCAAAAATATATTTGGCTAAAATATAGCCCTCAACGGTTTCAATCAAAATATAATCACACACAGATTATAATAATCGATATACAATATTGAAACAAATTCAATTATTCGAGGAATCCAGTTGGATCCCTCCAACCTGTTTTCCCTGCATCCACAGACATTAGCACAACAATTAAATACCATTCCACTTCGAGGTGGAATATCGCGGTATATGGGATTTATAAAATATCATCCGCTGTTATGCAGCGCAATAGGGTCTCATCCGCTATAAATGCGGGAATCAACAACTCCAAATACATATATAATACCAATTCCACTTCGAGGTGGAATATCGCGGTATATGGTCTTAATATAATAACCTCCGCTATTATGCGACGCATAGGGTCTAAACAAACATAACTGATAATAAATTAATCGTCCAAACACACAATCAACAATTTAAATTTAACTATCACAATTCAACAATCAATCAATAACTGAAATTTTTAATTATTATTTTAAGTGAGAAGATCTCACATTTGCTTTTGAATTTGCAATCCAATCCAATCCCGAATTTTTTCTTCATAGTATTAAACCTTGTATAAACAATCTATACAATTTATTAATATTCGGATCAATCGAAAAATTCAATTTTTTGCCATTTTGTAATTTATTCAACTAGTACTTTAATTTCTAAGCTAATGATTTAATTTTAAATAAATTCATTTTTTTAAAATTTATTTAACTAAAAATTTAAATTTATAACTGAATTTCCTTTAATAGATTATTTTTAGTAACTAGATGAATTAAATAAGCTTATTAAACAAATTAATTTCCATTTTGATTTAAAACATGAATATTTTTACTATTTAAAATAGAACATGCATGTGTACAAATTGTAACGACCCAGAATTTTTATTAATTTAAATTTGAATATTTAATTGAATTTAAATATTAATAAGTGAAATTTATAAGTCGAATAAATTTTATTTCGAATAATTGGATTTAATTGGATAATTAAATCGATAATTTAATATGTGAAAATACAGAAATAATTGAAAATAGGGTTAAATATGATTGAAAATGATTTGTAAATTTTTATTTAATCATGTTGGAGTTAGAATGATATTTTAGAACTTTTAAAATCGAATTAAAAGTTAAATTGTGAAAATTGAATATTTTAATATTTAATCGACTAGTGAAATTAGCCAATTTTTGAACAGTCTCAGAATTGGACGAAACCGGTTCCATTGGATCCGTAATAATTAGTTATTATCGGATTTCAATTTTCGTAGCAATCGGAGTTGTCGTTTGACCGTGGCAGCTCGAAACGCATCGAAATGTTTAATCGAAATGTTTTAGTATTAATTTGGCGAGTTAAAATAGCCATTTTTCAAAAAGTCTCGGATTTCGACGAAACCAGTTTCATCGGATCCGTAATGTGATATTATTGTAAGGTTTCAAATTTCGTGTCAATCGGATCTATCGTTTGTCCAGTGCAAGCTGAAACGCCTAGAAAATCGTTTAATCGGTTTAAATTTAAATCGAACGTTTATTGCCATATCTCGCACAGGTGATTGAATTAGCTTCCGAAACCTGTTCCATTGTGTCCGGAACGAGGGATAAACCCCAGAAACGCCAGTTACAGCGCGTAAATCGGATTCCGGAAAACCCGGATGAATAGTGTTCAAAATTTTCCTATAAATAGACCTTAAATTCACAAAAAATAAGAAAATTTACAAAACCCTAATTCCTATTGCTTAGCCGCCGGCCTCTAATACACGGCCAGAAAATTTTTTCGTTCTCCCCTCGAAATCTCCAAATCCGTTCATTAATTCGAGAAACTTTCTACATGAAAGTTATAGAGGGCATTGAGTTCTAGATATCTAACGGCCATGATGGGAAATGAAGCTTTGGATTGTCGCGAATTTGGGTTTGAAGTGGCCGGCTTTGGTCACGTTTTTCTGGCCGGTGGTGGCGCTAGGGGGGTGCGGTCGAGCATGGGGGGGTCGAGCTCGGCTAGGGGAACCGAGTGGTGGTAGTATGATGAGGGTTCATCGACAAATGATGGGTGCGACCGTTCGTTTCGAGGCGTGCGTGATGGGTTCCTGCATACGTGAATATGCGAGTGGGAAGGAAGAAGAAAAGCACGGCTATGATCTGTTGAGTTTGAACGTACGGTGATGATAAGGTTTAATTATAAAATTAAATTTGTAAATAATATATATTATAATTCGTATGAACTTTAAAATGCAACATCTTTCTCATACGAGGTCGGATTTCGACGAAACTTTTTGCGTTGGAATCGTATGGACGAGCACTACGCTATGGAATTGGATTGGAGTCGTTTGGAGTTAGTGAGAATTTCGGGTGAAATTAAACGTCCGTTTAATTTTATTCGAAATAAATCGCTAAAACGAAATTGAAAAAAAGGTGAGAACTTCTCACTCAATCGAATCGGTTTTGATTTTTATTTTAAATAGTTAGATTTAAAATTCTTGAATGCATGTTTGAATGATGATTGTTATCTATTGATTGTTAAAATAGACATTATGCGCCGTTAGTAAGCGGATGTTATTTATTAAAAACATATACCGCGAATATTTCATAAACAGTGAAATTGGTATTATATATAATAGCAATATATATATATATATATATATATTGGCATATGTATATATTGCAATTGTTGATTTCTCGCATTGTATAGCGGATGAGACCCTATTGCGCCGTCTATTAAGCGGATAATATTTTAAATCCCATATACCGCGATAATTCCGTACTGGAGCAGAATTGGTATTGTGCTAATGTTTGTGGATGCAGGGAAACAGGTTGGAGGGATCCAACTAGATTCCTCAACTGTATTGATTTATTTACAGATATTTTGATATTTGTTGATTATCATATCGATATATGATATTTGGATGTCGTGATTGACTATTTGGTGTTGTTGCATCATCGGATTTATTTTTGAAGTTTTAAAATAATGATTTTTGGTTTTTAAAGGAATTTTTAAAGTGATTTTTTGAAAGTATACGTTTTATTAAAATTTTGAATTGATTTATTTTAAATAAATTAATGTTATAAGTTTAATGTTATAAAAGTTATAATTTTTGTAAAATATAACCAAATTAAGATTTTTGAAATAAATAGTGATTAATTTATAAAATGGTTTAATTGGGAATTTTGAAATATTATAAACGGTTTATATAAAAGATTTATAAAATTGATATTTATAAATTAAAAATACTGGAATTATAAAACGAATTTTTATAAGTAATAAAGTGAAATAAAAATGGATTTCATAAGTAAATTGAGATTTATAAATTTATGAAATATAAATATCATAAAATGGATAGATTTTGTAAAATATAAGATTTATAAGTAATCAACTTATAAATCGGATTTTGGCATTTAAAATGAGATATAAAAAGGATTTTTATAAATAGAAGTTTACAAAAATATAAATGGAGTTTATAAACGTTGTTTATAAATCCGAAATAAATTGAATTTGATAAGTTGGATATATGAATATATGAAAGGAATTATATTCACGATTTTGGACAGTGAATATATTATTAAATGAAATGGATATGTTTTGGGGAAGGAATATTATGAAATGAAGTTAATGATTTTAAAGACATTTTAAAATGCATTAAGTATCGAATACGTAGATTTCAACATTCATTGTTGAAATAAACGTTTTCGAGAAATAGAAGGAAATTGTGGACTATAACACTGTTGTTATAGTAAATGGTTTCCGAAAGGAAATGTTTTGTATAGTATTGGGATTTATATATCTATTTAAACTTTGAATCCCTATACTAGTGATTTTGGGTCGTCGTAACGATGTTTTACGTAACATTCGTTTTGGCCCAAACAAATGTGTTTAAGAGAATGATTTCTTAAAGAATGAAATATATACTTAATTTTCGATTTAAGTATATTGAATATTTTCCAAGTGTTGAAATTGAATGGATTTGTGATGTACTTATTATTAAATAAGTATGGAAATATTTTTCCAATGTGAAATGAACGTTTTAGAATTTATCCTTGTAAGATAAATTGAAAATGAATAATAGAAGTCGATTAGAAAATCGTATATTCATAGATATTTTGGATTATAAATTCACTAAGGAATTTATAAAAGAAAGGGGTAATTGTTTAAAAATAAAACGTTGATTTATTTTTGAAGTATGGGAATTGATTTACAAATTTGGAACGTAAATATAAAGTAAATCGGTAAGGATTTATTTAATTGATTTAAATGAACCATGTTGAAATGAAAGTATTTCGCATAAGGAAAATGATTGAAATTTGTTTTCAAAAGTGATAATGGATTGAAAAGTGATTTGAAAATTTGTTTTCAAATGGTTGAAGTGTGGAAATTTTATATCTAGTAAAGATATTTTGGGAAGTAAATAATTTGGGAAATTATTTGGAATTCGGTGATGTTGAGCATGCCTATTGATAGTTAAATAATCCGACTATCAATATTTACCTTTAAATAGGTATTTGTTGTGATTGTTTGAATTTGAATGCCACAGTTATTTTTGAATAAGCGCTCACTATTCGGGTTAGCCGGGAAAGGACCTTGGGGTCGTATAACCCATTCCGAATTGTGATATGTCGTAATGGATTGCATTCGATGACCGGTGTTGAAGACCGGATATTTGTGAAAACGGAAGGATTACCGTCGAGTTACTCTACATCGGCTGATCTCCGATATAGAGGTTTTATCACCCTTAGTGACGAGAAGTCCGGTCGTGATTAGTGAATATCCGGATTGCAAGGACTTCTTTGTAAGTGGCTTCGGTTCTGTTCGATCCCGGAACAGACTTGTATGGATTGTATGTCTAACATTACAAATTGAGATATAAAGCTGATTTCTTTCAAATATATTTCTGTTGGTGACGGAGAATTTATTCTCTTAGCTTAACACCCTTCTCTGAGACGTACGAGCTCAGAGGTTATATAGTTGAAGGTTATTAGTGATATACTCCCAATTTGGTAGTGTGGCATGCTGAGTGTTGCTGTGAAATGATCATTGTGTTGATCATTTGTGATAGGATCATTTATTTGATCATTTATCTTGGTGATCATTTCTATGATCATTTGTTGACCCAAAGCACGGCTTTTGTATAAAGTGTGGCTTTGTGGACGAGACTTCGTCGGACCTCATACCCCGGAAATGGTCAAAACAGGAAGGATGCAGCAAGGTTATTAGGGGTAGCGCCCTTTAGTGTATGTCATTCCTTCTGGATAGAGGTGGTATCATGGTATGGAGCCCAGATATTTAACCTATGTTGTTACTGCATATTTTGTGGTTGTTGGAAATCGAGGATTTTCGGATAGATCGGTTACGATCGGGAGATGACATATTCGTGTCAGTAGTTACCCAGTTAGGGGTAACCCGGCCTTGTGTTGGCAGAGATCCGGTTTGGTTCTCGGGAACGTCCTTCCAGAGGCGTTCTCATGTGGCAATGGGAAGTTCCTTGGCCTGACCATTTGTTGGAAATCCAAAGAAACAATACGATCTTGTACGGTTTTAGTTGTAGAACCTGCCATGGAATGTGGCGGTAACCTGCTATTGAACATGGTAGCTATAGTAGACATAGTTCGAAATGTCTATGTTGGCTAAGATTTATATTCTATTTTCGAAATGAATTTTGCCTACACTATGCACTAGTAATAATATCAAATGTTTCTTTTTAATGCGTATCAAGCATCTTTGACTATCATAAGGAAAAATCTCCTCCGATTCTGCGTTTGCATTGTGTGTGTGTGCGGGAGGCCTTATGGTAGTCTCATTTCTAAAAGCATTGCGAATTGACTTTAAAAATATTCTTCTATTTTGATTTTAAAGATAAATAAACTGTTTTGAGTTCTCACACCAGTCACATGACTGACTCGGAGTTTATTGTTTTCCTTCCTAAACTCTGGGTGCCCACCAATTTCCACACGGGCAGTCAAGAGTTAGGTTTATCAGAATATTCTGGAATTCAAGAGTTGCTGGAGGCAAGCAGGATGGCATGGCGTATTACTAGTATATAGTATTTCTTTTCAGCTGTTGATGTTGTTGTTGTACACTCTGTTGATGTAATGAAATGTAATGTAATGTAATAACTGATATAGTTCTTTGTTTAAAGATTATTCATTTATTTATTATATGTTGTTCCGCTGCGAATTGTGAGATTCTGATGTTGTTCTGTTATTTCTTCTGTTCTGTTCTATCTTTTTCTATCTTCTTCTACCTTTTCTTTTTCTAAAACCCTAACGGTACGGTTTTTCGGCTTTCGATTGTTCGGCAGTTGATACAGTAGACGTATTGATGTCGGTTTTCGTCAACGAAAAATCGCAAACGTTACACAAATTTCTTTTCAAAAATCGATATAAAAATTTTTATTTTTATTTTATATACCTACTGTAAATAATTTTAAAAATTTCTCTACATACATCTATATATATTAAAATTTTTAAAACTGCTTAATGAAAACCTTACTGTTTTAAATCCTTATTGCCTAATTTTTAATTTTTTTAAGAAAAAAATTCAAACTTATCACTTATTTAATTTAGTTAACATAAACTGTTAATTACCTTGCCTTCACTTGAATCGACGAACCCTAGACCTGTGCCCCCTTCCTATTGAATTCGAACTCGCCACATCCCTATTCGATCGAACCATAGCCTCGGTGCGTGCGGCAACACAGATGCGCCGCCTCACCTTGATAGCCTCTACTCGATGCACTGGCACAACTACTGCCTTCGACGACACAGTCGCCACTTACGCACACGCTCGAGCCACCCAATCGCGATGCCGCCCTACTTCATCGACGACTTCAGCTTCGAACAGGCGACACGTGATCCCTTTTTTTTAATGTTCGAAATGAAAATCGATTTATTTGATTTGAAGAGAACGAGACGCCATTTGATTTTTTTTGAAATGCTCGATTGAATTTGGAAAGGACAAAAAATTATTGTTCGATTGGGTTTGAACTTAACTGATTTTCTTTGCGGCGATTATTTTGTTTATTTCGTTTGAATGAGAACGAGCATTTTTTTTCTTCCTTTAGCTTTCCACTAACGCCCTTAAAGAAGACAGGGAAGGAAATACGATGATATTGGCTTGTACGAGTGGAGAGAGGGATTTGAAGGTAAAAGGTTGAGATGTCACTAGGGTATAAATATATATCTATTTTAAACTGAATTCAAACCGTCTTGATTTACGTTGCTTAAAATTGCGAACTCCTATCGAGGCATACCTCTAGGCGGGTATAGTGTTATACCCTTATTCCGAACACATTGGAAAAGGTTCCGAGTCCAAATTCGATCGTATGGAGAAGCTAGCTTTTTGAACTAGTTATTAAATTAAATTTTCGATTTAATTTTCAAAGCGTTTTCTTATCGTATGGCCAAACGACAACTCCGATTGCTACAAAAATTGAAATCCGATAAAAATACAATATTACGGATCCAATGGAACTGGTTTTGTTGAATTCCAAGACTATGCATCGGAAAGCTATTTTCAAATATCGATTTAAACGATAAAAATTCAAAACTGAGCAAAGCATTTTCAAATTCAATCCTGAAGCTTTCATTATCTTCAGTATCATTAATATAAATTTTCTAAGCCTTTAAAAATATTTTTAATTGGCTTAAAACTGAAGATTCAAATTTTTATCCAACTTCAATAAATTAAATTCAATAATTAAATTGCCAAATTCATAGTTAATTCTGAAAGTCAAGTTAAATCAACTTCCAAATATTTAAAATTCAACCTAATATTTTAATTTCAAATGTCAAATTTTCTGGGTCGTCACACCGAGTATGTATTAAGTGGTGTCTTTAGTTGCAAAAAAAGTAGATCTTCATACGTGGTATCAGAGCTTAGGTTGAGAGAACACCTAGGCTTTGGTGGGGTAAACTCATTTCAGAGAGGGTAAGTGAGACCTTAAGATGAATTTGAGTGTATATATAAGAGCGCGTATTTGTTAGTGTTGTAAAAATGTTTTAAATTGTGTTGATTTATCAGTTGAGTGGTTACGAATTCTGGTCGATACAGAGGGAATAACTGTATCCATAGGGGTTTCCAAACACTTAAACTAGGAAAATCAACATAGTATCGTTAAATGAAATAATTTTACTTAAATTATATTTTATATATAAATGGATAATTTTCAGAAATAAAATATAGTTATATGTAATGTGATTGATGTTAGAAGTTGATAATATTTAACTATTATTGTACAGGATTTGATTAGTAATGCTCGTCCACTTTGAGCATCGATTATTTTCTAACCTATTACTAGTTTTTCCTCTTAAGTACAAGTTAGGTAGATAGAGTTGTGGGAACATTGAATTGAACACTTTGTGAATTAAATTCCACAATTTGACTATAAAGCGTTCGATGATAACGTTAGGTTAAAAATTGGATTTTAATAAAAGCTGTTTATTAAAAAAATCTGACGATTTTATAAAAGTTGGTTTGTATAAATCATAACTATAAAATATGTTTTGAAAATAATATGAATATTTAGGAATTTAAAATCCAGGTGGCGTTGATAAAATTTTCAAATGATTCTTGGAAAAGTAGTAATAATTTTACTTAAAAATACTTTAAGGTGTAAATATTTTGAAAGGAAATTTGGGATTAAGATTTTTCTTTGGACAGTTCAGGGAATGTGTCTCAATCTGTTTTGTGATGATTAGAATAATCTTATAAGTGATAGTCAAATGTTGGCTTAGAGAGATGTAATAGTGCACTTAGTAAACTATTTTCTTTGTCATTGTACGATCAGAATAAGTCCAATCCGAATGAATCAAAAGCAGGTGGATGATAAATATTTTGTTATAACGATTTAGCTGAAATATATGTGTACATAGTATTGTTTCAA
This sequence comes from Allium cepa, assembly GCA_030765085.1. NCBI lineage: Eukaryota > Viridiplantae > Streptophyta > Magnoliopsida > Asparagales > Amaryllidaceae > Allium > Allium cepa. The sequence goes on from CM060928.1 coordinate 853,652,063, forward strand.
AAAAAAGTATTTGAAAAGAAAAAAGTATTTTTATAATTAACTAGTGCGAGTGACTTGAAAGTGACTAAAAATGGGCGGGAATGTGTTAGGATGGTAAATACGTCTCTTGAGTATTGCCTTTCTTAGTAAAGGGATTTATGATACTATTCGGTAGTACTCAGTTCCTTGATATCATTTTGGAGTTACTTGGACTATATGTATATCTTCTAAGGGTAGAAAATAAAGTATCATTTCGAAAAGATTTTTAAAATAAAAATCGGGTATTTGGCTCCTAAGTTTCAAAATAATAAGGCATTTTGATTAAAGAATGGGTAAATAAATGAAGTTTTAAAACATAATTAACTTAATAAGGATAAACTACGTTTTATTAAATCGTATCTTTTGATTTTAACATCTAGGAGTGAAAAATTATTTAATGTTGTTGGGCCGCTAATAATTTTCTTTACCTTAGAGATGTCTAAAAAAAGATAGACTCAAGGACGGAGTTGGAATACCAACATTCTGCTCTTCTTAGCTACTTACCAGACCGATTGGGTAAAGAGGTTGAATTGGTTGACTCAGTTTTAAGACAAAATTAATTTTGGATCTACGTCTGAATAGTTAAAAATTGAGTAGAATTAATAATCTGATGTTTTGTGTACGTACTCTTAGGATGTAGGAGAGTATTATGCAAGTAATAAATTAAATTAATTTATGGAAACGATTTTATAAATCATTGTATCATTTAAAAATGTTTGAATTTAAATTGGTATTGTTATGAAATGTTTTCATTAATATTTTGGGGAGGATAGAAAGTAGTCGGATAGTATGAACTGAGTACATAAGCATTACGTAGATCATTTTCACTTTTTTACATAATTCTCAATCAAAGATTTAAGTACATAACTTAAGGTATTTCGCACCATTTCGAAGGACTTATCAGTCGATTATTGACAGTGAACACTTATTGAGGGTTATTAATATGGAACTAAAAACTTTCTGTCACGGTATATGGCTATTTAAGAAGAGCAGAGGTTTCTAATTAAGTAATCTGATCAAAGTCCGCACTAGGAAGTCAGATGAGCGATACTAGTTCGAAAGTAAAGCTATGTATTCGAGTGAGTGATTAAATCAGATTTTAGGTATAAGAATGATCTATGTACATCATACAAACTTGTGTATAGTATTCCTAGTTGTTTTATGTTTTGGGCTTAGGATTGTGGTAAAATTCAGGGACGAAATTCTTTTAAGGGGGAGAGTGTAACGACCTGAATTTCACCGCTTTGGTTTGGAAATATTTAATTGATTTTAAATATTAAAATAATAGATTTTATAACTGAAATAAAGCTCTTTTAAATAATAAATAATGATAATGTAATAGTTTTTCAAAATTTTTTATAAAATTAATTAGTTCGAAAAAAAATCTAAAATGTGAACGGAATTTATTTTTTGAATTTTCGATGTTTCGTGGCTGAAAGTTGTCAGAACGTCGTAAACTCTATTGTATAATATAACACATACATTATAAATAAGTTAAGGTAAATATATACATGTGTGTTTATTATTATACATATACATATGTATTTATACTTAGGTATATAAGATATAAAATATAAATTTAGTAAAAAGAATATGTCACATCATAGGCAAACATAAGTACACCATGTATTAAAAACATGTTGGAGCTTGGAAAAGGAGAGGGGACATAAGTGTGGGTTGAGGTACATGATGGTTAGGTGGCATGGTGATGTGACAAGAGGGGGTGGAGGGTAAAGGACCTAGGGTGTTTAGGTAATTTACTTTGTTCTTACTTATAAATTCCCCTTTAATTTCTTCAATTTTTCCTTCTCTTCCTTCTGCTACTTTTTTCTTATTTCTTAACCAAATAGAGGTTTTCTTTTTTTCAAAACGTTTAAAATTTCAGTGGCAACAATTTCATTTGCACCACTTATCCAAATTTTAAGGTTAGTTATGTCCAAATCTCATTTCCTTCAGGCTCATTTTCGAACCTAGATTTTCAAGTCCAAAAATAAATCTTCTTATCTTGACCATATATTCCTAAAAATGATCCAAATTGAGTGACTCATTTTTTAAAATTGAAGAGAAAAGAGTTTCTAAAAACTTTTGTTTTGACAACTTTCCCAATTTCTGTGAGTTATTTGTCCAAAAATCAGTTATAAGAAGACCAATTTTCGGGTTGGATTTTTTATGAATTTGATGGTAATCCAAACCCCATCCACCTATCAGCGCCGAGCACCGCCACCTTTGAACCATGTGCACCATACTTTGGCTGAACCATATGCCCACCACAATGCCACCAAACATTGTTCTTACCAAAGTCAAAACATGGATTTAGGCTCGGTTCAAAAGTTTGGGAAGTTCGAGTCATTTTGGTAGCTTTTGGGTGAGTATAACTAACGGATTCATTTAAAAGTTCTAGCTTTAAATATGTTGCTTACTTTGATAATAAATATTGTTATTTGGTTGTTAAGTATGTTGGATGTTTGGTTTAGACAATATTGAATGTTGTTGTATGTGATTGGAAGTTAGACTTGAAATAAAATCTAATGTCGAAGTTTGTTTGACAACTATGATTTTGGTTTATAGTTGTTACTTATGTATGTTGTTATGGCATGTGTTTGGATGTATGAGCTTATGCATGTGATGTATGTGTTAAGAAATTTAGCATTTTGACTTGTTAACATGACATCGAGATCCATTGGTTTAAACTTATTTTCTAACTCTACTTTTAGAAATGTTTTATAAAAGTTTTAAAAATCTTGCCTTATTTTGTAAAACTTTATTCAAAGTTTATAAAGTAGTTTAAATATAAAATAAAGAGTTTGAAAAGTGATTTAGAGTATAAATGAATTTTTGAAAGTTCAGGTTGTGTAGCGTAGTCGCCATAGATGCAATTCGTGAAAAACCGACTCTTTATGATTAAAACGTTTAATGTAAAATTTTCAAACATATTTCACATATTTTAAAATAATTATAAATTAATTAATTAATATTTATTTAACGATTATTTAATTAATAAATTAAGTATGGTAATTAGTTCTAAATCATTAATTAAGTTAAGGTAATTAATACTTAATTATTTTTAGGAAAGTTAATCATCAGTTATTAATTAATAAAGAGTTAATTATTATTCAATTAATTATTTCCATATTAATCATTATTTAATTAATTTTAAATAATTTTTTACTTAACAAGGGTTTAATTATTAATTAATTATTAATCAAGTTAAATTGAAATTAAGATTTAATTAAAACTTAATCATGATTTAATTATTTTAGATAAAGATTTAATTTTTTATTTAAGTTCTAATTAAGGAATAATTAATTAATTGAGGTTAATTAATTTGAATTATTATTTAATAATTAATCAAAGATTTATCAGGGTTTATTATTTATTTAATAGTTAAATATTATTTAATTATTAACTAAAGTTTAATTATTATTAAAGATTTTAAATTTTTAAATAGAAGGTTAAAGTTTTAGACCACTTTATTTCTAGAGACCGGTTTAGTTTTAAAGTAACTTTCTTTTAAAAGAATATTTTAATTCTAAAGGATTCCTTTGTCGATATTTTTAAGTAAACCCAATTGAATATGAAATCTAATGACATCCATTTAACAGAATAAATCACTGTTCTGCTAATTAACTTGTATTTGACGTCTGTTAGGTAGAATAAATCATAGTTCTACCATAGTTCACCAGGTAGATTATGTTGACATCTATTTAAGTAGAAAAAAAATCCATTCTGCTATTATATTAACTTGGACATGTGTTTAGCAGAACAAATCCTCATCTGCTACTGTAGTAACTTGGGCATCTAACCTATACGTTGATTTGTTTGTTATTGGTTGATTCCCATATACATATCTACTCGTTATGTAAACACCCATGCTCTAACTTGAAAAGTAAACTTAATTAAAAGAGAAACATTCTGGTCACTGGGCTTCTTTCTGACTGGTCAGTCAAACTTTTAATCATGGTTTCAAGTTAAGTAATGATTTTAGCAAAGATGTTTTAAATAATCGTTTTCTTTATCAAAAGGACTTTATTAAATGATTTTATTAAAGGATTTTATTTTAAATAAGGAATATTTATAAGAAAGTTTTGTAATTGATTTTGGATATTTACAAAGGAAGTTTATAAATAATTTTGGAGATTTATAAAGAATATATATAAATGGTTTTGTTATTTATAAAAGAGTTTTGTAAATTTAACTTGATGATTTATAAAGAGTTTTGTAAATGTGTTTGTAATTTAAGTAAATAAGCTTCATAAATAATAGAGATTTATTAAGAGGACTTATAGAAGGAAATTTATAAAAGGATTTGAGATTGGATTTCCTTTAACCGACCTACTTAATTTTGGTGGTACGGATAGTTATTCCATATTTAACACCGAAGGAATATATTTTTTAGCATATTTTATCTCTAATTTAAACAAAATTTTGTTTTAATCTTTTGATAGAATTTGAAAATGAGAAATCTTTTACAAACTTTGTTAATATACTTATGTATTTGAGATAAATATATCAATGTTTTTGATAAATACTTTTGAAATGAGTTTAAACAAACGAAAGATTTAGTTTAAGGCTTAGTGGTTGCTATGGGTAATTAAATATTTGAATTTGTTTTTGTTTGTTTATTTGATAGTTAAATAACCGACTATCAAATTTGGATCAAAATATGACTTCGGAAATATCTTGGAGAAACACTTGAGTTGCATGGCACGGTCATATTTGATGATGCTATACTATATGTATAAATCTTGTATTATTATCCTAAGACAAATGATAGGAAGAACCATCCACTTAAACGGTTAAGGGATGATCACTGCTCCTATGTATTCTTGGATTATCTCGAAAGGAACCCGGTTGAGTTTACCGGAACTGTCGAAAGTTGTTTCGAAGAGATTGGGATCAGATAATAAATTATCTGAAAACCACTTTGATCCAACTCAAATATTTCAAACTGAAGATATCTTCAAGATGAAGCTTTTGAAGTATAAGGGCTACTTGCTACTAATCCTGAGGGCGATTCCAAAATGGATGCAGTAGAGGTAGTGGCTTTGGTTTTGTTCAGCCCCAGAACGAACTTGTATGAATGAATGCTAGCACTGCATTACTTCTTTATGTGCAGCGTTAGTATTCTAAGATGGTTTGCTATATAAAAGTAATCATATGTTCAAGTCTCATCCACCCCGAGATGACTAAAATCAAAGAATATGCTTCAAGGCTATGTGGTTCGCTACCATTAGGGTATGGTTATCATCCGATCTAGATCGATATTATAGATCATGTATGCTTGGGGCCCATTTAGGTTGTTGGTCCCAACCAAGGTGATGACATATTCAGCGCTATCCAGTAAGAGGCAGGGCCAGTCTTGATTCATAGGGAGTCCATGTGAGGTTCTCAGTGTGTTTTGTCTAGAGACGCACTATGATAGGTGGTACCATAGTGCCTTGTCAAAGTATGGGATCCAATCTCCAATATTAGTCATTATGATTTTGATTGTGTCCAAGTATAATGGAATGTGAGATGCAAGCATTTCAGCTATTTTATATATATACTTTGAACCGTTAGACATTATTATAATATCACCGGATTTTATACAAAAGTCTTTTGGTTATCATAAGGTAAAAACCCGTCCGTATTATGCGCATCATGTTATTACGAGATACCTTTGATTTTAAAAGATTTTACAAGTTTTAATAAATTAATTCCTTGTGATTTGAGTTTCTCACGTTGGTTTTACCAGACTAATTTGGGCGTTATTTTTCTTATAATGCTCGGGTCAGTCCGAGCATATTTTTCAGATTTAGCTAGATCCTTTGGAGCTTTCAGGTAACAAGCTGGATCCTCCAAGATGTATTCACGTACCTTATATTCTTCCGTTGTTTTCATTTGTTTTTGTTTGTATCTATTATCAATTGTAAGGACATGCTATTATAATTGTCCAGGCTGATAATAGGTTAATATACTCTGATGATGTGTATAACGAAGATAATTTCTTTTTGTGAAGACTTGTTCATATTAAATATTACTCATCGCATTTTGTGAGATTCTGTCCTTTCTTTCTCTTTCTTTCACCCCTAATGAATTGTCTTTAGGACACTTAAACGATCGACACACAAATACAAAGGATGTATTAAGTGTCATCTTTAGGTGTAAGAAAGGTAGATCATTACCAAACTACAAAAAATTTATAGAAGAAGTTGTCATCAAACTATATATAATTATTATATTTGTTTGGGTACACTTGCAGTAGATCTGTGTAATTTGGCCCCAAAGCTCGGTACATACAAACACCTAATATAGTAGGTTGGAATTGGATCCACGGAATAGTTTTGTGCATGTCGACAAAGTGACAAGGACAAACCCGAAGTCGTGGTGGGAGATGTGTCAACTGTCAATTAATGGGGTCATTTTTCAGATTTGATGGTCATATTTCTTGGAGCACACAACATGATTTGCTTTCAAGTTTTATTTTTGATGTGGGGAATGTTTTTTCATAGATATTAGGACTTACAGAACCACCAATAATTAGTTGAGATCTAGCTACGCTATATTTTTTTTAATTACTATAGAGAGTAGTTTCATCACTAACCGTGTTTATCATTGACAAGCATTACAAATAGAGTTATTTTTCCGCGTTTAGTTGGAATGTTTGGATATAACAGAATTTAAGCCCATGTTAATGTAATTTGCTAAATTGTATAAACTATATACGTATAGATATGATTCATATATATGTTATATCTACAATGAATTTAAAATGAAAAGTTTGATATCTTATCTTTGTACTACAAAAAATTTAAGGGCGGTTTAATATTGTAACCCCTTCCTAAATTCTCAAAATTTGAGAGTCTAATTTATTCACTTCGGGCCTCAATTTAGGAAAAATATCAATAATTAACTAATATAGTTAGTAATGAAATGAATAGTGGAATACTGATAATTTTTAGTTAATAGTCTTCTTATCCAGGTTGTACATACTACAAGTGATTGAATATATATTTATATGGTCAAATAAAAAAAAGACAAGATTAATATGATTTTACTTAATTAGCCAACAACCTTTACCAAAAATTTTTTGACAATTTACAAGTTTGAATTTAGCAAATTAAAAGTTTGAAAGTGCATTGAACATGTGACAAAATTTCATGCTTATTAAAAATCCACCAATTTACCGATTAAAAACAATTTGCATGTACCATATGCGCCATAATCTTACAACTTGGGAAAGGATCAAAAAATATGGTTTGGGTTATTTTAATCAACCTTAAGATAAACTGAGAACTTTATTAATTATGATTTCCAAATTAAAATGGATATCCTTTTATGAAACTAGATTCTTATATTTGATAATATAAGAATAATTTTATAATTTTGATAAGTAAATATATGATAATAATTTGTATTGTAAAAATGTGAATTATAAAGTTTATTTCTCTTATTTATTATAAGTGGGGATTTGTCATAAAATATATTCGTCTCAAGTTTGTTTAAACTAATGTCGTAAAATTTAGTAAAATGTCAATATTGAGATTTATTTTTTAAAATAAGGTTTTTATAATTAATAGTATATTTTTTATTTAAAATAATGAGAATAGTTTAACCGATGACCATTCAATTCATCGGTCATAACACCATTTTCTTAAGTTTAATAAAATACATTTTTTTTACTTATTATAAAAGTGCATTCATGAATTGAATGGTCATAACACCAATGATTGTAGGCATCTGAAGGAGGAGGTGGAAGGGCATATCAGGAATGGTATGCTCCTTCAGTATGTGAGGAGGCGAACCCCAACAGTGGAGCCAGAACGACCACCGTCTACATCAGCTAGAGGCGACCCTGAATCGGGGCATCGTTTGATTATCCATTGATCGATTGAAATGATGATGAACAAGTTGTAAACCTCTTACTAACATGGTTAAATCATTTACACATGTAAGCGATCGCGCACGATCCATAGGCATGCTCTGAGTGACTACTAATCGCGTCATAGTAAGAGTTTACGCTTTGACATCTTCATCTCGCTTTTTTGCTTTGATTTTGACTTGAACATTTAGACTCTGCTTGTTTGGACATTTCTGTTGTGAGATTCGTATAATTATTGCTTTGATATTTACTATTCTATGAAAGAGTTTATTTGCATACCCGTTGGATCGCGAACGGTCCATGAGCACCTCTTGCATGGCAATGAACTGCCAAAGTCCTTGATTCGGAAACTCCCCCAATATTAAATCCGACAAACGTTCCAGGGATCCACTCGAACGTGAGCCTGACATCGATAATAACAAGCCCTCCCGGGCACATTTTCTCGCCTCGAACGACATCCGACCGCGAACGGTCACAACTCGCCTCGAATGGCACAACCCGACCTCGAATGGTCACAACTCGCCTCGAACGGCACAACTCGCCTCGAATGACACAACTCGCCCCGAACGGCACAACTCACCTCACCTCAAATGGCTCGATCACGAACGGTCGTCATTTGAGGTCCGCCACTTGACCGCGCACGGTCACACTTCACCTCAAATGGCTCGATCCCGAACGATCATCATTTGAAGTTAGGCGCTTGACCATGAACGGTCGCACTTCATCTCAAATATGTCGATCTTGGACGGTCGTCATTTGAGGTCACATAAAACTGTAAATTCCTTTGTAGGACATCAACATGATATGAATATCTAGCTCATGCATTACAAAACATGCCTTCCTACCGCAAGGCATATTTTGGGGGGCAAACGTTATCCCGCTTTTTGGCAAAGCCGTGATACCAAAAGATCGGTCGAAAACCAAAGACAGTTGATCTCAAAGATTGGCTGTACTTTGCTTCACCATGGATATCGATGAAATTTGTCCGAGCCCGGATTAGGCTACAATTGATAGGACATGACAGACAAAGCCATGAGAGTCAGTGTTCCGAATTTCAGGTTAATTGGAGTTTGTATGAACGAGATATGATTGATGCAAGTTAGCCAAAGTATGCTGTTCGAACCCATCAAAAAGTTGAGGAGATGCTCATTTCGAATCCATAGGATTCGTATCCATCACTATTTGTCTTGTTCAAATCCATCGGTTTGCATATGCTTCGAGTCGATCGAGTTCGAACCGATCAGGCATGGTATCGGTCAGTTCGAATCGATAGGTTTCAAATCGATCAGATGGACATCCACTCAGCACGTTCGTATCCATTGAGCCCGGGCAGTTCGAATCCATCATCCGTATCTATCGACATACCCTACTTCGATTCGATCGGTCTTGTGCCCGAGCGCTAATTCGTATCGATCGTCCTCGCATCCATCAAGAGTGCCAGATCATTACTTCGTATCCATAAATTCTGCCCTGTTCGAATCCACTTGGCTCGTCTCGATCCCCTTCGTATCGATCCATGATTCGAATCCTTTGATGCGAACTGGTTCGTGGCACACGATACGAACGAGGCGAAATTCATGGATGCGAAGCGGTCAACTCGGAGAAAAAATAGGATCGATGCGAGGAGTGCGCGCCACGTCACCAAAGAACCACGTGACAAGGTCGATTCGAACGTATCGGTTCGAATTGATGGGTTCAAACCAAGCAGCCAACCGAAACATATCAATTCGAATCGATCATATCTCCCAAACCACAAGGCCAAATGCAATGAAATTTTCACGGAAGCTTTCATACAAGGTAAAAATTGTTCCTGCCAAGTTTCACCTCGATTGGGCCATTATTGGATGGATATGAAATCACTTCGTATTGATCCCGGATCGAGTCGAAACTTGGTGGGGTCGGTCGCGTGGGCCCACTCACGTGCCAGAAAAAGTCTCCCGAAGTTTGAGCAAGATCTGGTCCTCCTACGCCTATAAATAGCACCCTGAAGCCTTCAGAAAGGGGAATCTTTTGGTCATTCAATGTCCAGACTCTGCCGGATCCAATTCCATACTTCATTATCGCTGTTGTAATCAGATTTGAAAACTATCATCAATTGTAATCCGCTGTAATCGATTGGAATCATCAAGTTAATCAATAAAAACATAAGTTTTAGAGTGGACGTAGGCAAGATCGCCGAACCACTATAAATTCTGTGTTTGTGGTTGTTATTTGTGAATTACTGTGATTGTTATTGCATAGATCTGAGTTCTATATTGATTATTGCCGATTTGTGTTCATAAACGGGTGCTTTCACGATATCGGGTGTTTGTGGTCAATTTTGACGCAAACACATTATATGTTACAAGTGACTTATATTCATTAGCGCAAGGTGACATCTATTCTGATACTATTTAATAGATTAAGGTCTAATAATGCAAGTTGGCCTTTCCAAAGTTGAATGGCGATGACTATAGTACTTTGAAAAATTAAATAATGCTATTAAGGGTTGCTTTACATTTTCCTCCGTCTAATATCAATTTATTTATATCATATATGTCAAAATAAAGAATATTAGAAGTAGAAATACCATTTTTAAAACACAAATGTGTACTTTACTGCTTAGAAGAGTTATACTGCAACAAAATGGTAAGAAACCAAATAAATGATTTTTTTTTTCAGTTTTTAAAAATATTTGATTTTTTTTTCTGATCATTTCTCAAATGAAGTTGCTATTTTGTACAGATTTGCCATGTTCTTAAACAACAAACAAAAAATATATTTTTGTCAAAAACGATTACTGGGGTAATGTATATTAGGTTACACGATTGGAAGTAATACCGTTGCCTCGCTTTATGAATTCATGTTTCGGGTTGGTTCTTGCATCGATGGTATGGGCTTGGCATGTGCCTTCGCTTTCAAATTATCTTAACCTAGTTCTCTCAAAGAATCTTAAAGATACATGTAGAACTACACAAAAAGATAAGGGGTGTTGATTTTCCGGTTTCAGGTCATTGTGTGTCAAATTAATCGTAGAATTGGAAGCAGGAAAAAGGAAGGGTGAGATACAAGCTATTTTGTCAATTTGCTCTATATTTCAACAGCTTTTTTTGGCCTTTCCGCCCTCTTAATAAGCTACTTTGTCTATTTACTCTATATTAAACACTCATCCATCTGATAAAGCTATTTATTTTCTTGTAGGAATGTGGGATGTATACGTAACTTGCAGTTGGAAGCAAGCAAGATCTCGTAAGCTTTATAAGTATATATATAAGCTTGATTCTTTCCTGCTGGCTGGCGTTGATTCATTCTAGTAGAGAAGAAATGGCTACCCCTTGCCCAGGTTTGAGTTTTCTGAGTGATTTGAGCCAACTGTTGCATCTGGTTGGACATATCAATGCACCGTTTGAGCCAACTGTTGGACTCAAACGGTTCGAATGTGTCTGACTTGTCAAATGTGTCTGTTGTCACCGTCTTTTCTATCCTTTTCATGTTTCTTTTCCGTACCCCTTTCGTATGTCACTTCGTACACAAGAACGCATTTCTTTTTCGTGAATCGTTCCTCTTTTATGTGTATGTTTTGTGTGTTCAATTGGTGTTGTACAAGAACGTACTCTTAAACTACAAGTTAAACGTGTAACTTAATACTAATGTTTGAATGATTTGTTTGTAGGAAAACAGGAATGGCCGGAGCTGGTAAACGCAAGAGGGTCGTTTGCTAGAAGAGTCATTGAAGCGGAGAATCCAAATGTTAGTGTTGTTTACATAAGATGTGATGCTCCAAGAACCTTAGATTTAAGATGCGACCGTGTGTGGCTTGACATTGATGATGCTCCAGGTGGAAATCTTGCACGGGGTAGGGTGTGCAGGGTCCCGAGAGTTGGGTAGATGATCGAATTATTATTATGTTGTTACCGAAATAAACGTTACTGTAAGTGCGGTGTATAATTATTGATATAAATGTGAACTCATTTTATCATTATCAGAGATATATATATATATATATATATATATATATATATATATATATATACACACACACAGAAACAAGAAAAATTCGACCCTTTGGCCATCGTAATTTGAATGAAGTGCAACGAATTTCAAAGGTTGATGGCTTTGTTATCTAAAGAAAACTATGACTGATTTGTAAAGAAAATTGTTATAGAATGTAAAGCCAGGGTAATGGTAGTGATGTGTTTTTTTACTTCTGTAGTTATCTTATCGAATAACCAAATAAATTTAGACAAACAAATAAAATTACTAACCTCCGATTCTTACATATTTTAGCTTAGTCACGACTCTTGAAATTACAAACATTAGACTCAATCCCGAAAATTGAGATTACAAACAAATGCTTGACTCTAATGGTGAGAGTCAACACTGCATATATTATTTATTATATTGGACTGTACAAATAATTCCGAGAAAATTACTACTTGGCTGAACTCAAGTATTTTGTTCTGCAATCCACGAACACCATCAATAATCTTACATTTCACTACAAGTTCCCCGACGTTAAGCTTATTATCTAATACTAACATAAATGCGTCACGTGCGTCTAAATATGAATGTTTGTTATAAAATAAATCTATTTTGGCACATCGATGATGACATTTTTTTTTACAGTAGTGATGTGTTAGATATAAAAAATACTGTAGCATCTTAAACATTTCACAATTATTTTTCAAACTATGGACCAAGCCATATATTTAAGAATTAATACTTTAATTATATGATGAATAATATGGTACTTGTATATTGTATCTCATACTATTAAGGAGAACACACTATTCAGTCGGAGCGATCAAAAAAGTTAACGAACTCTTTGGATGATATATACAGATGTATGCAGTCCAAGGTCTAATGATACAAAAACCGGATCAACTTACTTTGTTAAATTCACCGATGATTTATCATAGATATGAATATGTGTATTTGATACACAAGTTAGATACCGATGATAAGTTCATAAAATATAAAACAAAAATAGAAACTTTACCGTGCAAAGGAAATAAAACAATTTGATTTGATTAAATAGGCGAGTATCTTTGATAAGGGTTCTAATGGTACTTGAAAGCAAAATAAGATTCACTCTTAAAGTTACTCCTCCATATGTAGAACTGGTATATTGATAAGGAATAATCAAATCATGTTGGAGAAATACGATTAATAACAAGTGAAGTTATGTTACATCTTGCTATAAGGGTATATAGTTAGGAGTAAGCACAATGTTAAATTCGATTTCATATAAATCAAAGATTAGGAATTCATATGAAATATGAATTGGGAAGGAAGCCCAGTCTTAAATAGCTCAAGGTACATGGTTGTCTAGTTTATAAATGTAAGTTTCACGAACTCAAAATTAGATCTATTTTATTTAAGTTTATATGTAGTTTATAAAATGTTTCTAAACATCTAGTCCACCACATTGAGAAACAAGCCGTTGTTTGAAGAAATGTCACCTTTTTGTCGAACAAATTTCTATTCAAAGAAATTAGTGGTAGTGGGATAGACTTGGATATGATCTAAGATTCTAACATAGAATATGATTACATTGATAAAGTAAATTTAACCCAGCTCAATGAGGACATTACTCATTAGACTGTCTAATGAGAATTCTTATACATTGAAGAGAAACTATTAGTTTCTTTATAATATCGATAAAATGAATTGTTAATAGTACTAGTCTCCTCAGTTGTTGATGGGCCATGGAGAGTATAGACTCTGCTACATGGTGTGATGCCTCAAATTCAAAATGGATTCTAAGTAAACTGGAAAAAAAAATATTATTTTGGTACTTGTACCTGAAAGGATATGATCTATTAGCCGCAAATGAGTCTTTGAGAAGAAGATCAATGTAATTGGAATCGTGTAAAGCCTCATTAATAGAAAATGACTTCATCGATTTCAATATCTAAAACTAGTGGAGTAATTTTACCGGTCAACATGCTTAAGTCCATTTGGATTTTACTCGTAGATTATCGCATAATATGACTATGAATTTTGGCACATTCATATTGAAACAAACCTTCTAAATTATGATTTAGAAGAGTATGTTTTCACACAATAACCAGAATGTTTTAAAGTCAAAGGAAGTGATAACGTAACTTATAAATATAATCTAACAGCTGATATAACAATGATATCTAACAAGAATTTAGAGGTTGAGCAAGAATTTTGATAGAGAAATTAAATAGTGTATTACCAATCAAAATGTAGAGAAAGTGTGTGTCTAAAAAAAATCAAAGGTACTAAATCATTTCTAATGCTATAAGTAAACAACATGCTAACGATTATTAACAATATACCCATGTTAAAATTAGTTAAAGTTTAATTGTTTAACTCTCGATGAAGGATTTGAAAGAGAAGTTCTTTATACTTAGTAAAAGATAATGTTGGGTTATCCCGATCGATATACACAAATACCATATTAAAATGTTTAATATGGGACATATAAGACAGATTATTTTTGCATTGGCAATAAGCACTATCTTATATGTTATGTTATGTATTAGATTGGAATTTTCTTATGTACTTAGTGAACTAAGCTAATATCAAATCTGAGGTAAAGTTGCCAAATGGTAGTGAAGATTATTCTCAAGTAACTATAAAATACTGGAGAACTTTAAGTGGAAACTATGAATTTCTTGTGAAGGAGAGTTCAGGCGCTAACTTTCATAAGTGACATTGAATATAGTAAGTCAATCTCAAATATGTTCATGGTTACTTAAGGAGGTTTGAGTTAGAAAAGTTTCAAACGAGAGGTTGTGGCAGATTCAACTATAAAGGCAAAGTACACCGTCTTGGATAGTGTTACATGAAAGTAGTAAATATGCATAAATTTATAACAAAGTTAAGGGTGGTTCCCACAATTGAGATTCCAATAACTTATTATGATAATAGTAATGCTACATAAATTACAATGGAAACTGATATGATAAGTGGTCAAGATATGTTCTTCGTAATTAACACGTGATAAATTATTTTATTAGTAACGGGGAAGTATAATCGAAAAGTAGATGCAAATAATAATATCACACATTCATCCATTAAGGACATTTCTCAGTCTAGTTTTGGATGGTCGATTAAAAGTACAGGCATAAGGAAACATACTTGGCCCCAAATGCAAGTGGGATATTGATATAATTAAGGTGTGTCCTATGAGTAGTTATGTAGTTGTTATATAACTTAACACTAGTAATACAACCTTGTTTGAAATAAAGTATGTTAGTGGTTTATTTTTCTATTATATATTTTATCATATTGGATATAAGGAATGTTTGGTACACATTATATATATATATATATTTATATATAAAGAAATTCCTTAAACGAAGTATTTATCGATTGCAGTTGTAAAAGTGTTCGTAACCACGAGTGTTGAATTGATATTTAAATTCTTACTCCATAAATGTTCCTAATTAAGAGGTATCAAGAAAAGGATATCAATATGTCTAATAAGAATAGTTCATAACATTTTCCATACGATGGAGGGTGAATTACTTATGATCATCTTTTAATTGTTTGGAACAATCACAGGCGATTCAACGGTATCTATTGTTTAGTACGACTAAAATAAAATAGAAGATCTTATGTAATGACATGTAGTAATCTTTAGACTTAAGAGTACCGTATATCTTTAGTAACTAGATTGTATTTTGATTATTGTTAGTCACATGACATAGAATTTTGTTATGGCCACAATTAAGTATATGCTGAACTATTTGAATTGAAACATTGCTCAAAAGATGATTTGTCTCCTTTATTATAGAAGATTAATATCACCATAATCGTTATTTAACTTAATCCAAAATATTTGGCTAGTATAAATAGGTTATCGATAAATGTTATCGAACTGAACTAAAGACTTTGATGTAATCTACACAATTAACAACATACATAACTAAAGGTTTTATCCGTTGATCGAATTCTCGATATGCCTTAGGGGTATCCTTAGGGGTAATTTTGTAATTTATTGTAAATTATTAACTCTTTAATAAAAACTTGTTCGAAATAAAAGGTGTTTTTCTTTCTATTATATACTTTTGTAATGTGATATATTAATTAACTAATTAATTTAAGTTTATTTAATAGAAAATACATAAATAGTGTATTTTTATAATAGTAGTTACATGCGTTGTAATCATGAGCAATTTATCACAATATAATGAACACATCATTTTAAATATTCATAGTCAAGATGTATCGGGACCGGATATCGATATAAGTATTGAGATTAGAGCACATAATGCTTTCTAAATGTTGGGCGATATATAACTTATGGTTGTTGTGTGCTGAAACTGGGCTAAACCATAGTGGAAGTAATGGGTGAATTTTAATTTTTTTAACCATTTTGGATTTTTATTGGGTCCATAAAGTCTAATTTATTTAGAACATTTCTAAACTTATTTTAAATAAAATCTTTATTTTATTTAAATATATAAAATGATTTTGTATTATTTAATCTAATTTATATTATATATACATGTATCGTATGCATATGGGTGTGTGTAGTATGTATGCATGAATGCTTATACCTTGAGTATGCTCAACAAGTATAAACATTTATCTTACCATGCCTAGAGATATATTAATGGTACTACACATAAAAACAATATCTTAAATTTTCTTAGCAACCAATACATATGCAAGCAATCTTTTAGTATATATACGATAGAGGATAACTTTGTTAACATTTCACAATCTTTAATAATTTAGAATGATATCAACTTAAAGAATGTATTTCTTATAAAATGCCCTTGTGATACAACACTACTACCAATTTGCAATTTTCTATCGTACGTTTGGCGTCACTATGGCATCGCTAAGGCATCGTAAGATGGACGTCACTATAGTGTCGCTAAAATTTAGCATCACCATTGTGATGCCTACTGTCTAATAGAAAACAATCATCGCTATAGTGTAGCTAAATCTTTAATGACGCCATAGCGATGCCTTCTACTTAATAGAAATAATCACTGTTATGGCATTGTTAGATATTTAGTGACACCATATAACACCATATTTTTGTTACAATTCTACCATCGCCATGATATCACTAAAAATGCATCCATGCTTCTTATTCTTTTTTGGAACTAAGATTTTTTTTTGGAACTCGACGCATACTAGCTTATTAGCTTGCTTAGCAAAAATTTGTGTTGAGGTCAAATGACATGAAACCACATTTAAAGAAAGCATTAATTCCTAATATATCCTACACACCCAATTTGCATATGAAGTTTGTTACATACATGTAAGCTAAGGTGTGAAGGCATTCTAACATTGTTTTCAAAGCACAAAGAATAAATAACATACATTATAGAACATAATATGTTTATATTGTTAAAATGTTAATTATGTAAGTATCGGTTTCACAATGGTTTGCCCTTCAAAAGTTGGTTGCAAATGAAATCTCAACATTCATGCCTTTGTTTATAAAAATGCCTCGGTTTAGAGTTCCCTGAGAACTTCCTCGCCAACTTTATGTGGTCCCTACATGCAAATTTCGTCAGTAATCATAAAATATAGTTATTAATAAGATATCTTATAAATAAACACAAATAGAGCCCTCAAGGATGCATGTTTTATATATTATTAGTAATGAGCAATAATAAGATTGTTAAGTTCCATGAGAAATCTACAGTTATATAGTCATATGATTTAGTAATTTGAATCACAACAGAATCGACATTTCACATAATACTGATGTCAATATATTTATTACCTTAGTAACCCATGCTGCGGTACACCATAAAATTATGGATGCATCACAAACCCATCTATGGTTATGTAACTCAATTCTTGCTCCTATAAATCATTTCAAAAACAAAAAAATTAACAAAAATTGGAAGAAAAATTATGCAGATGGAATAAATTTTTGGTTTCAATAAAATGTTTCAATTAGTTTGTTATTTTATTGCATGCTCTACTTCTAAATGACCTCAATTTAAAAAAAAAACGACATTGAAAAAAACAAAGTACTTTAAAATCTTAAATACAGTTTTACAGGTATAGTGGCGTCTACGTATTTATATAGAAACCCAAATTTAATACACCAAGGTTATATGTGAAAATACAGTGATGGTTGTAGCAACCCCACCGTTATACTCATACTATTAAAGAATACTATAAACAATGTTGTCTAATATTATGAAGAATACGGCTTGTTAAGAGTGACCGAGTGTGAATATATCATTAAACTAACTTATAAACATCATACTTATGGTTTTTCTTAATCTCTGGAATAAAATTTAACATGCTCAGTCTCAATTCAAAGTAATATCCATAACTTTTTCGTAGAATCAGAACAGTGCGACATATAAACAATAGTCACAGATCACAGCAGAATAAAATAAAGATTATACAAATACATGTTGTAAGTCTATAAAGGAAATATTAGACTTGCATAATATACACCCAATCACTATCACAAATATACATCTTATATACATACACAAAAATCCTAAATGAGATAAACTAAAAAGTCAAAATTATTTATCTACTTGCTAGCACATCCATTCGAAAGTCTATCTCATCCTATAACCTGAAAAGTCTCGGCCTGACCTGAGTATTATAAAGTAAATGGGTCAGTTATCTCTAAATATCCAAAAGGGGATGAAAACAAGATATAACACAAGGATGTATGACATATAAATATATAACAAGTCACAGGAATAGTCCAACTCCAATTACATCACAAGACACGAAAATATTAAATCCAAAAACACAAAATAAATCATGATCATCAAAACCCATCCTAAGACACAGAAATATTTCAATCACAACATGGAATAAATCAAAAATCAAGAAATTCCAAAACAAAGAATAATATCTCAAAACCCAAGAAAACCATATCCATAATGATCTCAATAATCATCTCATACCATGGAAAAACAAAAAGTGGTATCATTCATACAGATCAGATGCCAATGATCGTCCATACCACGAAAACAGAATCTCAAAAATCCATTAAAACCAGACCGAACAAGATATAACCCATTCTGATCACAAACATCATATAAAAATCTAGGAGCATACTTCATAAGGTCTATCAGCCCTGTGAACACCAAAAGAGTAAACTCTAGAGTTTCAAATATTATCATCTTTAGTAATCATGAGAGTTTAACCAAAATGTCACATACCGCCTAGTGAAATTCAACTATTTACTTGAAGCTAGTAAATCTCATTCATTTCGGATACCATTGGAAAACTGAACTATATTCCCTTAAGGATCTATCAGCCCTGTCGAATACCAAAAGAGAGTATAATCCTAAATTGTTAAATACTTTATAATAGCAATCACAAGAATTTAACCAAGGCATCCCACATCACCCCGTGAAATTCGAGTATTAACTAATGGGCCAGTAAGCACCACTCAAATATTATATTCAATGAGTTGTACAATATTCAATAAAGCATTACTTAAAAGCATTAAAACCAATCAGTAATACTAAGTCGATTATCAGTATTCCCTAAATTATAGAATTAAGATTATCATAACATTATATTTTATTTTAGAATCTTCTCCGAATCTAAAAGTCGCACAGAATTGCCAAAATAGCATATAAATAACCAAGTGTTAAATCCAATAAAAAATTCGATAAGAGTTTATGGTTTTGAAAACTAAATAATATAATTTAACATGTAGAAAATTATTTCAAAAGCCCTTTATTTATATAATTAGTTTCAGACTATTAATTTTAAAAATTTGATAAACTCAATTATTTCTTAACTATATATATACACACATATACATATACATATATATATATTCCTTATATACTAATCCATAACTCTAGTTTTTATGTCAAAAATACTTATATAGATAGTTATTTTAAATCTCTATTTGAAAATCTATAATTCACAATTCTTATTCCAAAATCCATGTATATATAAGCCCACTCACTTTATAAATTCCACAAATACTTATATTCCCAAACCCTTATAGATATTTAAGCCTTTTGAAATTACCCAGTTTATATTTCAAAATCATTATTATTACACAAATAATAAACAAAAATATATTTTTATAAATGAAATAATTTTATACTTTAATTTTTTTAGAGAAAATGGTTCAATTTGAAAATCAGTCTTTTGAAAACTCACGTAGTGCATGACAAAAATTGTGCTGTGCCATGAGCCCATAGAACAATTCTATGGTATTAGAACTCCAGAATTATTTCATAAATTCCTAAATCAAAATCCGAAATATCATTGAAATCGGCATGAAATAAGACATCAAAAACATACAACTATTAACAAGGAAACAAATGGATGAACAAACAAGCGAAAGGGACACCAAGCAACATAACATAGAACTCAGCCCAGGACATGATCGGTGCATCGATCTGGTGGGACCTGTCCACCGAGGGCAATACCTGAACAAAGCCCTAGGTGATGCCGATGGCCTTCAGTCGATCTGTTGATGTTCGTTTCTTCGGCATTGATCAATTTGACTATAGGAGCACTGATTTAACTAGCATTAAAGCATATAAACAACTACATTTGGATGTTATTCAAGATCAAATGTCGTGGGTTTTCAGCAAACAGAGAATCAAAATTCATAGGATAAGATAATCAACATAAAATTGAGATTACATTCACTATAGATATAAGCTATACAACCATTAATCACATGCATCCAATATGAATTCAGAGATAAGTTGTGTGAGTACCAATTCACCTTTATAGACTTGAATTGAAGCTAAGAACTTGAATTCATCTTGGTTGATCTAATACCTTTCACCAATTTTACCTAGTCTGATTTCAGAAATTGGCAAAAGCATAACTACTAACTAAAGAGAAAACTAAGAGTAGAACAAAATTAGATGCAATGTACGGTAGTAGAGATTACCTTAACTTAATTTTCCAATTATTAATCAAAATCCCTTTGCTTTGCACCTGATTTGGGATTTATTTATGTTCTAGGATTTGAATTAGGGAGGAAGAAGCTTCATATTTTGGCTCGAGATAAAATGAGAAAGGAATGAATGTATTCTTGTTTCCTCGTTACCAATACCACCTATGGGCCATAAGGGTATGGTATGACCCAATAAAGAAAAGTGTTAATGATTTCCTTTGTTTTACTTATTATAAATCACCATTTTCTTAAATCATTCAATTTAGAAACTTAATGATTTCCTTTGTTTTACACTATTCAATTCAGATGCCTACAATCATTGGTGTTATGACCATTCAATTCATGAAATACACAAAACTTATCTGATTTCCTTTCGTTAGAAGTCGGATCCCTTCGCATCGGTCTACGATACAGAACCTGCTCTTTGGTATCCTGATAAATTCGTTCCAGACTCTCATTCAGTTCAGAGTAAGTGATGAATCACGGCTCTCTCCGTTGCCGCTTTGACATGTCCCCATCATTCTCAGTCTTTCTTTTACCTCTACTTGTTTCCGTGCCTTTCTCATGGGGATTTCCTCCTTTGATTGCATAAATATCAATTCCCTCTCCTTCTTCTCTTTTGGCGTTTGCATCTTCTAATCGTAAAAACTTTTCTGCCTCGTCGTAGAATTCCCCTAGATCCACAGGTGGATCTTTAGTCAATGAATTTTTGAACTTTGTGCCGTCGGCTACTCCGGACACAGCTGCCATTACCACCATAGATGGATCTGCTCAATCCATCGAAGCTGCTGCTGCATTGAATCGCGTTAGATAACTCCTCAAAGTCTCTCCGGCTTTCTGTTTTAGAGTTGCCAAAGTCATCACAATCTTGGGTCTCGCAATGTGAACCTTGAATTGCCTCATAAATCTCTCAGTTAAATCATTCCACGTTCTGATAGATCTACTCTCTAGTTGCCTGAACCATAACGCTGTAATATCTGCCAAGTACAATGGAAAGCACCGGGCCATAACCTCCTCTGATGCCCCCATCACTTCCATATGCCTCATATACTTCGTCAGATGAACCGTAGGGTCCGTTCTCCCGTTATACATGTCGAACGATGGTAACTTGAAATCCGGTGGGTTACTAGCTCGTCTGATTGCTGGAGTAAAAGGACTCCTATTGACATCCTCCAAATATTCGTTTACCAAACCGCCTCTCATAGCTCTTCTAACCATCTCTGCCAATCTGTCATTGTCTCTGAGATGCAATCTTCGTTCACCGCTTTCAACGTGCCCCCCGAGTTCACAAGGGAACTCTGGGATCTGCCCCTTGACTGAGCGTTCACTCCTCTGCTACTCCCAGGTTGCGCAGATGCTCCACTCTCTCCGAGACTGGATCAACATTCTCCATGTGCATGCCCCTAGTTCAGGTGCTACGCCGGATGGTCCTGCTCCGTTTCGAACTCCATCCGCTTCTCTATTCTGCGCTCCAAGTTGACCTATCTGTTGGAATAAACTCTGGATTAACTCCTCCTGTTTCTTCATCATTGTCTCCATCTCGTCCCTAGTGATGAAGATCGACGCTTGATTCGCTCCTGAAGAAGCCTCTTGACTTCCTTGGTGTTCACTTCTCTCTGGCCTTTGTCTCTTACTTGTTTGTCTCGTCATGGTTCTTAGATCTGAATTCTTAAGTCTTTAAATTCAACTTATCCTGAATCAGCTTCTCTCGGTGAAAGCACCAAAATGTTTGCGTCAAAATTGACCAAAAACACCCGATATCGTGAAAGCACCCGTTTATGAACACAAATCAGCAATAATCAATATAGAACTCGGATCTATGCAATAATAATCACAATAATTCACAAATAACAATCACAAACACAAGATTTATAGTGGATCGGCGATCTTGCCTACGTCCACTCTGAAGCTTATGTCTTTATTGATTAATTTGATGATTCCAATCGATTACAGCGGATTACAATTGATGGTAGCTTTCAAATCTAATTACAACAGCGATAATGAAGTGTGGAATTGAATCCGGCAGAGTCTTGACGTTGAATGGCCAAAAGATCCCCCTTTCTGAAGGCTTCAGGGTGCTGTTTATAGGCGTAGGAGGCCCAGATCTTGCTCAAACTTCGGGAGACTTTTTCTGGCACGTTAGTGGGCCCACGCGACCACCCCACCAAGTTTCGACTCGATCTGGGATCGATATGAAGTGATTTCGTATCCATCAAAAAATGGTCCAATCGAGGTGAAACTTGGCAGGAACAATCTTTACCTTGTATGGAAGCTTCTGTGAAAATTTCATTGCATTTGGCCATGTGGTTTGGGAGATATGATCGATTCGAATTGATATGTTTCGGTTGGCTGCTTGGTTCGAACCCATCAATTCGAACCGATACGTTCGAATCGACCTTGTCACGTGGTTGTTTGGTGACGTGGCGCGCACTCCTCGCATCGATCCTATTTTTTCTACGAGTTGACCGCTTCGCATCCATGAATTTCGCCTCGTTCGTACCGTGTGCCACGAACCAGTTCGCATCAATGGATTCGAATCATGGATCAATACGAAGGGGATCGAGATGAGCCAAGTGGATTCGAACAGGGCAGAATTTATGGATACGAAGTAATGATCTGGCACTCTTGATGGATGCGAGGACGATCGATACGAAGTAACGCTCGGGCGCGAGACCAATCGATTCGAAGTAGGCTATGCCGATGGATACGAATGATGGATTCGAACTGCTTGGGCTCAATGGATATGAACTGCGTAGTGGATGTCCATCTGATCGATTCGAAACCTATCGATTCGAACTGACCGATACCATGCCTGATCGGTTCGAACTCGATCGACTCGAAGCATATGCAAACCGATGAATTTGAACAATACAAACAGTGATGGATACGAATCCTATGGATTCGAAATGAGCATCTCCTCAACTTTTTGATGGGTTCGAACAGCATACTTTGGCTAACTTGCATCGATCATATCTCATTCATACGAACTCTAATTAACCTGAAATTTGGAACACTGGCTCTCATGACTATGCCTGTCATATCCTATCAATTGTAGCCTGATCCGGGCTCGGATAAAATTCATCGATATCCATGGTGAAGCAAAGTACAACCTATCTTTGAGATCATCTGTCTTTGGTTTTCGACCGATCTTTTGGTTTCACGGCTTTGCCAAAAAGCGGGATAACATTTGCCCCCCAAAATATGCCTTGCAGTAGGAAGGCATGTTTTGTAATGCCATGAGCTAAATGTTCATATCCTGTTGATGTCCTGCAAAGGAATTTACAGTTTTATGTGACCTCAAATGACGACCATTCGGGATCGAGATAATTGAGATGAAGTGCGACCGTTCATGGTCAAGCGCCTAACTTCAAATGACGATCGTTCGGGATCGAGCCATTTGAGGTGAAGTGTGACCGTGCGCGGTCAAGTGGCGGACCTCAAATGACGACCGTTCGTGATCGAGCCATTTGAGGTGAGGTGAGTTGTGCCGTTCGGGGCGAGTTGTGCCGTTTGAGGCGAGTTGTGACCGTTCGAGGTCGGGTTGTGCCATTCGAGGCGAGTTGTGACCGTTCGCGGTCGGATGCCGTTCGAGGCGAGAAAGTGTGCCCGGGAGGGCTTGGTATTATCGATGCCAGGCTCACGTTCGAGTGGATCCCTGGATCGTTTGTCGGATTTAATGTTTGGGGGAGTTTCCGAATCAAGGACTTTGGCAGTTCATTGCCATGCAAGAGGTGCTCGTGGACCGATCGCGATCCAACGGGCATGCAAATAAACTCTTTCATAGAATTGTAAATATCAAAGCAATAATTATACGAATCTCACAACAGAAATGTCCAAACAAGCAGAGTCTAAATGTTGAAATCAAAATCAAAGAAAAAAGCGAGATGAAGATGTCAAAGCGTAAACTCTTACTATGACGCGGTTAGTAGTCACTCAGAGCATGCCTATGGATCGTGCGCGATCGCTTACATGTGTAAATGATTTAACCGTGTTAGTAAGATGTTTACAACTTGTTCGTCATCATTTCAATCGATCAATGGATAATCAAACGGTGCCCCAATTTAGGGTCGCCTCTAGCTGATGTAGACGGTGGTCGTTCTGGCTACACTGTTGGGGTTCGCCTCCTCACATACTGAAGGAGCATACCATTCTTGATATGCCCTTCCACCCCGTCCTTCAGATGCCTACAATCATTGGTGTTATGACCATTCAATTCATGAAATACACAAAACTTATCTGATTTCCTTTCGTCAGAAGTCGGATCCCTTCGCATCGGTCTACGATACGGAACCTGCTCTTTGGTATCCTGACAAATTCGTTCCAGACTCTCATTCAGTTCAGAGTAAGTGATGAATCGCGGCTCCCTCCGTTGCCGCTTTGACATGTGTCCATCATTCTCAGTCTTTCTTTTACCTCTACTTGTTTCCGTGCCTTTCTCAGGAGGATTTCCTCCTTTGATCGCATAAATATCAATTCCTCCTCCTTCTTCTCTTTCCGCGTTTGCATCTTCTAATTGTAAACACTTTTCTGCCTCGTTGTAGAATTCCCCTAGATCCACAGGTGGATCTTTAGTCAATGAATTTTTGAACTCTGTGCCGTCGGCTACTCCGAACACAGCTGCCATTACCACCATAGATGGATCTGCTCGATCCACCGAAGCTGCTGCTGCATTGAATCGCGTTAGATAACTCCTCAAAGTCTCTCCGGCTTTCTATTTTAGAGTTGCCAAAGTCATCACATTCTTGGGTCTCGCAATGTGAACCCTGAATTGCCTCATAAATCTCACAGTTTAATCATTCCATGTTCTAATAGATCCACTCTCTAGTTTCCTGAACCATAACGCTGCAATATCCGCCAAGTACAATGGAAAGCACAGGGCCATAACCTCCTCTGATGCCCCCCAGCACTTCCATATGCCTCATATACTTCGTCAGATGAACCGTGGGGTCCGTTCTCCCGTTATACATGTCCAACGATGGTAACTTGAAATCCGGTGGGTTCCTAGCTCGTTTGATTGCTGGAGTAAAAGGACTCCTATTAACATCCTCCAAATCTTTGTTTACCAAACCGCCTTTTATAGCTCTTCTAACCATCTCTGGCAACCTGTCATTGTCTCCAAGGTGCAATCTTCGTTCACCACTTTCAACCTGCCCCCCGAGTTCACGAGGGAACTCTGGGATCTGCCCCTTGACTGAGCGTTCACTCCTATGCTACTCCCAGGTTGCGCAGATGCTCCTCTCTCTCTCTCCGAGACTAGATCAACATTCTCCATGTGCGTGCCCCCTAGTTCAGGTGCTAGGCCGTATGGTCCTGCTCCATTTCGAACTCCATCCGCTTCTCTATTCTGCGCTCCAAGTTGCCCTATCTGTTGGAATAAACTCTGGATTAACTCCTCATGTTTCTTCATCATTGTCTCAATCACGTCCCTAGTGATGAAGATCGACGCTTGATTCGCTCCTGAAGAAGCCTCTTGACTTCCTTGGTGTTCACTTCTCTCTGGCCTTTGTCTCTTACTTGTTTGTCTCGTCATGTTTCTTAGATCTGAATTCTTAAATCTTCAAATTCAACTTATCCTGAATCAGCTTCTCTCGGTAAAAGCACCAAAATGTTTGCGTCAAAATTGACCACAAACACACGATATCGTGAAAGCACCCATTTATGAACACAAATCAGCAATAATCAATATAGAACTCAGATCTATGCAATAACAATCACAATAATGTACAAATAACAGTCACAAACACAAGATTTATAGTGGTTCGGCGATCTTGCCTACGTCCACTCTGAAGCTTATGTCTTTATTGATTAACTGATGATTCCAATCGATTACAGCGGATTACAATCGATGTTAGCTTTCAAATCTGATTACAACAGCGATAATGAAGTATGGAATTGAATCCGGCAGAGTCTGGACGTTGAATGGCCAAAATATCCCCCTTTCTGAAAGCTTCAGGGTGCTGTTTATAGGCGTAGGATGCCCAAATCTTGCTCAAACTTCGGGAGACTTTTTCTGGCATGTGAGTGGGCCCACGCGACCGACCCCATCAAGTTTTGACTCGATCTGGGATCGATACGAAGTGATTTCGTATCCATCAAAAAATGGTCCAATCGAGGTGAAACTTGGCAGGAACAATCTTTACCTTGTATGGAAGCTTCTTTGAAAATTTCATTGCATTTGGCCTTGTGGTTTGGGAGATATGATCGATTCGAATTGATATGTTTCGGTTGGCTGCTTGGTTCGAACCCATCAATTCGAACCGATACGTTTGAATCGACCTTGTCACGTGGTTCTTTGGTGACGTGGCGCGCACTCCTCGCATCGATCCTATTTTTTCTCCGAGTTGACCGCTACGCATCCATGAATTTCGCCTCGTCGTATCGTGTGCCACGAACCAGTTCGCATCAATGAATTCGAATCATGGATCGATACGAAGGGGATCGAGACGAGCCAAGTGGATTCGAACGGGGCAGAATTTATGGATACGAAGTAATGATCTGGCATTCTTGATGGATGCGAGGACGATCGATACGAATTAATGCTCGGGCGCGAGACCGATCGATTCGAAGTAGGGTATGCCGATGGATACGAATGATGGATTCGAACTGCTCGGGCTCAATGGATACGAACGTGCTGAGTGGATGTCCATCTGATCGATTCGAAACCTATCGATTCGAACAGAACGACATCATGCCTGATCGGTTCGAACTCGATCGACTCGAAGCATATGCAAACCGATGGATTTGAACAAGACAAACAGTGATGGATACGAATCCTATGGATTCGAAATGAGCATCTCCTCAACTTTTTGATGGGTTCGAACAGCATACTTTGGCTAACTTGCATCGATCATATCACGTTCATACGAACTCCAATTAACCTGAAATTTGGAACACTGGCTCTCATGGCTTTGCCTGTCATGTCCTATCAATTGTAGCCTGATCCGGGCTCGGACAAAATTCATCGATATCCATGGTGAAGCAAAGTACAACCAATCTTTGAGATGAGCTGTCTTTTGTTTTCGACCGATCTTTTGGTATCACGGCTTTGCCAAAAAGAGGGATAACATAATGCATACATGTTTATCAAATACACATGTACGCATGTGCAACTGATAAAGTATACATGGTTTAATGCTGTGATTTACATCACAACAGACACCTTAGCCCCTTCATATATGTATTTATGACTTTGACATGATGATAATTTCTTTTATAGATCGACAACAAATATATATGTGAATTCATGATATAATCTAATCTATACAAGTACGATAACATGATGATTACATATATAAAATCATATGAAATAAGTGTCACCTTAGTTGTGGTCTAGTTGTAACACCTTGGATGTTGGAACTGGATCAACCCGCAACGGAAATTATGGATGAATTTTTAAATTTTTTACCCTATTAGATCTTCATTGGGTCTATGAAGTCTAATTAATTTAGATCATTTCTAAATTAGTTTAATTTAATAAAATCATATGTTTCATCTAAATTCATAAATTTTTGATAAAATTTATCCAATTTATTTTCAATTTATATATAAATATACATATGTATCATATACATATGTGTGTGTGCGTGCATGTGTAAGATGATATTCCGTGCAAGGTACAATATGCATGTATATATATGTCGGGATTTACATTGCAACAGATATATTAGTTCATTTGATATGTAATGTATATTGTCTGAATATGTGTATATATTTATATTTATTATATATAAAAAACACTCATGTGTGTGTACACATACATACATATATATATATACGTACGTACATACATACATACATGTATGTATATATTATTATTTCGAACATGGTTTCATATATTAATACCTAACCAACATAGTATGCGCGTTAATACAATGTAGGAAACACATGTACATAATCCTTACAATCACAAACTCCTTAACCACCAATCTACGCAATCCAGCCAATTACTAAAACCTAATAAATCCCTAAAAATACATGCTTCATAGCCCTTTTAGTTTTAAAACCGCAACTTGAGATGTTCATAGAACTACATCACGTTTTGCTTCATCTTCCAATCATTTGTCACGTGATCTTGGATTCAATACTACAATTTAGTCATCTTTGCAAGCTGAGTCACACATTTGCCCAAATTTAATCAACTTGATAATGCATAATCTCTTTTCACTGTAGAAGCCCAGAAGTCATTCTTCATGCTATCGTACTAATTTGGAAATTAACTACTACAACCATATGAACAATAGATTAACAACACTACAATTTGACTCCACTTCTTATCTCCTTGGAAATCTATCCGCAGAATCTTGGCCAACATCAACCCATTCCTCACACCAACCATTGGCGTGAAAACCAACATCTATCCCAACTTAGAAAGGGATTCGAATAGCATATACTACTAGAAACACTATTTATTGCGATGTCAATTTCCGACCACTACAAAATAAATTCTATTTAAAGACTGAAATGTAAAGACCAACTATTTTCAGTCATTAACTAAAGGCTTCACCAAGACTAAAAATTTATGTCTTTAATTTTTATTAGTAGAGAACTGTGTAGTAAATGCCCCGCTATTACCCCGCTATGACTCCGCTATATCTCATAGCGGATTTCTGCCGCTACGGTTTTTCCATGTAGCCCCAAAATATAATCTTTCCGCTTTATGCTCCGCTATTTCTGCTATGTCCCGTTATTTGCGCTATATTTCACTATTTCCGCTATATCTTCTTTAATAAAATGAATTGAAAAATTGCATTTATGCATTATAAAAATTATGAGACTAATTTATTTGATTTAATTTTTAATATATTTTCGGAAATGAAAATACTCTAATATTTACTAAATTCAATTATGTTATATAACAGTTTTACGTTTATTTAAAGTACATTTGCACATGTTTTTATTTAAAATTATTTATGTATTAATTATAATTAAATTGAATGATGGTTTTTCATTTAATTACCACTTATATATTTGTAAAAACATTAAGTACGAGTTTTACATGCTATTTTAGAGTCATCCGCTATATCCCGCTATATCATCGCTGTATCCCCCTATGACTTTTTTCACCTCCACCGCTTTGAATCTGCCGAGCGCATTAACTACACAGGTAGAGAATGAATTTCAGTATTTAAGAAGTATACAAATCTAAAACTACTTAGAAATTGAATTTTCAGTCTTTAATTCTATTTCAAAGTAGTATTAAAAAAATTCAGTATTCCATGGCTAAGATTCTATTTGGTTTTTCAATCCGATGGTTGCATTCAATGATTCATGTGGTAGCATTTATAATTAGTTAGAAATAAATTCGTATCTAAAATTATGTATTAAAATGAATAAAATGCCCTATTATCTCCTATAGTTATATTCATCTTTCCATAACCGTATACCACCGCCTTCTCACGCAAAAGCTATGTCACCTCAACATCTTTCTCTTAAAAGAGCATTAACAAGCTAAATTTAAATTCTAAGAAACTTCAAAAGTAATTTCTTACTCATGCGCAAATCTATTTTCCATGATCTTAAATCGAGACAAGTATATCTTTTCATTCCTTCTTTTAAAGAATTTTTTCGATTAAAATTATTTTTATTTTTAGGTGAGCTTTTATTTAGAATATAACTAACGATGAGATAATATTAAAAAAATGGTAAACTATATGGATTTTGGTCTATAGAACAAAGTTCATGTTCATTGTAGCATTCTACCTAGCTCTAGATTTGAGAGTTTTCTTTTGACTATTTTATAGTTCAACTAAAAAATATATTTTCTTGTTTGAAGATGTGATGCCCAAAAAAGAAGGTTTGAGCTTTTAAGTCATGCGAGTTAGAATGATCTTGCGATTCATGGTTACATGACAAGGAAGACTATCCAAGCTAATGGATTATTTGTAGCATATTTTTATTACTTGTTGTCCAATAAGAAGAATGCCCTTCTTTTAGTGCATCAAAGGAATTCTCCTTTGAAGTGTATAATGGGTCCTCTTGTTAGAGAAATGCACAGTGGTTGATATTTTAATAATGCGAAAAAATTTGTTGTTCTATGAGCACTGTATTCATATGATACTTTAGTATTCTCCGCATATTTTAGCATCCGTTACCTTATTTTGATATGTTTTGTTGTATTCTCTATGTATTTCTACATCTTCTATATTATTTTGATATTTCTCGTTCTTCGGTTGAAATAAGAAAATGATACTAATTACTTGCATTTTACACACACATGTGCACACACACAAACACACACACACACATATATATTTATATATATTGTGATTTTAATACGATCGAACCGCGCAAAGGAGACTCTGGAAAATTTTCTGAAAATTTAAGGCATTAAATTTTTTTGGGAATTTTGGAAAAATTTTGATAACAAAAATCTGTTTTTTGAGTTATAATTTGAAATGAGATTTGTGGGTTTTTGAAATGATGTTAGATGATTTATGGAATGGTATTAATAAATAACTAAGTATGAATTTAGAAACTTAAGAAAAGTTTTTATAAAAGTGTAACAACGAAGTTGTGACTAATTGATTTTGGAAAGTTAATCTATTTCAACTAGATTGTTTTGAAAGTTAAAGGAGTTGTAGCATCTTTCTTACTAAGTAATTTCAGGGACGAAATTTTTTTAAGTGGTGAAGAATGTAATGATCCAGTTTTTCAGTTGTTCGGATTTATAATATTTAATTGATTTTAAATATTTAAAAATAAATTTTGTAAGTTAAATAACTTTTATTTCAAATATAGTGACTTATTTGGATAATTAAATTGTTTAATTAATATTTGAAATTGTGTAAATAATTGTAATTTGAATTTAATGTGAATAAAAATGTTTTCTAAAGTTGTTTTAAATTCTATTTGAGTTAGAATAGGATAAGAAAACTTTTAAAATTGAATTTAAAGTTAATTTATAGAAATTGAAATTTTCAATATTTAATTAACATGTAAAAATAGTCATTTTTGACATTTTTTGGGATTTTGATGAAACAAGTTTTATTGGATCCGTAATAGTGAGTTATTATAAGATTTCAAATTCCGTGTCAATCAGATTTACGGTTTGCTCGTGTGGAGGTAAAACGCATAAAATTTATTTAAGTAAATTTTTATTAAAATAATTCGATTAAAAAATCTATCTTTCAAATATGATGGAATTGGCCTCCAATATATATTCCATTGTGTTCGGAATAGGGTCAAAACATTATAAATACCAGGCGACACGCTTCGTTTTAAGTTCGAAATTTTTTCGGATGAATAGTGTCACGAATTTTTCTATAAAAGGACATCATTTTTTGCTTTTATCTCAAACCCTAACCTAAATAACCCTAACCACCACTAAATGTTTGATGGCTAGAAATTGTCGAATTTTCTCCTCGATTATCTCCAAATCCATGCACCTATAGGAGAAACTTCCTAAATTAAAAATGTAGAGAGCGTCGAGATCTCTCCATCCAACAGTGGTGATGGGATTTCATGCGACGGTTGAGGCGAAATCGCCTCGTGTTTTCCATGCATTCAAGGGGGTGTTGCGACTCAAGAAGGGGCTTGAGTTCGACCGGAGATGGATCATAGATGAGGCGGAGGATGGCGCGGCTCATAGTGATTGTTAATCGTCATCTAGGGCGATGATGGTGGATCAGCAATCAAGTTCAAAACGGTGGCTATGGGTTTCAAGCTTCGAACTGTTCGTGAATGAAGAAGAAGAAAAGGTGCATCCAAGATCTGCAATTTTAAGAATGAGCGGCCCAGATTCAATCAAGGTTTAAATAGAAAAAAGAAAAAGAATTGTAAATTTTATTATATAAATTCGTGCAAACTTTAAAAATTCATATCTTTATCATACGAGTTCGAAATTTCACGAAACAAATTGCATCGGGTTCATATTGTCAAGCACTATATTATGAAGCTGGTTTTGATGAATTTGGAGCTAGTGAAAATTTTGGTTAAAATTAAACGCTCCTTTAATCTAATCGAAATAAATCGCTATTGCGACGACTGCAAGCAAAGTGAGTACAACTCACTCTCTCTTCTTACTTATATTTTTATAAGTAAGAATAAATTTTATTTATGATGGTTGATGCTTGTTTGGATGATATATGACATTATATATATATTGATTGGTTTGGATATATTCCCACATATTTTAGCGGTTGAGACCCTATACGTTCCCGTTTATGAGCGGATGATCCTTTAAACGTGCATCTGCCTCGAAGCGAATATTGTACATATTTTCTAATATGTATATTTATTGCAGGTGACATGTTGGAGGGATCCAACTGGATTCCTCACCGTTATTGATTTATTTTACAGATATTGTTATATATGCTGTTATCATATGACATATGATATTTGGATGTCATGATTGATATGATTGATGTGAACTCCATTATTTAAAGCTTTTCTAGCATTAGTGTAACAACCCTGATTTTGAGATTACCTATCAATATTGAATTATAATGATATTTATAATTTAATACTGTAAATTAAAATTGGAGAAATTAAATTATTTATTTGGAATAAACAATGGATTTTGGAGTTTATAATGAGAAAATGAAATTCTAAGCTTTATTCTATTTTCTTGGAGTGACAATAAATGGAATATGGGCTCTAAATAATAAAAATGATATCATTTTAGAGAAAATGCAATAATTATATTAATTATTGTCCATTTGCTTCTTTTAATAATTCTTAAAAGGAGTATGTACTTTTCAAAGGTGGTTTATTGAAATAAAAGGTGAAAATGTTAAAAATAGGCTTTGGCTAATAATGTTTTGGAATGGTTTGAAATATTTTTCTAAGTGAGAAACTTAATTTTGTGGAATGTTAGAAGTTAAAAACAATGTTTTATTCATTTATTTTTGTAAATGGTGTATTTTTGTTAAAGTAAGGATTTTAATAATAAAAATGTTTAATAATATAAATTAATCTTTTTATATGATAGAAAATGTTTTATTTTGTTTGTATACATGTTTTCATATTTTTCTTGTGTGTAAATTGAGAGAAATGCATTTTTATTTATGTGTATGTGATATGTACACATTTACTTGTTAAGTGTTGATTTAAACCTTAAGCCATTTTATTTTTTTTAATTATCAAACCCACTTAGCCCAATATCACTTAGCCTGGTTAAGAAAAGAGGAAAAAGAAATTGGTTATACGTTCATTTCATATTACCTTCTTCCTCCTTCAGCTTAAAAGCAAAGTCAGTAAACAAAAATTTCTCAAATTCAAAATCAAGCTCAATCTTCAATTAAACTCACTAAAATTCAAGTCTTTTTGCAAGATAAAGATAAACCAAAGGTATACAGCACAAACTCATACAATTTCATTACAAAATTCTTTTATAGTAAATAGCTTTCTGAATTTTTTTACTGTACGTTGTTTGCATGTTCTTATTTGCTCTCTACAGGTGCTAAAGGCTTGTAATCTCAAGCAAAGCTTCCTCTTTTCATCAAATATCCAAGCTTTTGCAAAAAAATCAGCAAGGTGAGTTGTATAAACTCACAATCTAGCAAAACAAGAGTGCAAGTGCTTAATTCTGTAGAAAATTTGTTTCTGTTTGCAATTTCCTATCGTTGAAATTTTCCTTTTTTATAATCAGTTTCTGTTGCATCTTCGATATTTTATAACTTTTGACTCCGATAAGAAACGCTAGCAGATTTCTTGCATTTGGTAGCTTGCATGTTGAACTCCATCTATATAAATTTTGGTTGAATTTTATGGTCATTTGATATGTTAAAATCTTGTTGGAAAATTAGTCGACGAGCAGGACTTCAATTGGGAAAAGTACGTATGCTACGTCGACAGGCCAACCTCTCTAGTTCGACCTGCAGGTCGACAGCCAGTCGACCTAGGAAGGAGTAGGTCGACCTGGCCTTTGGGCCACTTCCAGCCCATTCTCTCGTGTGTTTTCATGTTTTTCAGCCTATTCTGCTTCATTTTCCAGCTGTATTCGTGATATTTTTGAAGGCCATGATGTCAATCAATAGACTAGCCAAATTTTGAAGATTTTAAAATTCAAATTTGGAATTTTTTGAATTTAATTTGAAGTTGAATATCGGTTTGAGTGATTTTCTTCGTTTTGATTTTTTTTTAAGCACGACTTTCTCCGAATCTTTTTGAAATGATTTTTAAAATTAATGGGCATTTCAAAATAATTACTATGTAATATTTTCAAATATAAAATCTATTTATTCTCTATAATACGAGAACGGTTCAAATATGATTTTCAAATTGATTCGAAATTTGATTTTCAAAGCTTGTTTTCCAAAGTAAATTATTTTATATATAAATTACATATTTTCACACTATGCAAGCAAATGAGAAGGAGATGGAACACGTGCGTTTATCTTATTGGTCAAATCCCAACTTGTCTGTTTGATCGTTTTGACCTTCGAGTCGAGTTTACCGATGGGATGAGGTGAGCTTTTTACTTCTTTGAGTGTGAAATTTACTAGCGGTTAGTAAACCGTTTAGTGGGAACATATGGTATAGGACACACGCTAACACTGTTCGAGTGCCTTTCCGAGAGTTCGTGACACATTTGCCATTGCGGCGTGCCAGTACCAGACCTTTGGGTAATTTCCATTGCGGCATTTGACATTGTGGCGATTGCCATTGCAGCATATATCTCTTCGAGACGTTTTCTATTGTGGCATTTTCCATTGCAGCGTATTTATAATTGTGACGTTTTGCCTTCGGGCGAGGTACCTATTTGAGATAACAGTACTTGGCAAGGCTTCAGCCACATGCACGTGCTAAACTTTGAGATAATTTCCTTGACTATTTTCCCTAGTGTATCGCCCCTTTTTGAAATTGGTCCATTGAACCGTTCGATATATATTTGTGGTGATTACTTTTCGGGGATTTGAACTCTTGGGAGTTTTTTTTTTGAGATTTAAATTGCCTACCCTTTTGGCGACATTATGTAAGAATTGCCTTTTGGTGTTTACTTGAGATTTTATTCTCCCCTTTGGAGATATATTTTCCTATGGTGTATTTGAGATGGGATCTCTTTGTGCATGTTTGGGTTTACCAAGATGGTGGGTTTAGCTTTTCCCCTAAACCATATTTGATGTTTTATGAATGTAGATGATATGATGCTCGCTACATTTACCGTTTATGGGTTATTCTATCTCTTTTGAGACTATATGTCGTGTTGTGATACATACCATATTTAATCTTTTGCTTACTTAGTATTGTTTCTTCTTGCTAAGAGGAACATCACCTTTATCTTATGCTTTTGTTATCATATATTCTCTTAAAATAATTTGTTTACCGACCTATGTATTTTATATTCATGTCAGACCGAGGTGTTTCAAGTTAGGTATATTTGGACTTAGCCTGTTCCGCTTCCACATGGACTATTCTACTAGCTCTTTCTGTTATAGCTTTTTATGTAGTCTTTTTTTCATTTGCTACTCTGATATGTATATTCATTTGACTCATCGTATATTATGGTTTCTATGCCACTTGACATGTATCATTTTGTATACTCTATGATGTATCTGTATATATGTGCGTGTGTGTGTGTGTGTTTGTATGTGTGTGTGTGCGTAATGATCTACTGTTCTGTGATGTTTTTTGCATTTGAATTATTGTATTTTGTTTTGATAGATCTTATAACCACCTATGGCTTTGTATTAAATATTTATTGGATACGTCGATCCACTTGAGATAGAAAAAATATAACATTTGTTGACATATTCAATAGATATTTAGCACAAGGCTATAGATGGTCGCTCCTAACTAGCCCTATTCTCCATATTAGAAGATAGTATTACCTAGTAATACTCTTTGTTAATGTGGGCCTCGGGGTGGGGCATCACAGCTTAGGTACCAGAGCTGAGTTTAGAACAAAAATGATAAATATAGAACAGAAGCACATATTATGGTATGTCTTAGTGTAATACAAGTGCTACGAATCCCTTAATCATCATGCCTTTAATATTTTCTTGTCCTTTGGGGTAGATAGAAGTTTGGGAATACATCTAGGAATGCATTTCCATGGTATTCCTTATTGAATTAATGATATCTACCCTGTGAATAATTTTTATCTTATCTTAACTTTCAGCTAATGGCTGGAAGTGGCAGAGAAAGACGCTCGATGCTGGGGAATCCAACGGCTCACATCCAGACGACGTTTATATATCTACCGATTAGTTTATGGAGTTATTTAGGAGCACTCAGCCTCCAGCTCCTACTCCATCGTCTCCTCCATGCAAGTCTATCTTTGCATGCATGTGTAGTGATTTCTCTCATCTTGGAAGAAAGCCGTTCAAGGGCTTCGAGTCCGTTTTAAAGGTCTAAGCCTGGATTCATTCATGCGAGTGCATCTTCTCTCGCATGGATCTTTCTGACCACGATAGAGTTCTCGTAGCATCTATCATGTTGCAAGAGCATTCCCTTGAATGATATGAGCTTCACGTAGTCGAGTTCGATGAGTCTACCCTTTCTTGGACTCGGTTTCGGGATCCATTCAAGTTCAAGTCCATTCCTGAATCTAAGAAAGCTTTATTGGCCCGTAGCTTCCTCGAGCTGAAGCAAGGGAAGTCCTCCATCTCTGATTATGTTTCATAATTCGAGGCCTTATCTAAGTATGGTCTTGAATACATTAGCACTTCCTATAAGAAGAATCTGAAGTTTGTCTCTGGTCTTAGGAAGTATCTCAAGAAGTCTTTGATGCTCTAGCTCAAGCTTTCTTTCGAGGAGTTGGTTGACTCAACGCTTTAGCTCGAAGCAGCCAAGAAGGAGTGCGATAATGGTGATGAGGCTAAGGTTTGCAAGAACCCTAATGAGTAGTGGTTTCCATTTCATAAGCCAAAGTTTTTCCCTTCCAAGAAGAAGAATCCCGTTGGATCTGGTCCTAGTTCTCAGCCTAATGGAACACCTCCTACTCGGAAGAGGTGTTTCATGTGTGGTTCTCCTGACCATATGATTTGCGATTGTCCTAAGCCTCTCCTTTTTTCATTATTGCAAGAAAGAAGGCCTCCATCTTGCCACTGTCCCATTGCTCCTAGTAATACCCAGTCTGGCAAGCTAAGTGTAGCAGATGCTTCTAGAGGGTCTTCTCAGCGTAGAGGTACATCTCTTTCTATCCTTGAAAGCTTTATTTTATTTCAAGATCATTCTATTCGAGTTCTCTTTGATACGGTTGATCGCATTCATTCGTATCGAAAGAGATCATTGATGCTATTTCTTTGGATGTTTTACACCTTGTTACTTCAACGAGGATTGCGAATCCTATCGGCGGATCCGCAACCCTTTGCATGCTTTGTGATGATGTTGAGATTGTTTTATGTGGATTTCTTTTTGTGTAAAATCTACACGTTATTTCTTATTTGGATTTTGATATATTTTGGGTACGGACTGGCTAGTGCGATACATTGCCAAAATTATTTGTTTCGAGAGAGTTTTATATCTTCGACATCTAGATTCGTCTGCTCTGCTATTGTTCTTCGGAATGTGAAAAATTACTATGTGGCTTTATATTTCTAGACTCATGAGATGATATATCTCGTATACCTATTGTTTGTGATTTCTCTAATGTATTTGTGCCTGTTTTGAGTTTGCCACCCAAGCAGGCGATTAAGTTCCACATTGATCTCATTCCAGTCACATAATCAGTTAGTCGTCCTCCTACGAGGATGTCTACAAAGGAAAATCAAGAATTTAAGAAGCAGCTTTTAGAGCTTGAGTCCAGGCAGTTGATTCAGTCTAGTTCACCGAGGGGTGCCACGGTTGTCTTCATGAAGAAGTCCGATGGAACTCTTAGGCTTTGTATCGACTATCGCAAGCTTAGCGAGTTGACCATCAAGAATAGATATCTGTTGCCTAGGATCCACAATATGTTCAATCAATAGAGTGTTGCTAAGGTCTTCTCTCGGCTCGACCTTGCCACTGGTTTTCATCAGCTCCATGTCGTGGAAGATAGCATACCTCTTACATCTTTCCACACTCGATATAAATCTTACGAGTGGCTTGTTATGCCGTTCGGTTTGACGAATGCTCCTGCTTTTTTTATCGATCTTATGAATCGAGTATTCCAGGAATGTCTCGATAATTTTGTCCTTGTGTTCATCGACGTTATCCTTGTCTATCGAAGTCTGAAGCCGAGCATGCTAATCACTTGAGAATTGTCTTGAGTACTCTTCATCATCATCATCTTAAAGCCAAATTCTCCAAGTGTCACTTCTAGGAGAATAAGGTTAAGTTTTTAGGCCATGTTATTTCCTCCGAAGGCATTTCGGTCGATCCTTCGAAGATCGAAGCCATCCAGAATTGGAAGAGGACTGAGAATGTTCATGAAATTCACAACTTCCTTGGATTAGCGGTTACTACCGTCGATTAATTAAGGATTTTTCCCGCATTGTGCTTCCTCTCACCAGCCTTACTCGGAAAGGCATTTGATTTATTTGGTCTGACAAGTGTGAAGCTTCTTTTCAACAGTTGAAGGAGCTTCTCACTAATGCTCCTATTCTAGTGGTTTCCGAAGAGAATCATGATCTTGTTTTCTACACCAATGTTAGTCATCGTGGCCTCGGTGCCATGCTTATGCAGAAGGATGGTTAGTTGCTTATGCTTCTAGGCAACTGCGACCGAATAAAGTTCGCTATGCCACTCATGACCTCGAGCTCGCAGCCATTATCTTCGCCTTAAAGATGTAGCGACAATATCTATTAGGTGAGCGCTTCATTTTCTATACCGATCATAAGTCCTTAAAATATATGTTCACTCAGAAGGAGCTCGATATGAGGCAACAACGTTTGTTCGAGTTCCTTGCCTCCTATGACTTTTGATATCTAGTATACCCTTAGTAAGGATAATCATGTTGCTAATGCGCTTAGTCGCAAACGTTCGGCTGTTGTTTCCATGATGCTAGCCGAGTGGGATATTCTAGAGACCTTATCCCTTTGTGATATTCGTGATCTAGCTCCTGATTCTCCTATTTTATTATTCAATTTGGAAGCTCGACCTGGTTTATTGGATCGTATCGCCGATGCTCAACGGCGTGAATCCGATCTTGTGCACCTTATCCAGATTTGTGAGTACAAGTCCCATGATGAGGAGTTGCGGGATTTCAATACTGATTCTCATATGTATCTTTATAAGAAGAACCGCCTAGTTGTGCCTTCTGATTCTGTAGTTAGGGGTGACATTCTCGATGACTGCCATCGTTCTAAGTATACCATTCTTCCTGGTTGTAGTATGATGTATGTCGATATGCATTACCTTTATTATTGGGAAGGCGTGAAGCACAATGTGGATAGTTATGCGAGTAATTGCATGACTTGTCAACTCATCAAAGCCAAACATCATCTCCCTTCTGGTCTCCTTCAGCCTCTAGAGATTCCATTATGGAAATAGGATCAAATTTCGATAGGAGTGCTTCTAATATGAGTGCTTCTCATTTGGCCAAGTTATATATCAAGGAAATCATGAGACTTCACGGTATTCCTAGTTTGATTTTTTGTGACCGTGATCCGCATTTCACGAGTCATTTCTGGCAGATTCTTCAGCAAGCTTTGGGAACAAAGCTTAATTTCTACACAGCATATCATCCGCGATCTGATGGAAAGACTGAATGGGTGAATCGTATTCTTGAGGATCTTCTATGCGCTTGCATTCTAGATTTCGGAGGTAGTTGTGAGGATCACCTACCTCTTGTGGAGTTCTCCTACAATAATAGTTTCCAATCTAATATCGGCGTGGCTCCTTTCGAAGCCCTTTATGGAAGGCTATGTCGATCAGCTTTATGTTGGTTAGAATCTGGAGAGAAGCTTATTCTTGGCCCAGATTCTATTCGTGATTCTTCTGAAAGGATTATTCTTATTCATTGGAGAATGAAAGAGGCACAGAGCCGTCGGAAATCCTATGTTGACAACGTTGGAAGCCTCTCCAGTTCTCTATTGGTGATCACGTCTTTCTCCATTGAAAGCGGTTATGTGCTTTATTACGATTGGGAAATTGGCTCCTCGCTTTATATGACCATTTCCTATTACTGAACACATAGCCCCTATGACTTATAAAGTTTCACTTCCAGCTCATCTATCTGGCATTCATGACCTGTTTCACGTCTCTCTGCTCCGAAAGTGTCTTCGAGAGACGGATTCTGTTATCAGTTCTTTTGATTTGCAAGAGCTTGAGATCTCACCATACCTATCAGTTGTGCAGCAACCTATTCGCGTACTTGCTTCGGAGGTGAGACGCCTTCGGAATAAGGACATGCCGCTTATTAAAGTTCAATGGTCCGTTAATCCCAATGATTGCACTTGGGAAACCAGAGAGTTTGTCGAGCATTCATATCCCAGTTTTTCTATCTTTGCATAGTGATGGTGAGAATATCTCTTATCTTAAGCTTATTTTCTTTTCTTTTTGAGTGATGAAATTAAATAGTTGAATATAAATTCTTCTTGGAATTGCGAGGATGCAATTTTGTCAAAGGGGAGAGTCTATAACAACCCTGATTTGAAGATTACCTTTCAATATTGAATTATAATGATAATTTAATATTGTAAATTAAATTAAAATTGGAGAAATTAAATTGTTCATTTGGAATAAACAATGGATTTTGGAATTTAAAATGAGAAAATGAAATTCCAAACTTTATTCTATTTTATTTAGAGTGATAGTAAATGGAATATGAGCTTTAAATAATAAAAATGATATCATTCTAGAGAAAATGCAATAATTATATTAATTATTGTCCATTTCCTTCTTTTAATAATTTTTAAAAGAAGTATGTACTTTTCGAAGGTGGTTTATTTAAATAAAAGGTGGAAATTGGGTTAAAACTAGGTTTTGGCTATAAATAATATTTTGGAATGGTTTGAAATACTTTTCTAAGTGAGAAAATAAATTTTATGGAATTTTCGAAGTTAAAAACAATATTTTATTCATTTATTTGTGTAAATGGTGTATTTTTGTTAAATTAAGGATTTTAATAATAAAAATGTTTAAGAATATAAATTAATCTTTTTTATGATGGAAAATGTTTTATTTTGTTTGTTTGCATGTTTGCATGTTTTTCTTGTGTGTACATTGAGAGAAATGCATTTCTATTTATGTGTATGTGATATGTACACATTTATTTGTTAAGTGTTGATTTAAACCTTAAGCCATTTTATTTCTTTTAATTATCAAACCCAATTAGCCCAATATCACTAAGCCTGGTTAAGAAAAGTACGGTCATTTCATATTACCTTCTTCCTCCTTTAGCCTAAAAGCAAAGTCAGTAAATAAAAATTTCCCAAATTCAAAATCAAGCTCATTCTTCAATTAAACTCATCAAAATTCAAGTCTTTTTTCAAGATAAAGATAAATCAAAGGTATACAGCTCCAACTCATCCAATTTTATTACAAAATTCTTTTACGGTAAATAGCTTTCTAAACTTTTTTACTGTAAGTTGTTTGCATGTTATGTATTCGCTTTCTACAGGTGATAAAGGCTTGTAATCTCAAGCAAAGCTTCCTTTTTCATCAGAAATCCGAGCTATTGTGACAAATCAGCAATGTGAGTTGTATAAGCTCACAAACTAGCCAAAACAAAAGTGTCAGTGCTTGAATCTATAGAAAATTTGTTTCTGTTTGCAATTTCCTATAGTTGAATTTTTCCTTATTTATAATCAGTTTTTGTTGCATCTTTTAGATTTTATTGATTCCGACAACGAAATTCGGCTGGATTTCTTCCATTTGTAGCTTGTATGTTGAACTCCATCTCCATAAATTTTGGTTGAATTCTATGGTCATTTGATATGTTAAAATCTTCTTGGAAGATTAGTCGTCGAGTAGGAAATCAACTGGGAAAAAGTACGTATGCTAGATCGACAGGCCAACCTCCCTGGGTCGACCTAAATGCCACCTAGGTCGATCGGCTGGTCGACATAGGGAGGACCCGGTCTACCTCCAGGTCGACCTGGCCTTTGGGCCACTTCCATCCCATTCTCTCGTGTGTTTTCGTGTTTTCCAGCCTATTCTGCTTCATTTTCCAGCTATATTCTTGATGTTTTTGATCGTTTATGAAGCCATGATGTCGATCAATAGGCTAGCAAAATTCTAGAGATTTTAAAATTCAAATTTTGAATTATTTGAATTTAATTTGAAGTTGAATTTGAATATCGGTTTGAGTGATTTTCTTCGTTTCGATTCGTTTTCGAGCACGGTTTTCTTCGAATCTTTTTGAAATAAATTTTAAAACTAATGGCCATTTCAAAATAATTATTATGCAATTTTTAAATTATTTTCAAGTATAAAATCTATTTATTCTCTGTAATAAGAGAAATGTTCAAATAGGGTTTTCAAATTGGTTTCGAAAATTGGTTTTCAAAGCTTGTTTTCCAAAGTAAATTATTTTATACATAAACTACACGTTTTCACAATATTCGAGCGAATGAGGAGTACTAAATGGTTTGTTAAAACACATGGCATAGGGCATGTGTGTTTATTTTATCGGTTAAATCCCAACTTATCTGTTTGATCGTTTTGACATTCGAGTCGAGTTTACCGATGAGATGATGTGAACGTTTTACTGCTTTGAGTGTGAAATTTACTAGCGGTTAGTAAACTGTTTAGTGCGAACATGTGGTATTGGACACACGCTAACACTGTTCGGGTTCCTTTTCGAGAGTTTGTGATACATTTGTCATTGTGTTCCAGTACTAGATTTTTGGGTCATTGCCATTGCGTGCCAGTACTAAATTTTTGGGTCATTGCCATTGCGGCGTATTTGTCTTCGAGACGTTTGCCATTGCGGCGTATTTTCCATTGCAACATATTTGTCATTATGATGTTTTACCTTTGGATGAGGTACCTATTTGAGATAACAATACTCAGCAAGGCTTAGGCCACATGCACGTGCTAAACTTTTGAGAAGATTTCCTTGACTATTTTCCCTAGTATATCGCCCCTTTCGGGAATAGGTTCTTTGAACCATTCGATATATATTTGTGGCGATTACCTTTTAGGGATTTGAACTCTTAAGAGTTCTATTTTTGAGATTTGAATTTCTTATACTTGCATTATTTGAGATTCGCCTTTTGGCAACATTATATGAGATTTTCCTTTTGGCGTTTACTTGAGATTTTATTCTCCCCTTTGGAGATATATTTTCCTATGGTGTATTTGAGATGAGATCTTTTTGTGCATGTTTTGGGTTTGCTAAGGTGGTGGGTTTAGGTTTTCCCCTAAACCATATTTGATGTTTTATGAATGCTGATGATACAAGGATCGTTACATTTAGCGTTTATGGGTTATTCTATCTCTTTTGATACTATATTTATGTAGTGATACATACCATACTTATGCTTATGCTTATTTAGTATTGTTTCTTCTTGCTAAGAAGAAAATAACCTCTATCTTATGCTTCTGTTATCGTATATTCTCTTAAATTGATTTGTTTAGCTAGACTGGCCCGTGTATTTTATAATCATGTCAGGCCT
The DNA here is from genome assembly GCA_030765085.1 of Allium cepa. Taxonomy (NCBI): domain Eukaryota; kingdom Viridiplantae; phylum Streptophyta; class Magnoliopsida; order Asparagales; family Amaryllidaceae; genus Allium; species Allium cepa. Next base: position 853,696,203 of record CM060928.1, read on the forward strand.
AGTTGTTTTAGGTTAGGTACATTTAGATTTAGCATATTCTGCTTCCGCTTGGACTATTCTGCTAGCTCGTTTTGTTATGCCTTTTTGTGTAGGTTTTTTTGTTTGCTACTATGATATGTATATTCTTTTGACTCGCTTGTATATTGTGGTCGTTGCACCACTTGACTTGTATCATTTTGTATACTCTATGATGTATCTATATACGTGTGTGTGTGTGTGTGATGATCTACTGTTCTATGATGTGTTTTGCATATGAGTTGTTGTATTTTGTTCTAATAGATCCTATAGCCACCTATGGCTTTATGTTAAGTATTTATTGGATATGTCGATCCACTTGAGATAGAAAAATATATAGCATTTGTCGATGTATTCAATAGATATTTAAAACAAGGCTATAGATGATCACTCCTAACCAGCCATATACTCCGCATTAGCATACAGTATTATCCAGTAATACTCTTTGTTAATGTGGATCTTGGGATCGGGCGTCACAATTAGGCCATATTTTAGGAAATTTTAAATATTAAAACGATGGTTTCAATTTAAAAAGGATTTCAAAGCGATTTTGAAAATATATATGTTTTTAATTGTAACAACCCGCATATGTTATGATTTATATATTTAAATGTTTTATTTAAATATGGTATCGTAGTCGGATTTTAGTCCGAAAAACTACTTTTTGCATACGGTCGAATTAGGACTCGGGACCACTCCCATTGAGTTTAAAATGCCTTTTGCAACCTTTTTGAGTATAAACTTCGATAAGTTTGGAGAAAGTTGAATTTTGCTACTTTTTGGTTTGGGCTGAGCCCAATAACCCCACTTATGTATTCAGTCCCAACTCCACTTCAACTCCTCATTTACTTCATTTCCAATTCCTAATACTCAAGCTTTAGCAACAATGGTGGGAGAGAAGGGAAATTAAAACTCAAGCCCTAGTTTTCTTTTGCAAATCAAGTTCTAGCTCCAAACTAATAGAAGAACCCATTGGTAAGCTTCTCTTCTTCTTCTCCAACTCATTCTCTTATCATTTCAGAAATTCCTAAACCTAATTTTGGGAATGTTATTCTTTTAAAGCTTAGAATCAAGCTTATTGAGTTGGATTTGAAGAGTGGTTGATTCTCCTTTGCTTTCAAGCTTCTTCTTTATTTGTGTGATTTCAAAGGTGAGATTTTTATCTCACATCTATGACTATAATTATCTTTGGTTGTTGGGTATGAACTCCTAACACTTCTTCGTATGCATTTGCTCTTGATTTGGATTGATTTTGTGAATATTCCAATTTTTGGGTTTTTAAGTCAAATTTGTGTGAAATCCTTTTATGGATGTTTGATCATGCTTTTGGTGATGCATCGAGGAGCATATAGGGCCGGGTTGCCGATTGGCATAAACCCTTAGAGCCAATGTTCGTCCGGATGCATTTTGGAAGAGTTTGCTCTTCATTTGGATAGGCTGAAAAACAGCCCAGGCATGATTCAGTCGACTGAATCCTCTGTTCAGTCGACTGAACCTGGAACCCGAAAGTTTCCAGGCATGATTCAGTCGGCTGAATCCTCTGTTCAGTCGACTGAACAGAGGATTCAGTCGACTGAATCAGAAACTGGAAACAGAAAGTTTCCTGAACCTGGAAAATTTCCAGGCACAGGTCAGTCGACTGAAAACTCTGTTCAGTCGACTGAACCTGCTGTTTGAGTCCAATTTGCCTTTTTGGATTGAATTTCCAATTTAAATCGATTCGTGATGATCCTATTTGTTATTATCATTTATTATGACTTTGATGACTCCTTTTTAGGGATTTTTGAATATCCACTTTGATGGATTCTTTATCGGATTCTTTGGATTTTATTCACATCTTCGTATGTGAATTTTAGTGATTGATTGTTCCTACAATCTTCTTTGTGATTTGTCACTTTAAAAATATAAAGGTTTCGATACTAATAGTAAATATCAAAACTCTTTCTTCAAATGATTTCAACACTATTTTATTACAAAGCTCGTTTTCTCAAACCGATTTCCATTCTATTAGTATATACAAACCTTTATCTCACTCGGATGAGAAATCTAATTAAACGACTTAGTAAAACAAGTGGTATGAAACGCTTGCGTTTACTTTGTCGGTTAATTCTTGGACTTGTTCGAATGAATCTCTTGAGATAATTTTCTAGTGGAGATCTACAATTTGTTCGTAAATATTTAAGTTAAGCTAGTGGTTATGGGACATGAAGCTAAGCTCATATATTTACTAGCTTACTGTAATTGACACTTCTTGATGATCATGACGATCATTTTTGTGATTTAGACTAGCAATGTGCGATGTCTCTTTGTCTACGAGGGAGACTAAACCCCGTTTGTGTGAGTTTCAACTCACATATGTGGGGTAGCGCCCCATGGTCTTCGGGCCGTTCGTGTGTCAAAAATTAATGGCTAGCTACCATGAGATAGTGTCTCGTTCGTGTGATACATATGTTGGTGAGTTTTCATGCTCCCGTTCGTGTGATAGGCCTCCCCTCTATTTTGTGTGATTTCTGGATTTCGTGTGTCGAATTCTGGAATTTTCTTCTTCACCTATTTTTGTGATTTCTATTGATATGATTTATCAATTTTTAGGTGAATTCGTGTGTCATTGACTGGATTTCTTGAGATGATTTCTAGAATTTATGCTTTACCAATTTTTGTGATTTCCATTGATAAGTTTTATCAATATTTGTGCATTGGTGAATTTGTGTGTCATTGACTTTTGTGATTGACATTGGTATAATCGTCAATAATTGTGGTTTGATGAACGAAATAAGGGGTATGACATTTCTTTGATTCTTGTGTAGATTTTGTGACATTGATTAATCCCTTGATGATTTTCAACTACTTATATATATCATAGCTTGGCATTGTGATTATTATGTGTTTAGTCATATCTCTTACTCTATATCATTTCATCTGATATTCATAGTTAGACTGATCCGTTTATTATTTTCTTATTAAATAATACTCGGGTCAGACCGAGATGTTACAGGTGCTTCTGCTTGACTTCTCCCCAGGGATTCATTACTCTGACTTTTGGCAAACTACTTAGATTAGTAGTTTATTTTGTTGTATACACTTGAGATATAGACTCATAGTTGTAATCTTTTGTATAGCACGTGTTGCTATTCTTTTGTATTATTGTGGATCTTTTTGACCACTACTCTGATATACACTTCCATGTGTTTATTATATATTCATATCTTCTTCCGCCTTTGTGATATGAATTATCTGTGACTGATTTATGTTATGTTTATTTCTGTATTTGTTTCCGAAGATATTATAGCCACTGTGTAGTAGCTTTGAGTTTGTGTCGGTATGTCGGATTTTGCATGTTATACTATCTGACATATTGATGCTCGCACAAAGCAATTACATGGATGGTCGCTCCTCGACAGCCTTATTCTCCGTGCTAGTTGACAGCATTCACCGTAATATTCTTGGCTGGCGTGGGTATAGAGGTGGGGCGTCACATTAATAATTTTTGAATTGTTAAAGAAATGGATTTATTTTAAATAAATAAAAAGTTATAATTTTTACGTTGTAAAAATTATGGCTTTGTGAAACAAAATCAGAATATGATTTTTGAAATAATGGAGTTAACTATTTTGTAAAATAAGTTAAATTAAGAATTTTGAACTTATTATAAAGGGTTTATATATTAGATTATAAAATTGATATTTTATAAATAAAAGTAATGGAACTATAAAAGTGTTTTATAAATATTAGAAATGGAATTGTAATCAAATTTGTATATGGATTTGCAATTGAAATTTAGAAATGAATTTATAATGGATTTTATAGATAAGAAGATTTAAAAAGAAATGAATCTGTAAATAAGTGATTTATAAGTAATTAACTTATAATTGGATTTTGACTTATAAACGAGATATAAATGGAATTTGTTAGTAAAACAATTTTATATATGGAAGTTTATAAAATATAAATGGAATTTATAAACATTATTTTATAAGTCTGAAATCAGTTTAATTTGATAAGTAAAATATGAAAGTTTGTTAAAGGAATTATACTCTCGATTTTGGATACTGAATAATCCTTTAAATTAAAAGTGTTGAAGTCATGGATTTGGTAAAGGAATTATCTTCACGATTTCCGGACAATCCTTTAAATAAAATGAATGTTTTGGAAAGTGATGTTATAAAATGGAGTTAAAATGGTTTAAAATAAAATAAGTTGTGAATTTACTTATTATTAAAGTAAGTATATGGAAATGTTTTCCAAATATCCAACAAGTGAAATGATTGTGAATATTATCTTTTTAAAAGACATTTTAAAGTGAATAATTGGAAAGAGGTTTGATTTAGAAACGATTAATAAAAAATAGGCCCAGTGACTACTTATGTGCTAGATTTTGTTTGTTTCTTTGATAGATAAATAACTGACTATCAAAATTGGTCAATTTAGTTCCTTAGCGTGATATGGAAACTAATTAGTCATACATTTAGTATGTAACTGATTATGTAGGCTTGATTATCATTTTTGTTGAGAATGTTGATTCGTACAGTGCAGAGTGATTACTCCAATCTATGAGCTTACTTCTTGGCCGAAGGATAGCAAGTTGAAATTTGGAAACGTGACAAGTCTATGAGACTTAGTTTCTATGTGAGGTTGAGAAACGCTTTTGCATGCTGGTTTATTAGACTGATCCGGGTGTTCTTCTCCTTTAATGCTCGGTTCAGACCGAGTATATTTACAGGTCCAAATTTGGTGCTTTTGGAGCTTCAATAGGCTAGCTATGTGACAGCCCGCAAATCCGTACCCCTTGAGTCAACACTATTCTACCTAAATCAACTCAAGTTGTGCAGAAATACGAACCATTTGGGTTAAAGAAGAAGAGGTAGAAGAAGAAAATAAATAAAACAACAACAGAATCTAACCATCGCAGCGGAATAAAATATAATAGATAATAAATGATCTTTACTCAAAAATCAAATATCTCTGTTTATATATTACATCATCAGAGTACATCAATCACAGTTCAACAACAATAACATACAAATGGATACACAACAACTCAATACAGTGGAATATATATATATATATATATAAACAAGTACGGAAGTATCGTCATCCAACTCGTCTTCTGAGCTCCACAACATCATATCCTGTATCCTATAATACTCGGTCTGACCCGAGCATTACAGTTAAATAACACCCGAGTCAGTCTGGAATACCAGCGTGAGAAAATCACACTCAATTGATTATTAAAGTTTCAAAAATCCTTTGAAAACAAAAGCATCTCGTAAGACCACGCCACAAATAAACATGTCGGGTTTTACCTTACGATAGCTAAAACAATTTTTATATAAATCCTCTGATATTATAATAGGATCTATATACAAATACTTATAAAATAGCCGAAATTGTTACATTCATTAAATTCCATCTACTAGCCACAGAGTGGGTAATACAAACAAAACTCGTACAAGGCTCGTAGGGAGAATGGATTTCCAACTAATGATTAGGCATTGGGGTACCACCTGCACAGTACGGGGCCTAGATCACCGTACCGAGGAGTACGTCCGCTCCCCTGCAACACAAGACTGGGACTACCCCTTACTGGATAATCTCGAGTGAGATCACCCCGCGGTTGGGATCAGCAACCGCCCACTAAGCCGAAATAAAAAGGGACATCTGGACAGGAATGACCTCACCCTGCTTGGGTGCTACTCACCTACCCTTGCTGCATAACCTCTGATTTTCAGTCATTCTCATTTGATGAGGCTTGAGGCTAAGCGTTACCTTTTTAGAACGTATCCCTTAGAATGCCCATCGTCCACCTGACGATGTTTCGCAAGCATTCATCCATACAAGTCCGTCCCGGGTTCGAACGGAACCGAGGGCACTATTCCTATTACATCCATTTTGGAAATATCCTCAGGATTAGTAGCGACTAGCCCTTGCACTTCACTGCTCCATCTTCGAATCCAAAATCGTTTTTCACAAAAACGTACAAACCGGATCGAAGTGGTTTTCGAGAGATAAATCTCGATCCCGGTCTCTTCGAAACGATCAACGCATTTGTTCAATATTGATAGTTGGTGATTTAACTATCAATTAATATTCACAAATAACCATCAACCAAATAATAATTTCCTAAATTAATTATTTATCTCAAAATATCTTTACAAGATATATTTTCACTTTTCATACTCCTTGAAAACAGTTTTCAAAACTATCTGCCTTCCTCAGAATAAATTACAAGTATTTCTATTTCCACTGGAATTACCAAGCACAAAACTTTTAGATTTTTTAAAAAAAATTAAAACACTTTATTGTAAAATATATTTAACATTTAATATAGAAGAATTACTTTAATACTTAATTTAAAATAATACTCTAGAAATAAGGTTACCTTATAACTATACATTAGATTTCTTCTTTAAACAAAATACCAGATCACTCTTTAAATAATTATTATGATAATAGATTAACAAATTACTTACTTTAGAATTTACTTTAAAATATTTAAATTAAAACTACTTCAATAACTGATTAAAAATATATACTATATGAATATTTAAAATAAGGTTACTTTATAAATATAAAGTAGGTTTTCTCCTTTAAAACAGAATTACTAAGTCAACTTTATAAGTTATTACTACGGTAATAGATTTGAATAAATATTTACTTTAAAATTTAAACATTTAGAAATAATAAATTTCCAAGAACATACTTTGTAAAACAACATTAAAACCTTTATTTTATTTTAAAAACTTGCTTTGAAAACATACTAGTCTATCTAGAGAAATATACTTCTCTTCACAACCCTTAAAAATAAATCACTATTTATTTTTAAACAATTTTTTTCCTCATTCCTTTAATAAATTCCCACCTTGAATTTATTCTCCCAAATATCCAACTTCAAACACTTAAATCAATTTCCAAATTGATTTCCAATTTACTTCATTTATTCAAAAATCTTTTAATTTCAGATTTTATTCCTTAATTATGATTCAAAATACTTCTAATTGAAATACCAATTTAGACTTCTCAATTTACTTCTTTTTCCTTTAAATAATTTTAAACTTTAAGTTTTAAAATGATTCTTTATTCCTTTAATCTAATATCACTTGATTTTACAATTCATTAATTACTGTCTATTCAAACCCCTTTCTTTTCATACTCGAAGTTATTTATTAGTATTTAACTTACTTACATTTCCCTTTCAATTCATTCTAATTTTATTAAATTTTCTGAGATTATTTTGTTTATCAATTTTACTACCTTTATTTTCTTTCCAAATCCTAATTTATATATTTTTGGTAATTCATTATACCCAAATATATCCAATCAAATCATAACATTCAATATTCCAATATATTCATCATAGAATATCAAGTAATCACAATAGAGAATATTAAATAATAAATGTTGAGGGATCCAGTTGGATCCCTCCAACCTGTTTTTCCTGCATACACAGGTGTTAGCACAATATAATATGCCAATTTCAAAATTACCATACTATAGCACATAAATCAAACTCAACCATTCAATCAATTATTTAAATTTAATCATTTAAATTTTATTTTAAATTAATTGAGTGAGATTAACTCACCTCTGATTTTAAATTTGCCATCCATCCAGACCACTTTGATTCTTCCCAGATTTTTGACCTTGTAAAAACATTTATGATTTATTAATAATTAAATTTATCCAACAATTTAAGTTCCATTTTATAAATTTTTAATTAACTAATTTTTTTAATTTATCTAATAATTCCAAGTTCAAACTAATTTCCTACAATATTTTTAGCAACTAAAGTAATTGGGTGAACCGGCTAGACAAATAAATCTCCTCAATAATTTGATTTAGATTAATAATTTGATTTCAAATAATTTTTTTTTCTGTGATATATTCATAAATGAGTATTATTAAATTTAAATTAAAACATATACCTCACTGTCTGTACGACACAATCCCCAAATCACGTTGAGCACGAGCTCTTCCCGAATCGAGCAATCCAAAATTCGAGCACGCCACGCCTCCACCGCACGTCGCCGCAAATGTAGCTAACGCCTAGCCTCATCCGCTTAGATCGATTACGATCTCGCCAACTCCAGCGCCGTCACGCTCGAAATCGAACGCCTCGAACTCGCGAACCCCACCATGCCTCCACTAACGATCGCGGCCCAACCCTAACCCCATCTTGTTCAGATCGTGATCGCGATCTTTTTTCGCCCTCGTCCTTCTCACCGACGCTCCCAAGCTTCACTGCGACACTCGAATACATACTCTTTCCCCCCTAGATGCCCGCTCGCGATTCGGCAGTGGAAGAGGAGTTCTCTTTTTCTTTTTCAAAGGAAGGCTTTGGCCATTTTTTTTATGTTCGATTCTTTCTTTAAAACTGTGGACTGATCGTCCTATTTTATTTCAAACGAAGGGAGGAGATGATTAAAGTGAGAGTGGCATGTAAGGAAAGGAACGGTAGGTGGCTGATAGGAAGGAAAGTAGGCAGATGTGGAAGGTATGGTCACATCAAACTGATATATAAATTTAAATTTCAAACCGTCTCGATGAAATTTCCAACACGTTTTTATAACGTACGCTCACACAACAACTCCAATTACTACGAAATTTGAAATCCGATAATAAAACAATATTACAGACCCAATGGAACCGGTTTCGTCGAATTCCGAGACCGTGCCTCAGAAGGCTATTTTAAATTCAATTTAAACGATATAAAATTTCAAAACTTTAACAAACCATTTTTAAATTTGATTTCAACACTTCTATTCTCTTCAATATTATCAATATAAATTTTACAAGCCTTCAAATTATTTTTAACAGGCTTAAAACTTCAGATTCAACATTTATCTCAACTTCAATTATTTAATTCAATAATTTAATTATCAATAACTAGTGATATTTGAATTTCAAGTAAAAAAAATAACCTTTAAATATTCCAAATCAATTAAATATTCCAATTTAATTTGCTTAAAAATTTCGGGTCGTCACATTCCTCCCCCTTAAAAGAATTTCGTCCCCGAAATTACTAGTTAGGAAGAATGATCCAATACCCATTACTATTCCCAAAACCAAACAATTCAACATCCTACCAATTATCTTTTAATGACACATTACCATACTTACTAACTTCCCCAACCTTCCTATAGTTTCAAACATATTACTTACTCAATCATTTAAATTTAAATTTTAAGTCAAATTTGAAATTATCAAAATTTTCTTAAAATTTTCTAACTTTCTGAATTTCCAAAAAATTTCGCCAGCGTCTCCTTTGCGCGGCTAGCTCGGTACAACTACAAAATGGCTCTACCGCCTCCCAAATCCAAAAAGAAAACAAAAAGCCAAGTGGCCAGATCCAAAAACCCAATCAAATTTCACAGAAATTTAAGCACATACCTTTTTAGTCGGGCAATTCAAATTTATCTTCTAAAACCAAAACCAATTTTCCTTTCTCTTATTCATACTTGCATATCCTGTTTGGTAATAATATATAATCACAACATTCAAAATCGTTTATTTGACTTCTTTACAAAATTTCAATGTTCATTCCATTTAAGCCCGACGATGTACCTATATCATTCGTACGCAATACCGAATCCGATCACCTACTCGATCACACAATTTCACTTCCGAACTAGTATCGTCCACCCGACTTCCTAGTGCGGACTCAGATCTGGTTTCCTGATTAGAAACTGTCATTCTTCTTGCATATTCATAACTATGATAGAGAATTTCCAGAATCAATCAAAATTCCATATCCAGGGTTCGCCGTCGAAAATCGAGCGGAAAAATCCTAACTCGGATCGATAAAATTTATCTCAAAATTCTGTGCCCGAATCTGGGTCAAATAGCTATGCGAATAAAATAATATACGTACATCCTACGTATTTGCCCCAATTGATTATCAACTACATCAATTTCCATTTATTACCATTTATTTTGATTGTTATTCACTCATTCTCACTTTCCCTTGTCACAACTTCCAGTTTTAATCTTCATTCAATTATTCACTTAGTATATTTCCAATGCCAACTTACTTAAGAATTTCACCTTCATTTCTTAAATTCAATATAAACATTTTACATCTTGAATTTGTTTTCACTTCACTATTGGTTTTTATATCCATTTTATTCAATTTTCCTTTACAATTCCATAAAAATTTCAATTTGCTTCACCTTGTTAATTAATTTCAAATATAAATACTTCTTCCCAATTTTACTTGAATTCAATTCATTTCCAAACTTTGAATATTGAATTTTGATTCACCCTATCTCAATCCATATTTAATTAACCATTTCCCTTATTCGTTTTACTTACTAATTTATTTTTATATCTCAAATAAAAGTTAGTTTGCACACTTTTTCTTCTTTAGTTTCTTTGAACAATTCTTCAGTTCATCTTACTTTACTTATACAATTTAAATTAAATTTCAACTTTCAGTTATAATTCTATTTGCTTAACAAACTTTAATTCATTTGTCGTTAGTGAAAATTTTCAAAAGATTCAAAAAAATTCTAACTCCCAAAATTTTCGAAATTTTTGGGCAGAGTCTCCTTTGTACGGAGGAGTTTTTGCAATTTGACAAGAGATATAAATGTATATAGATCGACCCACACGATCGGAAAACAGAAAAACAATTCATATTTCCTATTTGTACTGCGTAGGCGTACCTTATTTAGCATTTTAAAATAAGCAGCTATTTCTTTAAGCAATTAGCGCAATCAAAACCAGTCAAACGACTTCCAAAAACCTGTGCTTACTCAATTTAAACATGTCAGTGCCAAATATACAAAGTTTATTAACATTTCACTTTATTTAAATAACTAAAACATGGATTCTATAAACAGTGCATATTATATACTTTCGTAAGCACATATGAAATATTTCGACACCTATTTATAATGCTTCCAAACAATATTCAAACCATCCTGTTCAATTTAAATGATTTCACAACTCTCTCTTACTTAACTTTAAATTCATTTTAAGTCCAAGCAAACTCATTTAATTTGAATTGATCTCAAAAGCAATCTAACTTCCATTTTATTCCAAGTCAAATTCTCGTTAATATAACTTAAGTTAATTAACTCAATTACTAATTTCATTCACCAAACAAGTTTTATTAAAAATCATTTCATAGGACTCGACACGATCATTTCACAATTTCCCTTAAATCAAGCTTTTATTCAAATATTACTTCAGTTATTTTATTTTCGTGAAGTAATTTCAACCTTTAAAACTCAAGTTATATATATTTTATAAACACTTTCAAATTATGTTCAATTTACCGACAACCCAAGCTGAATTCATTTACACTTCATTGCTTACATTCAATTTATTTCTCATCCAAACAAGCCCATATTTATTACAATTGATCCAAGAACCAATTGTATTGGCTTCAGTTAATCCATAGAATTTATATAATCTTGTTTACGTCAAACGACAATTACTTCTACGAAATTTGACCATATGCAAGTGAATAAATAACTACGTAAGCTTGTAACCACTTTAACTTGATTTCAACTCAATTAATACTCAATTTCTCCCATTCTAATTCATTTGCAATCATTTCAATTTTAATTTTATTCACTTGAATTTTTTTTACCACTCAAACCATCATTATTTCAACTCTATTTTGTTTAACTTGAGTTCATTGCTAGCTCCATTTATTTAAATTAAATTAGTATATTTCATTGAATCAATATGAATTCTAATTCACATCCAATAATTTATTTCTGAATTCCTCTCATTTTATAACGAGGCCATTTCCAATTTATCTCTACTTGATTTTTATTTGCAATATAAATCATTTTTATGTTAATTCAATTCCATTCAACTTCAACTAAAATTTAATTCACTTACAATCTTAAGTTGAATTTCTATTAATAACTCAAACTTCACTTTCAGATTCTATCATTTATTCACAACTCAAGTTTTTATTAACCAATTTGAGTTCCATTTCCCAAAATACAAAACAATTTCATTTTGGCTTATTTATTTTACTTCCTAACTTTATAATTCACAACTTATTTATATTCATATTTCATCTATTTACAATCAATCTCATTCACATTTTACTTTTTAACTCGGAATTATACCTTTTATTTAGCCAATATATTTTTATAATTCCATAAACATTTTAAACAAGATTCTAGAGTTTAAACAATTTTCCAAAATTTCAATATCACCTTAGAATTCAACTATATCCAAAATTCTTTGGAAAATTCATTTATTCCTTAATTTCAAAACCAAACCCAGTTCACAACAATTCCAATTTAAAACAACTTGGTAGCAATTTCTCTTCTAGAACTCGAAAATGAACACCAATGATGCTGCAGTCATCACCGAAATTGTTTTCCAGCGATCGAAAGAGAATTAAATGCTTTTATCTCTTTAAAGTCCCTTTTAAATTCCAAATCTCTCCATATTCAATTCCAATTCAAAAATATTTCCGAAATAATACCACTATTATTTCTTATAAACCTTTGAAAACCATTTCCAAATCCAAAGGAATTTAAACCCTTTTTCAAAATTCCAAATTTGAAATCCATCCAATTTATATTCCAACATTACTCTGGGATTTTATTTCCAATGTTAAATCACATTCATAGTTTATATTTACAAATTTTTCTAGAGGTTTATTTCAATTTACAAATTACATTCATAATCTATATTTCAAATTTCATTTGTTACATAAATTTATTCTTCAACTTTGGTTATCAGTTTTCAATTCCTTATTCAATTTCTACATAATAGTGTTAATAATTTAATATTATCATTACTTAACAATCAAGCATCCAAATACTATAATACTTTAAAAAAATTATGTTCTTTTTATATACTAAAATAATTTGGGTAAAATTATTTTATTTACCCCACTTTAAAACAATACTGTGTCGAATTGTTCTATTCAAGTGTTTAGAGATCCCTATCAATAACGTTAATTACTCGTATTGACCAGAATCCGTAAACTACTCAATAAACCAATCAACACAACAGAACATCATTTTATACTCACTAACAAATACGCTCTCATATCCATTAATATGGTCAAACTCATTCTAGAGTACTATTGACTTTATTTTATCAGTAATTCCCACCAGAGTCAAGGTTGTCACCAACCTAAGCTCTGATACCACTGTGACAGCCCGCAAATCCGTACCCCTTGAGTCAACACTATTCTACCTAAATCAACTCAAGTTGTACAGAAATACGAACCATTTGGTTTAAAGAAGAAGAGGTAGAAGAAGAAAATAAAAAAACAATAACAGAATCTAACCATCCCAGCGGAATAAAATATAATAGATAATAAATGATCTTTACTCAAAAATCAAATATCTCTGTTTATATATTACATCATCAGAGTACATCAATCACAGTTCAACAATAACAACATACAAATGGATACACAACAACTCTATACAGCGGAATATATATATATATATATATATATATATATATATATATATATTATAAACAAGTACGGAAGTACGTATCGTCATCCAGCTCGTCTTCTAAGCTCCACAGCATCATATCCTGTATCCTATAATACTCGGTCTGACCCGAGCATTACAGTTAAATAACACCCGAGTCAGTCTGGAATACCAGCGTGAGAAAATCACACTCAATTGATTATTAAAGTTTCAAAAATCCTTTGAAAACAAAAGCATCTCGTAAGACCACGCCACAAATAAACATGTCGGGTTTTACTTTACGATAGCTAAAACAATTTTTATATAAATCCTCTGATATTATAATAGGGTCTATATACAAATACTTATAAAATAGCCAAAATTGTTACATTCATTAAATTCCAGCTACTATCCACAGAGTGGGTAATACAAACAAATTCGTACAAGGCTCGTAGGGAGAATTGATTTCCAACTAATGAGTAGGCACAGGGGTACCACCTGTCACAGTACGGGGCCTAGATCACCGTACCGAGGAGTACACCCGCTCCCCTGCAACACAAGACCGGGACTACCCCTTACTGGATAATCCCGAGTGAGATCACCCCGCGGTTGGGATCAGCAACCGCCCAATAAGCCGAAATAAAAAGGGACATCTGGACAGGAATGACCTCACCCTGCTTGGGTGCTACCCACCTAGCCTTGCTGCATAACCCTTGATTTTCAGTCATTCCCATTTGATGAGGCTTGAGGCTAAGCGTTACCTTTTTAGAACATATCCCTTAGAATGCCCATCGTCCACCTGTCGATGTTTCGCAAGCATTCGTCCATACAAGTCCGTCCCAGGTTCAAACGGAACCGAAGGCACTATTCCTACTACATCCATTTTGGAAATATCCTCAGGATTAGTAGCGACTAGCCCTTGCACTTCGCTGCTCCATCTTCGAATCCAAAATCGTTTTTCACGAAAACGTACAAACCGGATCGAAGTGGTTTTCGAGAAATAAATCTCAATTCCGGTCTCTTCAAAACGATCAATGCATTTGTCCAATATTGATAGTCGGTGATTTAACTATCAATTAATATTCACAAACAACCATCAACCAAATAATAATTTCCCAAATTATTTATTTATCTCAAAATATCTTTACAAGATATATTTTCACTTTTCATACTCCTTGAAAACAATTTTCAAAACTATCTCCCTTCCTCAGAATAAATTACAAGTATTTCTATTTCCACTGGAATTACCAAGCACAAAACTTTTAGATTTTTAAAAAAAATTAAAACACTTTATTGTAAAATATATTTAACATTTAATATAGAAAAATTACTTTAATACTTAATTTAAAATAATACTCTAGAAATAAGGTTACCTTATAACTATACATTAGATTTCTTCTACAAACAAAATACCAGATCGCTCTTTAAATAATTATTATGATAATAGATTAACAAATTACTTACTTTAGAATTTACTTTAAAATATTTAAATTAAAACTACTTCAATAACTGATTAAAAATATATACTACATGAATATTTAAAATAAGGTTACTTATAAATATAAAGTAGGTTTTCGCCTTTAAAACAGAATTACTAAGTCAACTTTATAAATTATTACTACGGTAATAGATTTGAATAAATATTTACTTTAGAATTTAAACATTTAGAAATAATAAATTTCCAAGAACATACTTTGTAAAACAACATTAAAACCTTTATTTTATTTTAAAAACTTGCATTGAAAACGTACTTGGCTATCTAGAGAAATATACTTCTCTTCACAACCCTTAAAAATAAATCACTATTTATTTTTAAACAATTTTTTCCCTCATTCCTTTAATAAATTCCCACCTTGAATTTATTCTCCCAAATATCCAACTTCAAACACTTAAATCAATTTCCAAATTGATTTCCAATTTACTTCATTTATTCAAAAATCTTTTAATTTCAGATTTTATTCCTTAATTATGATTCAAAATAATTTTAATTGAAATACCAATTTAGACTTCTTAATTTACTTCTTATTCCTTTAAATAATTTTAAACTTTAAGTTTTAAAATGATTCTTTATTTCTTTAAAATAATATCACTTGATTTTACAATTCATTAATTACTGTCTATTCAAACCCCTTTCTTTTCATACTCGAAGTTATTTATTAGTATTTAACTTACTTCCATTTCCTTTTCAATTCATTCTAATTTTATTAAATTTTCTGAGATTATTTCGTTTACCAATTTTACTTCCTTTATTTTCTTTCCAAAACCTAATTTATATATTTTTGGTAATTCATTTTACCCAAATATATCCAATCAAATCATAACATTCAACATTCTAATATATTCATCATAGAATATCAAGTAATCACAACAGAGAATATTAAATAATAAATGTTGAGGGATCCAGTTGGATCCCTCCAACCTGTTTTCCCTGCATCCACGGGTGTTAGCACAATATAATATGCCAATTTCAAAATTCCCATACTATATCACATAAATCAAACTCAACCATTCAATCAATTATTTAAATTTAATCATTTAAATTTTATTTTAAATTAACTGAGGGAGATTAACTCACCTCTGATTTTAAATTTGCCATCCATCCAGACCACTTTGATTCTTCCCAGATTTTTGACCTTGTAAAAACATTTATGATTTATTAATAATTAAATTAATCGAACAATTTAAGTTCCATTTTATAAATTTTTAATTAACTAATAATTTTTTTTAATTTATCTAATAATTCCAAGTTCAAACTAATTTCCTACAATATTTTTAGCAAATAAATAATTGGGTGAACCGGTTAGACAAATAAATCTCCTTAATAATTTGATTTAGATTAATAATTTGATTTCAAATAATTTTTTCTTTTTTTCTGTGATATATTCATAAATGAGTATTATTAAATTTAAATTAGAACATATACCTCATTGTCTGTACGACACAATCACCAAATCACGTTGAGCACGAGCTCTTCCCAAATCGAGCAATCCAAAATTCGAGCACGCCATGCCTCCACCGCACGTCACCGCAGATGTAGCTAACACCTAGCCTCATCCTCTTAGATCGATCACGATCTCGACCGCTCCAATGCCATCGCGCTCGAAATTGAACATCTCAAACTCGCGAGCCCCACCTAGATTCCACTAACGATCGCGGCCCAACCCTAACCCCATCTTGTTCAGATCGAGATCGCGATCCCTATTCGCCCTCATCCTTCTCACTGATGCTCCCAAGCTTCACTGCGACACTCGAATACAGGCTCTTTCCCTCCCCCCAAATGCCCGCTTGCGATTCGGTAGTGGAAGAGGAGTTTTCTCTTTTTTTAAAGGAAGGCTTTGGCCATTTTTTTTTATGTTCGATTCTTTCTTTAAAACTGTGGACTGATCGTCCTATTTTATTTCAAACGAAGGGAGGAGATAATTGAAGTGTGAGTGGCTTGTAAGGAAAGGAACGGTAGGTGGCTGATAGGAAGGAAAGTAGGCAGATGTGAAAGGTATGGTCACATCAAAGTGATATATAAATTTAAAATTTCAAATCGTCTCGATGAAATTTCCAACGCGATTTTATAACGTACGCTCACACAACAACTCCAATTACTACGAAAATTGAAATCCGATAATAAATTAATATTACGGATCCAATGGAACCAGTTTCGTCGAATTCCGAGACTGTGCCTCGGAAGGCTATTTTAAATTCAATTTAAACGATATAAAATTTCAAAACTTTAACAAACCATTTTTAAATTTGATTTCAACACTTCTATTCTCTTCAATATTATCAATATAAATTTTACAAGCCTTCAAATTATTTTTAACAAGCTTAAAACTTCAGATTCAATATTTAGCTCAACTTCAATTATTTAATTTAATAATTTAATTATCAATAACTAGTGATCTTTGAATTTCAAGTAAAACAAAAAAAAATTAACCTTTAAATATTTCAAATCAATTAAATATTCTAATTTAATTTTCTTAAAAATTCCGGGTCGTCACAAGCTGGAGATCTTCATGTCATATACATGTAACTATTTATTATTCCGCTGCATTGCATTGTTGTTGTAAATTATCAGCATTTATGAGGACGTGTTATTATAACTGTCCAAGCTGATGATTACTAGTTGTGTATTCTGATATTGATTCATGTGTATTACAGTCTCTCTTTGTAAAAGATTATTTAATCTATACTTTATGTTATTCCGCTGCAATGTGAGATTTTTTATAGCTTTGGCTCTGTTTCTCTCTCTTCTTCTTCTTATCTTCTTCTCATCGTCTCTTCTTTTCTTCTTCCTTCTCTCTTTCTTCTCATCCTTTCTTTTCTTTCTCATGGTTATCTACAATCGGTGCACTCTGGATCTGAAATGTGTGGTTTATCGGTGGATTTAGAGGGAGCTGAGTTTGGATGTCATTATTTTTCAGTCAATTCTTGACGATGAATAATGGATATGGATTTTTTTTTGATTGATTCTGATATTCTCTATCATAGAATATGGCTATGCAAGGAGAATGGTGATTTCTAATCAAGGAACCGGATCCGAGTCCGCACTAGAGTGATCGAGCGAACGATACTAGTTCAGAAGCAAAGTTGTGTGATTGAGAAAGCGGTTAGATTTGATATTGTGTACGGATGGTATATTTACATCATACGGGCTTTATAAATCAAATGTTGACATTGGAAAAAGTAAATTGATATAATTATGAATTAATTGGATGGATATTATTTGTTTGATGGTTTCTCTTGTTACTTTTGCTACATTTGCATATAGTTATTGTATATTCTATATTATATAATGATATTACTTTCTATATACATTGTTGAGTGATTAGTAGGTGTGGATGATGTATGCTTTGCATTTGGAGCTAGCTCTTGCATTTTATAGGTTGTATATGCTTGTTAATACTAATGAAAGGTACACATTCTGGATTACATATCGTACTTTTATATTTTTTCCTATAGGATGCTTCATCCTCGAAGATGAGATGTATATTCGTGATAATATATATATTGTAAAGATTTTTGATTGAGCCGTTCAAAGGAGATGCTGGCGAATTTAAGGCGTTAGAAATTTTTTGAGAACTATTGAAAGGAAATTTTTGATAACTACAATTAATTTTGAGTTATAACTTGAAATGAATGAATGGATGTAAATTAGTTGGTATAGGTGGATGAATCTAAAAGACTTAGAAATTTTATAATCTATTTCAATAATTGGTTTTGAAAGTTAATGCGTTTGTGGCGTTTTTCTTACTTGCTGATTTCGGGGATGAAATTCTTTTAAGGAGGGGAGAAGGTAGTGATCCAGAATAGCAATCATTTGAATTTGGAGTATTCAATTGATTTTACATTTTAAAAAGTTAATTTTATAATGAAACAACTTATATTCCAAATTCAATGATTTATTTGGTAATTAAATCATTAAATTGAATATTTGGAATTACTTAAAATTGTTAAATCTTGAAATTGATGTGAACAAAAATGATTTTGAAAAAGTTGATATAAATTCTATTTACATAAGAATAAAGATAGTAAACTTTAATTTATAATATTAAAATGATTTTAATTGTTTTAATAATATTATGTTTTAGTTAATATGAGAAAATAGCTTGCCGGGTGTAACAGCCCAAATTTTAGCAATATTTTATTCTTTATTTATAACTCTGGGGTTTTATTTCTCGAAAATTTGATTGTCTAAATTTAATTATAAATAATCACCCAAGATTTTTATTAGTGTGAAAATTCTAAAATTCTTATTTTGGTTAAAACTTAACATTTTTTTTGAAGTTATAAATCTTTAAATTTTTAATTTTTAATCTTTTGGTTTAATTTAATATATTCGTAACAACGTTTATTTCACCTTTTGTTCTGAAAAAAAATTGATTTTATACTTTTAAAAATTTAATATTTTATATTTTACTTATATACATTTTTGAATATAAATTTCTTAGTAAATGTGTAAAACAAATCATATTTTTATATAAGTAATAAATTTTCAAAACTTTGTGTATAAATAAACTGTTTAATTTCGCGTTTAAAAGGCGCGTTATTTGATGGAATAAATAATGTATATACACATACAAGAAAACATATAAAATTTAAATCCGTTATTTTCATATTTTTTTTGGACAAAAATCACTGCGTCTGTTGTACGTATTCTTATTTTATTCACTTTCCTTTTACTCTCCTGATTTAATAGGAACGTTATTTACAAACTTTATAACCGTTCGCATTTTTAATTTCTTGCCATTGTTCAAATCAACGTGAGTTTTAAATTTTAAATGCGTCCAATATTGTTTAAAAATCTTGTTCCAAAATCTAATCTTAGCTGACCGTTTCTTTTGCTTTAATTTCGAAACCCATTTGCTTAAATTTTGTTAAAAATCTAGTAACCGTGTATAACAAGAAAAATCAGTGCTCAATCAAAATCGTGGCCTTTTTTTTAAAATCAATATCTTATTTCTTGCCTATAACTACTCATTAAAAATCAACGCTAGTTTAATTTCCTTTCCATTTCAAAGAAAGTTGATTTATTGCCGTTCTTTCTTCTCCTTAAATCACGCTACCTCTCTGATCAAACCTATACAGCTCACGCAAATATTCATTTTTCAACAAAATTTTATTTTTCTAACCTTTCCTTTCCTACGCTCCTTGTTTCCACTTCTTTCTTTATGACCATTCATTATATATATATATATATATATATGTATGTATATGTATATATATATACACACTACAGCTGAAAAGTTGTAAACATATAAACTTAGAAACGTTTTGTATTTATTAAAAATTTAAAGCTTACCTTTAATTGTGACTTTTCTCTTTCCTTCCGTTCAAATTTAAACGCGCATCAATCAATTCCTTTAATAAATATTGCAGAATCAATGCAAATACGTTATCAATTTCATTTTATGGTGGTACGTTTTTTTACGTTTCCTACCGTTTAAATTTTAAATAATTTGCTTTTATGGGTCAGCTGAATCAAGCAACGTGACCGTTGCTATTTATTTCTTTTATTAATTGCTACAATTATTTTCACCAAATCAAGGGTTGACCGTTACAATCAATTTTATTTATTTATTCACTTAAAATTTGGTTGCCTATTCATTTTCTTCCGTTATATTTGCCTGAAAACATGCGGTTCATCCCTATTTATTTTGGCTTTCACTTCTCTTTTCTCTAGATCTGTTCGTTCCCCTCCCTACTTTTCTTTGAAAAAAACAAACTGAAGCATGCGGCTGTCACCATTATTTGCATCCTCCACTTCACCTTTCTTCTAAACCTCCTCATCAAATGAAACCCACCACCTCGCCTTCCGGTTGTTTCTGTTTGATCAATGAGGTATAGGCATGTAAGCACATATATGTTTTGATTTATATTCGTAATTACATGTTTTTTTTGTTGTTTTTTTGTTTTTTTGTTAGTTGTGATATACATACTATTTATATAAGTATTGAATACTATTTTTTCAAAAGTTTATTTTCATAACATGACAGTGTACATTTATATATAGTTTCTATTTGATCTTCCTCACAGCTTATAAGTCATGTTAATATTTTGAATTATGTATGCGACATTTTGAAGGGAACATACTATAAAATAAGTATCTTTCATTTTTAATAAGAATATATATATATATATATATATATATTGTGTTTTATATTTTAATATGGGTCAGCTTCTATTTGTTGATATCAGGTTTCCTATAATATGGTTATTCGCTTATGTAAGTCATATATTTGTTTTGTTACAGACTATATAAAATACTTTATTATACGTATATTATGCGGTTTGTTACCGTATGAGTTTCTATGTGGTACCGACTTATTTAGTTGATGATTGTATATATTTTGTTACAGTATTATATTTATACAATTTTGGATTTAAGATGATTCTATAAATACTCTACTTTATAAATTATTTTAATACATATATATAATTTGGAAATTTATATAGGTTGAATATAATATGTTATTGAATGTAAAAATATGGATGGATTTAAATTATATATATAACATTTAATATATATATATAAATAGTTATATATAAAAAAAGTTTTCTTTTAGGTATTCATATTTAAACATTTATTTTATCTATTTGAGAATATATATATACTAGTTATATAAGTTTAGTATAAAGGTGTTAGTATATTTTTTTTTTAAGTGTATGTTGATTTAAAAAAAATGTAAGCTTGATTTATTTATAAGTTTGAAAAACATGTAAATTAAATTTGTGATGTTTGAACTTAGAATATAAATTTCATATGTGTATATATAGTTATAGGTGGTCATACAAGTTCACTTATACCATTTATCTTCATCGTTTCAGTTCTGATCTGATTCGTTTCATCAATTCGAGCCAATCATCTTTGATCGTTGAATTCGTGCCGATTTTGCTTTGCTTGGATTTGAAATTTAATTTCAGTGTCTGTATCAGTGTGCGTATCCGTGTCTCCTTCTATATTCTCTAGCCTCGAAAGTGAGCGATCACTCACGATTAACGTTTTTTATTCATTAAATTTGATTTCAATTGAAACGACAATTGAAATATGCTGCTGTAGTTATTTAAATTTGTTGTATATGCTATTATCTATAACCGTTCACCTGCGGATATGACACCATATCCTGTTGTTTATATTATATTGTTATTTATGATATATGCCTGTTATTTGTTGTATTTTCTATTATCACTCTGCAAGTTCCCTGTAGTTTAGAAATCACTACGGGTTGAAATGATACATACCCGAACAGACTTTAGAATATGAGAAAATCGTTATGGGTTAAAGTGATAAACCCAAGCGATTTTCATTTAATTGAATTTGGGATTACGGGTTGAAATGATATCCACCCGTATATATTTAGTATACAGATTGAAATGATAAATATCCGTAGCACTTGACTATATGATAGGAAATATATACAGACACCATTGGTCCATATAAATATTTTGAAAATAATTTCTATAATTTTGGAAAGAAATATATGGTTTAATAAATTTGATTCTTAAGATATTATACAAATGAAAATTGTATATATAGATTTAGTAGTAATATTTGATTTAAATTAGATTGATTTAATACATATAATATGGTTAAGTATTTATGTAAATCTATATTTCAAATAGATTCTCTTGTAATAAATTGAATAAGATTGGGAGATAAATTTGGGTTTATAAAAATGGTATTTAAATAAGGATTTATTTAATTAAATCGATTTGAAATTTTTGAATGGGAAATTTAAAGGGTATGATTTTATAACTGGATTTTTGATTTAAGTGATTTAATGAATATTTCACGTTTAAATAAATTAAAGAAAATATTGAGTAAAATGTAATTTAAGGTTACTTAAATGATATTGAATCTAATAAGGGAGTATTTCAAGACTAAATAATAATGAGGTTAAATCGAGATCTATATGAAACTGTT
Source organism: Allium cepa (assembly GCA_030765085.1). NCBI lineage: Eukaryota > Viridiplantae > Streptophyta > Magnoliopsida > Asparagales > Amaryllidaceae > Allium > Allium cepa. Next base: position 853,719,033 of record CM060928.1, read on the forward strand.
ATATAGAATATTTAAATATTAAAGTCTTGAACTATATTGGAATTTAAATGGTTTATGTTGAGATTCGGATCTGTATTTAAAATCAACGTAGTTGAATTTGTTATTTAGCAACTAAATTGAATTAAAATGAAAATTTAGGTTGAACTAAATTTGAATTTTTTATATTTATAAAACTAAATTGAATGAAAATTTAGATGAAACATTAAATACTTAATGTTTTGAAATATATGGAAATATAAAGGGGTATTTGTGATTATAAATCCGAATTTGAGATCGATAAAATTTAAGTGGTTATTTTAGAAATTGAGTTGAATTTAAATTGATAAGTTGAGATTGAATTTAATTTGAATAGGAAGGTTGGGTTGATGTTGGAACGATTTGTTAAGTTGAGGAAATTGAAAATACTTTATTGTATAAATTATTTAATATATATAAATACTGTTTTGGGAAATATAGAGATATTTGAAGTGAAAATGAGATTTGGTTTTGAAGTATAAATTAAGCTGAAATGACCACGGTGTTATAGTGTATATTTCTACCTTGTAGAAAGTTCCATTGACCCTTAGAGGATGGTTATCCCAAACATCCTTTAAGTTATTTGTATTTCAGTTGATATTTCACTTGAGTTGGATTTATTGATATAAGAATGTTAATCCTGACTCGAGTGTTTTGTGTTTTGCTTTATGCTCGGGTCAGACTGAGTGATACAACATTTAAGACTCACCTTTGGAGTTCGAAGCTTCATTTGGAAATCCAACTATCGATTCAGATTCCATCCTATCCAGTTGATTGGTTCAGAGAAGTCATTTGTTGCATTGGATACTTCACTGCATTTGAATTATTCAGTTGTATTTTTCTAACTCTGATGTATATAGTAGCTTCATGAACTACTATTCTTTATCTATTCCGCTGCATTATATTACTCTGTGATTGATTTATTTACTGTATATTTTAAGTTTTGCCAAATTTTAATTAACAATTCGGTATTTTGAATTATTCAAGTCGGATATGTATGGTTTTATTGTCGATTTGAATGGTCCAAAATAGCGGGTCGTTACAGTTGGTATCAGAGCTTTGACTCTAGGCAGAACATAGCATATATGGTAAATTTATTTACAGAATCACTTTCGCTCGAGTTGAATCTCTTCCTTTTGACTCGATTTCCTTTAAATTTTGGAATGTCCCTCGGTTCCGAAATTCATTCTGTCTCTCCCTATTTATATTCGTTTGATTCCGGAGTATCCCATAACTCCACTGAATGATTTGTAAAGGGGGTGAAAACTCCTTTTCAATTGGCAATGACTCACCAAAGATTTCTGTATCCTCGATTTACGATGCTGCTATATCTTGTTATGCCGAATTCTATATCTCTGGCGATCGAATGTTGAATTGCCTCAGAATTCTACACCGATCTAATTTTGGAATCACGGTTGATCGGTAAAGGTCGCTCGCGATTTATAGAAGTATATCCATCTTCTATTTTGTAATTTAATTATCTCATCTTCGATCGAGTCTATCTTCGAATCAGGATTCTATTGATTGGAGTTCCTCTAAATTAAATCGCTATCTTTGTTTTGAAGTCCATTCTTGAATCATCCTTTGAAAATCGGGTTTTGTTTGTATTTCGAAATTGTTTATACCAAAATTTTATTTTGATAACTATGATTTTATATATATATATAAAAGTGAAAATGTTTTCGATAAGGATTATATACCTATATATATAAAACAAATAAGAAATTGTATTCTATTTAAAAAGGTTTTGAAAGGATTTGAAATTTTGAAAAATTATAAGAAATTGATTTATATAAAAATGATTTATAACTGTAGAGTTAAATTTGAAATTCGAGAATTGAATTCCGGTATTTTGAAATTGGTTTTAAGATTTTGGAAAATATATAAAAATAAAATGATTTAAAAGTATTTTTTCGAATAAGAAATGTTTCAAATGAGTTCAAATGAATTCCAATAATTTTGAAGAAATTTCAAAGAAGTTTTCAAGAAAATAGAAGTCCAGAACCCACTTATGTCGTTGGAAAATAATTTCGGTGATGATTGCACGCATCATCGACATTGATTTTCGAGTTTCGGAGTGGGGGAGGGGCCACTTTAATAGCTTCGCTATGCAAGTGATTTTTAAAACCGTTTTTGATTTCAAATTCTGAAGTATAATTTGATATTTTAGAAAGAGATAAGTATATATTTGAAACAATTTAAAATGAGACTGGTGTTCAGTCCTCGAGTTTCGGATTTAATAATTGATTTATTGATTTATTGTTGATTTTCAACTCTTGAACTGAAAATTTTATTTCCCTAACTATTTTGAATGTTTGAACACTTCCAAATCGAGATTAATTTTTCAAAGCTAAGAAATTTCAAAGAGTAGAAAATGTTTGATAAAGAATATAAATTTAGGTTTGAAATGTTTTGAAAAAAAAATAGTTGAATAATGGTTTTCAGAAAGGTAAATTGGATATTTCACATAGAAATAGATAGTATAAAAGTTTTTAAAAAAAGGGATAATTAAATTTGGAAACCATTTTGAGTATAATTGATTTTGGGAAAATATTTGGTTTTGAAATTAAATTGGAATTAAAAACCAGTACTTATATGGTGATTTTTGGAAATGAATTTGTTTGACTTGAATTATTTTAATTTGGAAAATGGGATAATTTTCTAAACCTATTATTTTGCGAACTTTGAAATTTAGATATTTAATTTGAAAGAAAATTTGGTGAAACCATATATGATTTTGAAACTGAATTGATATTGAAATGATTTGAAATTTGAGAACCTTATATTATTAAGCACTTGATTTGGGAGTGGTCGAACTTATATAAAATGGATTGTATAAGTATGAAGTTGATTTGAAATCTATTTATTTGAAAGGTACTCAATTTGGAAAGAGATTTTATATAATCGAAGTCTATATAAGTATGATTTGATCTACTATTGATTTTGGAAAGTATTCGATTTGGGAAAAATGGAATCCTATATATATGGACTTTATATAAGTACGATATTTGAAAGTGATTTGAAAAGGTACTATATGATATATATTTTCAAAGTAAAGATATGGAAAGTGCCTTCTGCTTGATATCCGCTTTGTGGCCACATCGTGGATTCATTCTATCGATATTATTCTCTCTGATTTTTGGTTTTCCGGATGTAATACTCGAGTGTTCCCACCGTGGCATAAACCATGGTTTTTTTCTCTCGTGACTGCATAGCGCAATTTCCTGGCTGAGTCTGGCCTAGGGGTACGGATAGTTTCCTGGGGGATCCAGGCGTAACCATTATGTATCCTGCAATCTGTGTAGGTCGCGAATAGTAGCGAAACTACCTGGCTGAGACAGCCTAGGGATACAGATTGTTTCCTGGGGGACCCAAGCGTAACCATTGTGTATTCTCACTCGACTAGTCATCATGGCGTAACTCGCAGGGCAGAGAAAGCTTACAGATACGGATTGTTTCCAGGGGGATCCAGGCGTAACCATTGTGTATCTGTGAACCATGGTCGGACAAAGGTTTTGGTTTGGTTGTTTTGTTTGGATTGTACTTTCCATATCTGTTTTAATGGTTTTTCAAGTATTTTCACTGGGTGTTGAAACAAGTCTACTAAGTACTCGAAGAATTCTAGCTTTGCGCCTGATCAATGCATGGCCAGAGTCTGCAAGAACGAGGATAAATTTGTTGAAACATCGAGTTATAAAAGTATTTTCGAAAGGAAAATCTATTTCGATATAATAGTATTTTATTATAAAAGTATTATTATAAAGGTATTTATTATAAAAGTATTTTTCCCAACAAAGAAATTTTGAATTAATGTCTGAAATTTAAATTCTTATGGTTCTAGATTAATTATTCGTGCTCGATACTATTCCTTGCATCTACCTTATCTACTCTGTTTAGTTATTCACCTTGATTCTATTTTCCAAATCTACCTTCCTTCCTTGTTGGATATATCCTTTTTAAATATTGCTTATTTGTATGCTACATTGTTTAATAGAAAATTTTAGTGTTATAAATATTTTGAAGTTATTAATTTAATAAAACATGTTTAAATAAAATGATTATTGATGTATCTATAATGTTGAAAGTATCTTAAGGTTTCCAAGTGAAGTTTTCAAATGAATATTTCGAGTAAAATTTATATAATTTTGAAATTTATTGTTTATCTTGTCTTTCAATCTATTTTCTTTCTGGTTGTTTAATTCTCCTACCTCCTTCCTTTTCGGGGACGAAAATTTTTGAGTGGGGGAGAGTGTAACAGCCCAAATTTTAGCAATATTTTATTCTTTATTTATAACTCTGGGGTTTTAATACTCGAAAATTTGATTGTCTAAATTTAATTATAAATAATCACCCAAGATTTTTATTATTGTGAAAGTTCTAAAATTCTTATTTTGGTTAAAACTTAACTTTTTTTTGAAGTTATAAATCATTAAATTTTTAATTTTTAATCTTTTGGTTTAATTTAATATATTCGTAACAACGTTTATTTCACCTTTTGTTCTTTAAAAAAAATGATTTTATACTTTTAAAAATTTAATATTTTATATTTTACTTATATACATTTTTAATATAAATTTCTTAGTAAATGTGTAAATAAATCATATTTCTATATAAGTAATAAATTCCAAAACTTTGTGTATAAATAAACTGTTTAATTTCGCGTTTAAAAGGCGCGTTATTTGACGGAATAAATAATGTATATACACATACAAGAAAACGTATAAAATTTAAATCCGTTATTTTCATTTTTTTGGACAAAAATCACTGCGTCTGTTGTATGCATTCTAATTTTATTCACTTTCCTTTTACTCTCTTGATTTAATAGAACGTTATTTACAAATTTTATAACCGTTCGCATTTTTAATTTCTTGCCATTGTTCCCATCAATGTGAGCTTTAAATTTTAAACGCATTCAATATTGTTTAAAAATCTTATTCCAAAATCTAATCTTAGCTGATCGTTTCTTCTGCTTTAATTTCGAAACCCATTTGCTTAAAATTTGTTAAAAATCTAGTAACCGTGTATAATAAGAAAAATCAGTGCTCAATCAAAATCATGGCCTTTTTTTTTAAAATCAATATCTTATTTCTTGCCTATAACTGCTCAATAAAAATCAACGCTAGTTTAATTTCCTTTCCATTTCAAAGCAAGTTGATTTATTGCCGTTCTTTCTTCTCCTTAAATCATGCTACCTCTCTGATCAAACCTATATAACTCACGCAAATATTCATTTCTCAACAAAATTTTATTTTTCTAACCTTTCCTTTCCTACGCTCTCTGTTTCCACTTCTTTCTTTATGACCATTCATTATATATATATACACTACAGCTGGAAAGTTATAGACGTATAAACTTAGAAACATTTTGTATTTATTAAAAATTTAAAGCTTACCTTTAATTGTGACTTTTCTCTTTCCTTCCGTTCAAATTTAAACGCGCACCAATCAATTGCTTTAATAAATATTGCAGAATCTATGCACAGACGTTATCAATTTCATTTTATGGTGGTACGTTTTTTTACGTTTCCTACCGTTTAAATTTTGAATAATTTGCTTTTATGGGTCAGCTGAATCAAGCAACGTGACCGTTGCTATTTATTTCTTTTATTAATTGCTACAATTATTTTCAACAAATCAAGGGTTGACCGTTACAATCACTTTTATTTATTTATTCACTTAAAATTTGGTTGCCTATTCATTTTCTTCCATTATATTTGCCTGAAAACATGCGGTTCATCCCTATTTATTTTGGCTTTCACTTCTCTTTTCTCTAGATCTGTTCGTTCCCCTCCCTACTTTTCTTTGAAAAAAAACAAACTGAAGCATGCGGCTGTCACCATTATTTGCATCCACCAGTTCACCTTTCTTCCAAACCTCCTCATAAAATGAAACCCATCACCTCGCCTTCTGGTTGCTTCTGTTTGATCGGTGAGGTATAGGCATGTAAGCACATATATGTTTTGATTTATATTCGTAATTACATGTTATTTTTGTTTTTTTGTTAGTTGTGATATACATACTATTTATATAAGTATTGAATACTGTTTTTTCAAAAGTTTAATTTCATAACATGACAGTGTACATTTATATATAGTTTCTATTTGATCTTCCTCGCAGCTTATAAGTCATGTTAATATTTTGAATTATGTATGCGACATTTTGAAGGGAACATACTACAAAATAAGTATCTTTCATTTTTAATAAGAATATATATATATATATATATATATATTTTGTGTTTTATATTTTGATATGGGTCAGCTTCTATTTGTTGATATCAGGTTTCCTATAATATGGTTATTCGCTTATGTAAGTCATATATTTGTTTTTCTACAGACTATACAAAATACTTTAATATATGTATATTATGCGGTTTGTTACCGTATGGGTTTCTATGTGGTACCGACTTATTTAGTTGATGATTGTATATATTTTGTTATAGTATTATATTTATACTATTTTGGATTTAGGATGATTCTATAAATACTCTACTTTATAAATTATTCTAATACGCATATATAATTTGCAAATTTATATAGGTTGAATATAATATGTTATTAAATTTAAAAATATGGATGGATTTAAATATATATATAACATTTAATATATATAGAAATAGTTATATATAAAACAAGTTTTCTTTTAAGTATTCATATTTAAACATTTATTTTATCTATTTGAGAATATATATACACTAGTTATATAAGTTTAGTATAAAGGTGTTAGTATATTTTTTTTTTAAGTGTATGTTGATTTTAAAAAAATAATATGTAAGCTTGATTTATTTATTTATTTATATGTTTGAAAAACATGTAAATTATATTTGTGATGTTTTAACTTAGAATATAAATTTCATATGTGTATATATAGTTATAGGTGGTTATATAAGTTCACTTATACCATTTATCTTCATCGTTCTAGTTCTGATCTGATCCGTTTCATCAATCCGAGCCAATCAGCTTTGATCGTTGAATTCGTGCCGATTTTGCTTTGCTTGGATTTGAAATTTAATTTCAGTGTCTGTATTAGTGTGCGTATCTGTGTCTCCTTCTATATTCTCTAGCCTCGAAAGTGAGCAATCACTCACGATTAACATTTTTTATTCATTAAATTTGATTTCAATTGAAACGACAATTGAAATATGCTGCTGTAGTTATTTAAATTTGTTATATATGCTATTATCTATAACTGTTCACCTGCGGGATATGACACCATATCCTGTTGTTTATATTATATTGTTATTTATGATATATGCCTGTTATTTTATTGTATTTTCTGTTATCACTCTGCAAGTTCCCTGTAGTTTAGAAATCACTATGGGTTGAAATGATACATACCCGAACAGACTTTAGAATAGGAGAAAATCGTTATGGGTTGAAATGATAAACCCAAGCGATTTTCATTTAATTGAATTTGGGATTACGGGTTGAAATGATATCCACCCATATATATTTAGTATACGGATTGAAATGATAAATATCCGTAGCACTTGACTATATGATAGGAAATATATACAGACACTGTTGGTCCATATAAATATTTTGAAAATAATATCTATAATTTTGGAAAGAAATATATGGTTTAATAAATTTGATTCTTAAGATATTATATAAATGAAAATTGTATATATAGATTTAGTAGTAATATTTGATTTAAATTAGATTGATTTAATACATATAATATGGTTAAGTATTTATGTAAATCTATATTTCAAATAGATTCTCATGTAATAAATTGAATAATTAAGATTGGGAGATAAATTTGGGTTTATAAAAATGGTATTTAAATAAGGATTTATTTAATTAAATCGATTTGAAATTTTTGAATGGGAAATTTAAAGGGTATGATTTTATAACTGGATTTTTGATTTAAGTGATTTAATGAATATTTCACGTTTAAATAAATTAAAGAAAATATTTAGTAAAATGTAATTTAAGGTTACTTAAATGATATTGAATCTAATAAGGGAGTATTTCAAGACTAAATAATAATGAGGTTAAATCGAGATCTATATGAAACTGTTATATAGAACATTTAAATATTAAAGCCGTGAACTATATTGGAATTTAAATGGTTTATGTTGAGATTCGGATCTGTATTTGAAATCAACGTAGTTGAATTTGTTATTTAGCAACTAAATTGAATTAAAATGAAAATTTAGGTTGAACAAAATTTGAAATTTTTTATTTAGAAAACTAAATTGAATGAAAATTTAGATGAAACGTTGAATACTTAAAGTTTTGAAATATATGGAAATATAAAGGAGTATTTGTGATTATAAATCCGAATTTGAGATCGATAAAATTTAAGTGGTTATTTTAGAAATTGCCTTGAATTTAAATTGATAAATTGAGATTGAATTTAGTTTGAATGGGAAGGTCGGTTTGATGTTGGAACGATTTGTTAAGTTGAGGAAATTGAAAATACTTTACTGTATAAATTATTTAATATATATAAATACTATTTTGGGAAATATAGAGATATTTGAAGTGAAAATGAGATTTGGTTTTGAAGTATAAATTAAGCTGAAATGACCACGGTGTTATAGTGTATATTTCTACCTTGTAGAAAGTTCCATGGACCCTTAGAGGATGGTTATCCCAAACATCCTTTAAGTTATTTGTATTTCAGTTGATATTTCACTTGAGTTGGACTTATTAATATAAGAATGTTAATCCTGACTCGAGTGTTTTGTGTTTTGCTTTACGCTTGGGTCAGACTGAGTGATACAGCATTTAAGACTCACCTTTGGAGTTCGAAGCTTCATTTGGAAATCCAACTATCGATTTTGATTCCAGTTGATTGGTTCAGAGAAGTCATCTGTTGCATTGGAGACTTCACTGCATTTGAACTATTTGGTTGTATTTTTCTAACTCTGATGTATATAGTAGCTTCATGCACTACTATTCTTTACCTATTCCACCGCATTATATTACTCTGTGATCTGTGATTGATTTATTTACTGTATATTTTAAGTTTTGCCAAATTTTAATTAACAATTCGGTATTTTGAATTATTCAAGTCGGATATGTATGGTTTATTGTCGATTTGGATGGTCCAAAATAGCGGGTCGTTACACCGGGGCACTATCTCGGATTTTAACGAAACCAGTGCCATTGGATCCATAATAATGACTTATCATATGCTATTGAATTTCATAGAGATCAGACGTACGGTTTACTCATGCGAGTTCGAAACGCATAGATACTATTTAAAGAAAATTAAATTGATAAAAATTGATTTTGTAATGCTATCTTCTATATATGATGGAACTGGGTCTCGATACTATTCCATTGTGTTCAGAATAGGAGTATTACATATTGAACACCAGGTAGCACGCCTCGGTTTGAGTTCGAAATATTTTGACGTGAATAGTGCCGTGAAATTTTTAGAAGAACTTGAGATGTTTTCGTTTGTAAATTAAAACCCTAAATTGAACAACAACCATCATTGTTGCCCCTCATCTAATGGCCCATATTTCTTCGGTCGATATAGGCATTTTTAGGCCTTGACTCCTATGTGAAAGTTATTTTCTCTCCTCTCTATGAGTTCGTTAGCGCAAGTTGATTGTTCATTTATTGTTTGGTTGATTCACTATTTTATCAGTTAGTTTGGATATATTCCTGCTCCTGGAGTAGAAGAGATGCTATTATGTTCTCGTTTAAGAGCGGATGACCCTTTGTATACGATCCGCCTCGAAGCGGTTGATTTATATTTTATGATTATATACTGTATGTCATGTAGGGGAATAGGTTGGAGGGATCTAACTGGATTCCTCACGCTAATAATTTTATTTTTCTTATATTTTGATATGATGTGTTTTATGCCACATTTGATGACATAGATGATTTTTCCCTATTTAGTGCTATAGTTGCACTGGGCCATAATTTTAGTATTTTTAAATACTATAAAGCAAAGATTTGGTTTTTAAAATAATTTTAAGTGGTTTTCAAAATTTATATGTTTTAATAATTATGCTTGAATTATTTAAAGAAGGAATTTATTTTAAAATAAAAGGTATTAAGTTTAGATATTATAAACTAATAATTTTATAAAATATTTCATATAGAGATTTTTGAACTGTAAATAAAGATTTCTAAAATCTTAAAAATAAGTCCGTCTATTATGATAAAGGAATACGGTTTTGAAAAGAAGATAATGATATTTTGGTCTAAATATATATAAATCGTTTTTATATAAATTTATACACATACACACAAGTTAAGGTTATTGATAAATGTGGAAGTATATAGATGTGACATTTTGCAAACAAAGAGAAGATTTGTAAAATTGTATCTTGTTAATAAAAGGATAGATTTATAAACGGTGTTTGTAAATAAAGGGAAACTTTATCAATGGATAAATTGGGTAAAATAAATCACAAACGTGGATTTATAATAAGACGTGGGGTGTTATTATGAAATAATAGTTGATTCTATTTGGAAATTGAAAATGAGGATAGATTTAGAAATGTTAAACGATATGTAATAAAGTAGAAAGAGATCTATACACACAGTTTATAAATATGGAAATGATTATGTTGAAATCAAAGTATGGATTTTTATCAAGAAAGTATATTTATGTTTTAAAAGTTGTTTATTTTTAATCATATTGTTTTAAATATGTTTATCAATATTTTAATATTTTTTAAATTAAATTTTTTAAATTATTAATAGGATTTGAAATTAATTATAATTATTTATCAGTAAAGTTTTGAAAATTAATTATTATTATGTATGATAATTTTGAAGATAAATTATTATTGTTTTACTAAGAATGTTTTGAAATTATAAATTATTATTTTAAAGATCTTTTGAAGTTAATTATTATTTATTTAAAATGTTTATTATTGTATAATAGTGTTTTAAAGTAATTGTTTAGAATTTATTTATAAATGTTTTCGAGATTCGTAAACAGGGTTTTATAAACAGATATGGGTTTTATAAGAGGAATCTTATAATATGGTTTGGAAAACATAAAGGAAGATTAGCTAAAGGGTAAATTTTTTATAAATAGTCTTATATATTTACAAAACAGTTTTAAAAATGGGTTTATATATTTATAAAAGTAGTTTATAAATGGTTTTATAAAGAGTTTATAAATGATTTTAGGAATGTATAAAAGGGAGTTTTATAAATAATTTTAAAGATAAATGAATAGGGTTATAGGGATTTATAAAGGAATTTATAAATTTTTCTAGAATTGCATGAAAAAGAAATCTTCCTTCGTTCTATGAATATACTTATACAATTGAGATAAGTATATAGATTTTTTCCCAATTATCAAAAATATAGTGGTTTGTGGGTATATCTTCATAAAGATATTTTGGGATAAATATTTAGAAACTTTTTTGATTAATGAAAAGATTAATTAAAGAGGCTTAGTGTGCTTGGTACTTAACTAGTGTCGCTTCCTTTGAAAATTTGATCTCTAGTTGGATTGTTTGTTTATTTTGATAGTTAAATAACCGATTACCAAATGTTCACCAGTTTATGAACTAATATTGTTGGTTTTGAGAGATCGAAATTAGATATGTTATCCAAAAACCACTTTGAACCGACATAAGCATTTCGAATTGGAATATCTTAATGATAATCGAAATGGAGCATTTGAAGTGCAAGGGATACTCATGTAGAAGTGGTGCCTTCATTTTCGTTCTGTCCTAGAAGTGGTGCCTTCAGTTTCGTTCTGTCCTAGAAGTTCCGCCTTCAGTTTTATTCAGTCCCAGCACAAATTTAAATGGATGAATGTTGGCATTGCATTATTGCTTGGACGATAGTGTTAGTGTTCTAAGTAGAAAGTGCTATATAAAGATAAAACGTAGCCTCAAGCCTCATCAATTAGAAAATGACAAAAATAGGGCATGCAACAGGGCCATGCCAGTCGCTCCCATCAGGGTATGGTAATTCCAAATCTAGATCTATTACTATCTACTCAAGTATGCTTCAGGCCTCATTAATAAACAGGGTGAACATATTCGGTACTGCTAGTCAAGTAGTAGGCCAGTCCTTTGTGGTAGGGTTACAAAATATTCATTTCAGACCCCGGTGCATTTTGTCTAGAGATGTACCTTCAGAATGTAGTTCCTTACATTGTCACAATATGGAATCAATTCTCCAATATGTGCTTTTAGGGTTTTGATTGTAGAACCTAGTATGCTAGAATTTAATTAATGTAACAATCTCGGATATGATTAATAAGTATTTTTACTCTAGACACTATTATGCTATCAATGGATTTTCTATAGAAAATATTATGGTTATTGTAAGGTAATAACCATCCATGTTTATGTGCGGCATAGTTTGTAACGACCCGTATTTTTACGGATCGAAAGATCGTAGAAATGTCGACATTAAGTCGTGATATTGTTAAGTCGTTTAGAGTTTGATTGGGCGAGTTAAGGAATTCGAGTTGAGCGACTTATAGGTTTGGAACGACCTAGGAGTTGGATCGTGTAGGGGTTAATTCGTATAGGTGATAGGTCGTGTGGAAGTTAGGTCAGTTGAGCGACCTAAGGGGTGAGCGACCTAAGGAAGTAGAGCGACTTAAAAACAGTACGACCTGGTAGTTAGCGAGTTAGTGGATTAAGCGACTTAAGTATAGTAAGTGACCTGAGTATAGTGAGCGACTTAAGGTTTAGGCGACCTAAGGGGATAAGTCGTTAGGTGCTTAGGTCGTGGGTCGTTTGGAACGACTTAAGACAGTGAGCGAGTTAGTGTGTTAGAACGAGTTAACGGGTTAAGGAATAGGTCGTTATCGAGTTAGTAGTTGGAGTAGGTTAACGAGTTACGACTTATAGATTGAGACGACCTAAATACAGGAAGCGACCTAAGATAGTTAGCGGCTTAGGAGCTTGGGCGACTTATAAATTTGACCGACCTAAGAAGCTAGCGACCTAAGAGTGTTAGGTCGTGAACGAGTTATGGCTTTGGTGTATAGTTAGGTTGACAGGCTGATTAGGTCGTAGGGGTGTTAAGTCGCGCATTAGCTTGTGTCGTAGGTCGTAACTCGTGAAGTTGTTAGGTCGCGCATTGGTGTTAAGGCTTGTGCCGCTAGGTCGTAACAGTATCGAGTCGTTAAGTCGCAGAGAGTGTTAGGTCGTTAGGTCGACAGAACTTTAGATCGTAGGTCGTTGAGGTTATAGGTCGTGGGTCTTAGGTCGTGGACGACTTAAGAGGGGGGCGACGACTTAAGGAATTCAGCCTATAAATAGAGGGCTTTGGTTCACTTTTTGGCACCGGATTTTGAAGCGACGAAGTGCTGCCATTTTGAGAGCTCGACTACAACATTTCTTCACTTCTTTTCTCCACTCTAATCTAGTGCTAACATCCATCCAAGATTGAAGATCAAGGTTGAAGATCCAAGATCCAAAGTTGAAGATCTTCATCCAACAAAGAGAGATTTCATCATTTGAAGTGAAATCTTGTCGGATCAAGCTTAGTTCTTCGCTGTCCAGATCTAAAGTTGATATCTTTTGAGGTGTTTAGGTGTTTTGGTGAGTGGTAGTTATCTCTCACACGGATCCAAGGGAGTATATTGGATCGGTGGCTTGTTTATGTGTTAAAGATAGAGATTTCTTGCATTTTCCTTAAGTCTGCATGTAGATCCATCGTCTATGAAGTTTTGACACCTATTTTACTACATGTTAACTTATGCAAGTTTATTCATCAAGTTGTAGAGACATTGCTTATTAGATTTGGACCCTTTATTTACGAAATTGCCATTCTTGTATAATTGCTTATTAGATCTTGTTTGAATGTTTGATTGCTTGGATTAATGATTGATTTGATTGATAGATTGTTGCAAATTAGCTAATAGTTGATTTGGACAAGTTGGTCGAAGATGATTCAAAAGGTAAGTGAAAAGGCTCTTGAATAGTGAAAGCTGCTTGTGGCATATGAAGCGGATGGTGAGGCTTATATGGATAGATTTGATGATGATGGACTTTGCTATGATGTGATGAAGCAAAGCATGATGTTGAGATGGGACTTTGCTATGATGCGATGGAGCAAAGCATGATGTGAGAGCTTGGTTTAATCCAGACGGGATCATCCCAAGCATGTTGATAACTCGATGATGCGGTTCGAGTTGGTTGATAATGATGGGCTAGAGAGGCGCTTGAGCTAGTATGTGAATAGTCGTCGAGGAGGATGACTAGGAGGCTGAGATCTCATCGTTATTGAAGGTTCTAGCATGCTCAAAGCAAGAGTACGTTGGGACGGGTCACGACGACGTCCCAGACACGGGTCACGATGACGTGTTAGTACTCTGGGCAGATTCGATAGTCCATAGGCACGGGTCACGACGACGTGCGGAGTTATGTCTAGAACCGGGGTTGCCATTAGCCCTTGACGGACGGCTGAAAGAAGGAGCCGGTCATTCAATTAACGGTGATATCAAAGCAATGATAACAGTGATAGCCAGAGTCATGTATGTTTGGTTGCACCATCATTCGATCTCAAGAGCGATGCTTTCTGGGTGCTTATCTGATCTTGGTTTAGGCCTTGGGGGTTTGTACTTGGAAAACATCGACCTTGACTCGAGTGATAAATGTTTTACTTAAATTGTCTGCTTTGCTATGTTTGTTTATGCTTAGAGGGTCTGGGGGCTATCACTGTAGAATGAGGTGGAGTGGGATGGTTGAGTTCCTATTCCTTTTACCCTTTATGCTCTTTTGGTATGTTTGATAGTTGATTTACTGCTCACTAAGACTGTTGTCTGACTCAAGGTTTTATGTTCAACTCTTATTACCTTGGGCTGTTCATCCATGTTGGGATGGGCAGACTAGGTAACAGGTGACAGGTGCTGTTCTTAGTGATTGACGCTGTTGATGACGAAGACGAGCTGGAGGCTTTTGCATATTGTTTTCATACTATATGTATTGGATGTTCCGCTGTTTGTTTGATACTCTGAGTGTTATGTAGTGAGGCTTGATGTATTGACTATTCAGATGATTGTATAAAACTATTATGAGTTTATATGATGAGACTTCTGTTCTATAGAGCTTCACTATGTATACTTTCTATTGTATTTTATCCATGCGCTGTGAGTAATACGATAGAGTCTGCTGTTTTATCTTACCCTGATGATCGTCTTAGGCGGCCTGGCACACTTTTCAGCGCATTATTTCCTTGTTTAGTGCAGGAGTCATGGGCGGTCGTCACATTTGGTATCAGAGCTTTGGTTAATCGATTTTAGCCAACGCTCGCTGACATAACTACGTATGCGAGACGTAATTGTAATTTTGATGGATGATTACTATATATAATATAGTAGCTTAGAAGGATTTGAACTCCTTATGTAGTTGTTTCTCAAGGTGTTCTAATTCATTCCTTTTTGTAGATATTAAGGATGAGTCGAAGAGGGAGACCAGCTGCTAGGGAAGGCCGTGCTGTTGAGGGGGCTGCTGATTATGCTCCTATGTTCGAGGCTATGATGACTTCGATCATGAGGAGGATGCCAACTTCAGGACCATCAGTAGATGTTGGAGTTCAAGCTCCAAGACCAGTGGATTTTGCTAAGTTGTGTAAAGACTATACTGCTCTTGGAGGGATGGTTTTCTTGGGAACAGAATCAACCATTGAAGTTCAGAGATGGATTGATGCTTGTAGAAGGATCTTTGGTGATTTGGGAATTGAGGATGCAACTAAGAGGAAGCTTGCATCAAGGCAGCTTCAGGGAAGAGCTTCGGATTGGTGGAATTCTATCACCATTGATACCCCAGAGGAAGAGGTCACTTGGGAGCAATTCCAAGCTAGATTTGAAGCTAAGTTTATTTCTACGGCTAAGAAATCTGTTTTGTTTAAGAAGTTTGTGGAGCTCAAGCAAGGTGGAAGACCAGTTCTTGAGTATGTCTCTGGATTTGAAGCTTTGTCCAAGTATGCCAGATCGTATATTGAGTCTTCATATCAGAAAAACGAGAAGTTTGTGACAGGCTTGGATAGTTATCTTGGGAGGCAGTTGGTGGATCATCTGGACGATCCGTTTGAGAAGCTTGTGGAGAAAGTTCTCACGCACGAGAGTTTGTTTCCTAAGGAAGGGTCTGTTGTTGCTGTGACCAAGGAAGAGTCCAAACCACAGCAGGGTGGAAACAAGAAGAGGAAGCAGCAACAGCAGAAGGGTAAGGATGGCCAGAAGAAGCCAAAGGGTGAAGTGACCTGCTACAATTGTCAGCAGAAGGGCCATTTCTCTAGGGATTGCAAGAATCCAAAGGTACAATTGAAGTGCCACAACTGTGATAAGCTTGGGGATATCAGGAAAGACTGTCCAGAACCGAGGAAAGATAAGCAGATTGTGCAAGCTTATGCTTTGGGGGCCGTGCCATCATCTTTGAAGGCTCCTACTGCTGAAGAAAAGGGAAAGAGTGTGGTGGTTCAAGGTACTCTTTCCATTTGTGGTGTTCCAGTTAGAGTGTTGTTTGATACTGGAGCATCGCATTCCTTTGTTTGTAGTGAACTTATAGGCCGGTTGGGTTTGGAACCGGATATTGTTGATAGACCATTGGTTGTGACTAATCCAGTTGGGGGTTAGTCTTGTTTGTGAATGGTATGCCGTGGTCTAGTTGTATCGAGTCATGATTGCTCTTTTGTTTGTGATTGCTTTGTTCTGAACTTTGCGGGGTTTGGAATAATTTTGGGTATGGACTGGCTTAGGAAGTATGCGGCAAAGGTTGATTGTGAGAAACTGAAGGTGACAGTCGGGAATGTGGAAGGGCGAAAGGTTGTGATACGATGTAAGCATGAAGAAGGCGTCTTCATGAGCTTCATGTATTCGCTGGTTGTTCCACGGGATGGACTGTCATCGATGCCGGTTGTGAATGGATTTGAGGACGTCTTTGACGAGGTCAAAGGGTTACCGCCGCATAGGGAGATCGAGTTTCGTATCGATCTAGTTGAGGGAGCCAGACCTGTTGTGATGCCTCTTAGGCGGATGGCACCTAGGGAGCAGCAAGAGTTGAAGGTGCAGGTTGATGACCTTTTACAGAAAGGATTCATTCGGCGAAGTGTGTCCGAATGGGGTGCACCAGTTGTGTTCGCAACCAAAACGGATGGATCGTTGAGGTTGTGTGTGGATTATCGTGAGCTGAATAAAGTGACTAAGAAGAACAAGTACCATTGCCGAGAATAGATGACTTGTTTGATCAGCTTCACGAGGCTAAGGTGTTTTCTCAGATGGATTTGGCAACGGGATTTCACCAGTTGAGAGTGGCTAAGGATAGTGTGCCGAAGACTGCTTTTAGGACACCATCTGGTTTCTTTGAGTGGCTGGTAATGCCGTTTGGATTGACCAATGCACCAGCATATTTTGTGGATCTTATGAATAGGGTATTCAGAGATCAGTTGAACAAGTTCGTACTTGTGTTCGTGGATGATATTCTGATTTATTCCAGAACTGAAGAAGAGCACAAGACGCACTTGCGTTTTGTTTTGGAAATCTTGCGGAAACATCAGCTGAAGGCTAAGTTTTTGAAGTGTCACTTCTGGAAGAGTGAAGTGAGATTCTTAGGCCATGTTATTTTTGGAAATGGAATAGCGGTTGATCCCGCTAAGGTGGCAGCAATCCAGGATTGGGTTAGACCTAAGAATGCATCTGATGTGAGAAGTTTTCTTGGATTAGCAGGATATTATCGTCGGTTTATCAAAAAAATTTCCAAGATAGCTGCACCGTTAACAGGATTGACGAAAAAGAACCAAGTGTTCAGATGGGATGATAAGTGTGAGCAAGCTTTCGTAATCCTGAAAGAGCAACTGACAAATACTCCTGTTTTGACTATTCCAAGTGGGAATGATGAGATGGTGGTATACACTGACGCATGTGGTACTGGACTTGGAGCAGTGCTGATGCAGAAGGATAAAGTTGTTGCGTATGCAAGTCGACAACTGAAGCCGCATGAAAGAAATTATCCGACTCATGATTTGGAGTTAGCGGCGATTGTTTTCGCTCTGAAGATGTGGAGACACTATCTATTGGGAGTTCGATTCAAGTTGTTTACAGATCATAAGTCATTGAAGTATCTTTTCTCCCAAAAGGATTTGAATCTTCGGCAGCAACGATGGCTAGAGTTTTTAGCATCATATGATTTTGGTATAGCCTATACTCCGGGAAAAGGTAACGCAGTGGCGGATGCATTAAGTCGAAGACATGCAGGATTGGGAGCTATGTTTTCAGAATGGAAGAGCCTTGAATATTTGGCTGGATTTGACTTCAGGTCTAGATGTGAATTGGAACCTGAAATGTTGGCAAACTTATCGATAAGACCTACTCTTGTGGAAAGAATTGGCGGGAGTCAAAAGCAAGACGATAAGATTGTCAAGATTATCTATGATTTGGAATCTGGATTGAACCCAGAAAAGGATAAAGGATTCGAAGTCGATCGAGAGGGTTGGCTTCGGAAACAAGGACGACTAGTTGTTCCCGATATAGATGAATTGAGAGATGAAGTTCTGAAGGAAAGTCATCACTCGAAGTTGACAATTCATCCGGGTGGAAATAAGATGTATCGGGATATGAAAAGGACCTATTACTGGGAAGGTATGAAGAAAGATGTTGGAATTTTATTTCCAAATGTACGAACTGCCAGTTGGTAAAAGCCGAGCAGAAGAAGCCCAGTGGATTGCTTCAGCCATTAGAGGTTCCTACATGGAAGTGGGAGCAGATATCGATGGATTTTATCGATGGTCTACCTAGAACCAGGGCAGGGAATGAAGGGATTTGGGTCATTGTAGATCGTTTGACTAAGAGTGCAAGATTCATTCCTGTTCGATCAACTAGGACTGCATCGAAGTTGGCTGAGTTGTATGTCAAGTGGATAGTACGATTCCATGGTATTCCGAAGAGTATAGTGAGCGATCGAGACCCATTGTTCACTAGTGGATTTTGGAAGAGATTCCAGGAAGTTTTGGGAACCGAGTTGTGTTTGAGTACAGCTTATCACCCCCAAACAGATGGTCAGATTGAGAGAGTTAACCGAGTTTTGGAAGATCTCCTCAGAGCATGTGTTTTGGATTTCGGAGGATCATGGGAAGATCATCTTCATTTGGTGGTATAATAACGGTTATCAGTCAAGCATTGGTATGGCACCATATGAAGCATTGTATGGAAGGCCGTGTAACTCTCCTACATGTTGGTTGGAAACTGGAGAAAAGCTGATACTTGGGCCCGAAATGATTCGGCAGACTACGGATTGTATAGAGATCATTCGGCGGCGAATGAAGGCAGCCCAAGATCGTCAGAAAGGTTATGCCGATAAGCGTCGAAAGGATTTGGAATTCGACGTAGGAGATATGGTTTTCGTGAAGATTTCTCCATTGAAGAATGTTATTCGATTCGGGAAGAAAGGAAAGTTGACTCCGAGATTTATTGGACCATTCCCGATCAACGAGCGAATTGGAAAGCTCGTATATAAATTGGAGATACCAGAAAAGATGGCGGGTGTGCACAATGTTTTTCATGTATTTTATCTACGGAAGTATGTGCACGACTCGAATACGGTGGTTTCTGCTGATAGCTGTGAAGATTTAGAAGTTGATCCAGTTGTTACGAGACCTCGTGAGCCGCTTCGTGTTGTTGAAACCGACACGAAACAGCTTAGGAGGAAGACGAATACGTTGCTCAAGGTACAATGGAGTGATGATGTTAACGACTGTACGTGGGAGGAGGAAGAGAGGATGAAGGCAGCTCATTCTGAACTCTTCGAGGTATGACCCTAAGGTGTCGTGACATCTCACGAATTTGTAACTTGTTCTAGTCTTAGAATTCTGCATGCTAGGCTAGTAATTGGATGCACGGTTTGTTGATTGCTATGGATGGTAGGCATGCAGAATAGTTTTGGTTGCTCTTGTTTGTTTGGAATTTCGGGGGCGAAATTCCTAAAGGGGAGAGAATGTAACGACCCGTATTTTTACGGATCGAAAGATCGTAGAACTGTCGACATTAAGTCGTGATATTGTTAAGTCGTTTAGAGTATGATTGGGCGAGTTAAGGAATTTGAGTTGAGCGACTCATAGGTTTGGAACGACCTAGGAGTTGGATCGTGTAGGGGTTAAGTCGTATAGGAGATAGGTCGTGTGGAAGTTAGGTCGGTTGAGCGACCTAAGGGGTGAGCGACCTAAGGAAGTAGAGCGACTTAAAAACAGTACGACCAGGTAGTTAGCGAGTTAGTGGATTAAGCAACTTAAGTATAGTAAGTGACCTGAGTATAGTGAGAGACTTAAGGTTTAGGCGACCTAAGGGGATAAGTCGTTAGGTGCTTAGGTCGTGGGTCATTTGGAACGACTTAAGACAGTGAGCGCGTTAGTGTGTTAGAACGAGTCAACGGGTTAAGAAATAGGTCGTTATCGAGTTAGTAGTTGGAGTAGGTTAACGAGTTACGACTTATAGATTGAGACGACCTAAATACAGGAAGCGACCTAAGACAGTTAGCGGCTTAGGAGTTTGGGCGACCTATAGATTTGACCGACCTAAGAAGCTAGCGACCTAAGAGTGTTAGGTCGTGAACGAGTTATGGCTTTGGTGTATAGTTAGGTCGACAGGCTGGTTAGGTCGTAGGGGTGTTAAGTCGCGCATTAGCTTGTGTCGTAGGTCGTAACTCGTGAAGTTGTTAGGTCGCGCATTGGTGTTAAGGCTAGTGCCGCTAGGTCATAACAGTATTGAGTCGTTAAGTCGCAGAGAGTGTTAGGTCGTTAGGTCGGCAGAACTTTAGGTCGTAGGTCATTGAGGTTATAGGTCGTGGGTCTTAGGTCGTGGACGACTTATGAGGGGGGCGGCGACTTAAGGAATTCAGCCTATAAATAGAGGGCTTTGGTTCACTTTTTGGCACCGGATTTTGAAGCGACGAAGTGCTGCCATTTTGAGAGCTCGACTACAACATTTCTTCACTTCTTTTCTCCACTCTAATCTAGTGCTAACATCCATCCAAGATTGAAGATCAAGGTTGAAGATCCAAGATCCAAAGTTGAAGATCTTCATCCAACAAAGAGAGATTTCATCATTTGAAGTGAAATCTTGTCGGATCAAGCTTAGTTCTTCGCTGTCCAGATCTAAAGTTGATATCTTTTGAGGTGTTTAGGTGTTTTGGTGAGTGGTAGTTATCTCTCACACGGACCCAAGGGAGTATATTGGATCGGTGACAGGTGCTGTTCTTAGTGATTGACGCTGTTGATGATGAAGACGAGCTGGAGGCTTTTGCATATTGTTTTCATACTATATGTATTGGATGTTCCGCTGTTTGTTTGATACTCTGAGTGTTATGTAGTGAGGCTTGATGTATTGACTATTCAGATGATTGTATAAAACTATTATGAGTTTATATGATGAGACTTCTGTTCTATAGAGCTTCACTATGTATACTTTCTATTGTATTTTATCCATGCGCTGTGAGTAATACGATAGAGTCTGCTGTTTTATCTTACCCTGATGATCGTCTTAGGCGGTCTGGCACACTTTTCAGCGCATTATTTCCTTGTTTAGTGCAGGAGTCATGGGCGGTCGTCACATAGTTCTTACGAGATACTTTTGATTTCAAAGATTTTCATAAATTTAAAAAGCCAATTGGGTATGCTTTCTCACACTGATTTACTAGACTGACTCGGTGCTATTTTATTATATTGCTTGTGTCAGACCAGGCATATTACAAATTGCTTTGGATGCATTGGAGCTTAGGAGATGAGATAGAGGTCTTCGTGACACATTTACGTATTTGTTTATTTTTCCATTGTATTGTTGTTGAAATTATCACTATTTTTGAGGACATGTTTTTATAACTATCCAAGGTAATGATTATGATTTGTTGTGTACTCTTATGGATGTGCGTGTGTATATATATATTATAGTTTCTTTTCTTTGTAAAGTTCATTGATATTATATTATATGTTTTTCCGTTGTGATTATGAGATTTTGTATTATTTCAGTTTCTTTTTCTCTTCTTCTTCTTCTTCTTCTTTTCTCTTCATCTTTATTCTTTCTTTTCCATAACTATCCATCTTTTCATTCGATCTGGGTCGGACATGTGTGGTTTATTGCCAACTTTAATCATGCAGATTTGCAGTGTTAACCCGCCTTTTGGCAGGGCCATGGATATGCGGATTTAATTAAATTGACTACTCGTTTGTCGAGACTGGAATACGAAGGGTTTGAGCCAGCTGGATGGATAGACGGTCCGTCATAAATGTTTCGGTGTATATGGCTAGGCCTAGGTGGATCGGCAGGTGCCGCTAGGTCAAAGATGTGAATTTGTGTGTGGATCGGCCAAGATATGTCGGTCGGGCCTGATTCGGCAATGGAGTGGATCGACGATTGAAGGTGGTTCGGCATGCTATGTATCGGTCTGGATGGTGTGGTTCGGCATGCTTGAGAGATATTAGAGTTGGGAGTGGCTCTATGTTGAACTATGGATATGTTTCGGTCAAGGTGGATCGGCATAGGTCGGTCGGCATGCAGTGTGGGTTGGTCACATAAGAAAAGTCTGGAAAGACGAGACGAAGTGGCTCGGTATGGATGGGTTCGGCCTCAACGGAATTGGGACGTGTGGGTAAGCCCTAAGCGGTTCGGCCACACGGTTCGATCGGCATCAGGTTCGGCCGTAGTGGGTTGGTTGTGATGAAGGATGTTGGCTCGGCTATGGTCTTGATGAGCCCGGACTACTCAGGAAGCGTAGTAACTCAGGATTTGTCTATAAATACAGCATGTGGGGATTCGGGAAAGGGATCTTCATTCTTCTTCTCTACTTCTTCCCTATTAAGGCTACTCTGCCATTATTGTTCTAAAAACTCTTGATTGTAACTGTAATTGATCGGGATATCAATAGAAAGAAAATTTCTGGAGTGGACATAGACTGGAGTTAGTCGAACCACTATAAATCTTCTGTTGTTACTGCTTTCTTTTTAATTTTTTATTGTTCTTTATATTTATACTCTCTACATACATTCTATCTGTGATACTGGACTGTGATTTGGTACTTTTATCTGGATTTGGATGTTAGTGACCAATTTTGACACTAACATTTTGGTGCTTTCTCTAAGAACGCTAGCACTCAGGGATTCTAAAGCTTAGATTTTGGATTTAAAGGCTTAGGAACTTGGATTTTGAAGATTATGGAAAAGAAATCAACTAGGAGACTGAGGACGGAAAGAAGTCAACAAGAGGTAAGTCAGGAGGCTTCCTCTAGAGCCAATTAAGCCTCTGTCTACATAACTAGGGACGAGATGCAGGTCATGACGCATTCCATGCGGGAACAGTTGAAAAGGAAAGGGGAAATGATGCATGCACTTTTCAAACAATTTGGATAAGTAGGAACTACATGAGCTCAGATCCATGGAGCTAGATCAGAAGGACTCAACTGGATAGTAGATGGAGTGGTTCGGCACGGGGAAGCCCCCAGTCAGCAAACAACTATTAATCCGGGTGGACCTAGACTCGGAGGCATGCCACCAGGTAATGCAGGACTAACCCAAGAAGGGATACCAGATGACGCTGCACAGCCCGGTGCCAACAGGAATGCAAGAGTGCGTGATGAGGAGCATGTACCGAAATTCCCTCAAGGACTTGAAGGGTGCTTAGGAAATGTAGTTGGGGGGAAACCCTTGCCAGGTAACACTGGATTGGCTGACATCATCAGGCAAACTATTCACGGAGGTCTGACAAATAGGGATTTGGAGGTAGTAAACAGAAGTCTGTTTACCTGTAACATTAGAATGGCTAGGAATCCACCCGATTTTAAGCTATCCACTTTGGAATACAATGGTAAGACAGATCCCACTGACCACTTGATGAGGTACACAAGGTATATGGAAGTTATAGGGGCACCAGAGGAGGTTATGGCTCGGTGTTTCCCCTTGTACTTGACTGATGTAGCTGTTATGTCGTTCAGACAGCTAGAGGATGGATCTATTGGAAAATGGATAGAACTGATGGAAAAGTTCTTGAGACAGTTTTGAGTTCGTATAAAAAGGCCGAAGAATGTGATGACACTAACGTCATTAAGCAGAGGGCAGATGAATCGCTCAGGACTTTCTTAACTCGGTTTAATGCAGCAATTGCCTCGGTGGATCGGTCGGATCTATCAATGGTTCTGATGGCGGCGGTGTCAGGAGTCAGGGATAATTTAGATTTCAAAGTATCATTGTTACGGGACTCATCAATGGATCTCGGGGAATTATTCCACGAAGCTGAGAGATTTCTTCGACAAGAGGATACATGTTTGGATATAAAATCAAAGGAAGTAAACATGGTTAAGGATGGAGGACTGCCTGGTGGAAGCTCGGGCAAAGAAAAGGATAAAGGAAAGAGGAAGCACCGGGGAGAACGAAAATTATCCACTTATACAGGATTGAATGCAACATTGGAGCGGATATTTTGGATACTCGGGATCGCCTCCCTTATCGAAGGCCGGTAAGGAGGGAACCCTCGGAAAGCGGAAGGGCATCAGGAACGCACTGTCTCTTTCATGACCTGGACGAGCACGATAATAACGGTTGTCGACATCTAAAGGATATACTCGAGGAGCATGTAAGGAATGGTCAGTTGCAGCAATATGTCGAAACTCGAAGTGTGGTGGTGGAACAGGAGCAACCACTGCTTGCCTTGAACGATGATGGCACGAGGCCCAGGAATGGTGGTCGGTTGGTCATCAACTAAACGTGATGGTTTGTAAGTAACAAACTCTAGGCAGGCGGCTAAGTCACTTACTCATGTACGAGGATGGAGATAACCCCTAGGCATGCTCTAAGATGATGATGATAAACCGTGACGCTTTGGTTTGTGAAATCAGTTATTTCTTTTTGGCTTGGACCTTTCTTTTTCTGCTTTGGTTTTGGAGTTCAATTTGAACTTCCGGTTTTTATTAATTTTCTAGGTTGGATTTTGGTTTGGATGCTTGATTTTTGATTGGGATTTTGATTTGGACTTTTGATATGGATTTCCAGTTCTCTGGTTTGAATCTGGATTTGGGATTGGATTTTGATTGACTTTTTGTCTGGTTTTTGATTAAAAGGTCGTCGAGCATGGACTATGCTCGGCAAGGGTCCGGAGAGACCAGGATCCAGTCTAGGATTTAGGCCCCATATTATCTATCGGTAACTATTTCAGGTGGTCGAATATGGACTATGCTTGGCAAGCGTCTGGAAAAACCAGGATTTAGCTTAGGAATTAAGCCATGGCATTGCTCAATGTTCAGGGACGCTGAACCGGAAACACCATGTAATTACTTGACATAGGTCATCTGGTGCATGTTGCACTTGGTAAGAACCCGGAGAGGTTACGGATTTGGATATTGGCCATGAACAGCTAAGGATTTAGGCATGGACCTGGAACGGTCCCGGATTTGAATATCGACCCGAAGAGGTCATGGATGTGGTTATTGTATATTAATGAATTAGAACTCGGTTGTCGGGTTCGGATGGATATGGAATTGGATAAGGATTTTGTCACTGGGCAGGAATCAGATATTGGCTCGAAGTAGTCGTAGATTTGGAAAATAATACGGCAATGGCACATGGATAAAATGGATCGGATTATGAATCGGAAGATATGGCTATGGATAACATATGGACTTCAGATATCGGATCAAAAGTTATTCAAAACACACCTTCCTACCGCAAGGCGTATTTTGGGGGGGAATGTTAACCCACCTATTGGCAAGGCCGTGGACATGCGGATTATCGACTGCTCGTTGGTCGAGACTGGAATACGATGGGTTTGAGCCAGCTAGATGGATAGACGGTCAGTCATGGATGGTTCGGTTTATATGGCTCGGCCTAGGTGGATCGACATGTGCCGCTCGGTCAAAGATGGGAATTCGTGCATGGATCGGTCGTCGATCGTGCATGGTTCAGCAAAGGAGTGGGTCGACGATTAAAGGTGGTTCAGCACGCTATGGATCGATCTAGATGGTAAGGTTCGACATGCTTGAGAGATATTAGAGTTAGGAATGGCTCAGTGTTGAAGTATCGATATGGTTCGATCAAGGTGGATTGGCATAGGTCGGTCGGCATGGCAGTGTGGGTCAGTCACATAAGGAAAGTTAGGAAAGATGAGACGAAGTGGCTCGGTATGGATGGGTTCGGCTCAACGGAATTGGGATATGTGGGTCGACTCTAAGCGGTTCGGCCGCCATGGTTCGGCCAGCATCAGGTTCGGCCGTAATGGGTCGGTCGTGATGAAGGATGTTGCCTCGACTATGGTCTTGATGAGCCTGGACTACTCAGGAAGCCCAGTAACTTGGAATTTGCCTATAAATACAGCATGTGGGGCTTTAAGAAAGGGATCTTCATTTTGCTTCCCTTCTTCTTCCTTATTAAGGCTACTCTGCCATTGTTGTTCTAGAAACTCTGGATTGTAACTATAACTGATTAGGATATCAGTAGAAAGAAAATTTCTGGAGTGGACGTGGCCGGAGTTAACTAAACTACTATAAATCTTCTGTTGTTACTTCTTTCTTTTTAATTTTGTTCTTCATATTTATACTCTTATGTACATTCTATTTATGATATGCGACTATGATTTGGTGCTAAATCTTTGGGTGTTAATGACCAATTTTGGTGCTAACATGCGGGTTGTTACAGAAGAATTTTGTTGTGTAACACTATCGACCTCGCATTTTAACCCATTTTAACGACTACGTCATTCTTATCTAATCTAAATTATTTACTAACTTAATAATTCACACCAGTCATCAAAACATGACTAAGGCTACATGTGTGTGTATTCATACTTATTTAATTATTACGCTTCTATTGTTCAATTGCTATCAATATTCCTTTACTTATTCATATGTCACATCTTATTCCGTTTATATAAATTTAGTGTCATTTATCGTTTTTTATTAAAAGATCTAAATATCTTTTCCTATTCAATTTACATGCCCTGTTAACTTTCTTTTCCTATTCCTTTTTAACCTTTACTACCCTCTCTTGTTTAGTGAACTTTCCATACACTTTTTATTTACATTAAGTATTTGCCTACCTTTATTTGTTTACTATTTTATTTTTGACTTTCCTCTATTGCATATATATTAATTCTTTGCTTAAAGCATATTATTATCACATTTACAGATCTTTAATTAACCATTAGGAATTTCTGCATTTTGATGTATTAGAACTACATTCATCACAAAAAGAAAGATTGACACTGTAAATTTCTATGTCTTATCTAAAAACAAGAATTGGTGTTATGTTTGGAATTACAAGGAGTTACATTTTCCATAGTTTTTTAATTGACAATATGAAATATAATAAATATTCCTATTTTATATATCTCTTTCTTTAGGCGTATTCATTGTTATTTCAAATGTTACACTTTTATTTATGAGTCAAAAATTGATAATCTACAAAAAATATTGCAACACTCTATATTCTAATGAATTAAAATACTACATAAATCCCTATAATTTATTATTATAACTCTATTTTACATTTTTCTTGCATAAGTCTTTTAAAAATATAAATCTGGAATTATCACATAATTTATCAATTAGAAGGATTGTTACTACCTAACACTTTCAAGGTTTACATACATGCAATACTTAGATTAAGTTATCAGTTACACAGAATATGCATATAGGGTTTATAAATTCATTATATGTATAGAATTTAAGCTATAACTCCAACTTTACATTTAGGCATGTAGGAAGAGATTTACAACACTATAAATACAATATTATGTAAAAACATATAATTTCCCACTCATCTTTTTAGCTTTTCAAATCTCCAGACTTAATCCCCGTTATCCCCATTTGATACTTTTTTTCTCCCTATTTGAATACATACACCGCAAGGATACATATATCTATCAAAAATCTAGATCAGAGAAGAGATTTGGACTTAATTTTGATTTTAGATTCGAATTTATAATTTATCTTGCCTTTGAAGATTTGATTTGACCCTATTCTTCTTCTCAATTATCATATGCTATATATATACACACAAATTGTAACTATTTTTAGAACTAAAAATTTTATGGAGAAGAGAAAAATGGTAGAGCTCTGAAATTGCTTCGGAGAATATAAGAAGAAAGTGAGGGGTTTGGCCCATATTCATAAAGGTTTGAATCAATTCCAACCGTTGAATTAAGTTATTTTAAATCTAGACCATTCGACCATGTCAAAATCTCACAAATGATGTCGAGACCAGTCAATTTCCACCCCCTATTGGTCTACCACTGGCGGTCAACCAGCCTAAGTTATGGGTGGACTACTCGTATCTAACCCTGGTTATTAATTGTGCATGTTCTTTTGTTCATCTGTTTCCTTTTCCACCCAACCAAGAATATTAACTTCTACATTCATCTTTCTTAAATCTTAAGCAACTATTAAAGTTAATTAATTTCCATTAATTATCCTTTTTTATTAATTACATATATATTTATTTATTTATTTCTGATTGAATTATTCGAATGTTAATAAGTTTTTCATTTGTACTCCAATTGAAAAACTTTATATTTGATGATTGGTCAAAAAATCATAACAAACCCAAAGGTATAAGTTTCGTAGCCAAATTATGAAATTTGCAAAAATTCTATTTATCGGTGTTATTATTTATTAACTAATTTCATTTTTATTTATTATCGTAAAAATTATGTGGTGCTACATTCTCCCCCTGAAGGAATTTCGTTCCCAAAATTCCTTAAGGTCGGAGAATGTAACATAACGTACAACCATTCTAACTAACCAATTAATTAATATACAACCAATTTTGCGACCAATAGTGTACACATGCATGGTGTATCATAAGATATATGATATGCGTAACCCGCACCCAGTGGGACTGAATTTTTGCTAAATCGAAAACCCAAATCCACCAAAGTATGGATCGTATGTTTGGTATCCCACAAATAAAACAAAAGAATGCATATCGGAGCAGTAATGAAATAACTTACAGCAAAATGATAAAATACAATAGATCACATAATTATTGATCAAGATTTGACACTTCCAAAGTCAATTGGCCTTGTTAGCACCGAACATGCAAAGCACCAATAATTGTCCTTCTAACTATCCAGTGGGTCGTAATGAGGAGAGGGTCAGAACAACGTTCTGATGATTGGTAAAATTGTACATTATGTACATAACACTAGTTTATGTCGATTATCTTCTATCTCGTGTTATATCTGTTTGCATTTTTAGTTAGTCATCTCGACTCCATGTCCTCATAGGATCCCTTCTCATTTACCCTCTGTAGAATCATAGCTATGTATATATAATAAATAAATATTCCATGGCCCCTTAACAGAACCTAGATACTATCCCCGTTAGTAATTCCATATAAGCACCCCATTGGGATCCCTTGCTCTAGTCGTATCATGGTCTCATTTCTATGCATATCGAGGGACACACGTAGTTTCTAATAAGGACTTTTCATACATTTTATCGTACTTTATCTTGCTTTGGGGATTTACTACTTCGTTTGCTTCCTCTTCTGGACTCGGCTCCACGGACCACCCTTACCATTATGAAAGAACTCTATTTCACTAGACTTGCCCTAATAAACAAACTAGCAAACAACTATGGCGGTGCATAACCCAACATGGTCTACCCTATTTGGTAGCAAAGACAAGTTAGGTGTAACCTTGTCTTCTCTGTTAACCGCATAGGACTGATAACGTTCTCATCCTTTGCATCCCTACCCTGAATTTTGGTACCAACGTTCCCGCAAAATACCGGATCCCGCTCGTCATCCTATTTAGGTTGCCTAATGCAACCAAGACAATACCCTCCTAAATACCATATTTGAAGTAGACTACTCCATCTATTGGGGGTATTCCTTTATCTATACGCAAACATATATGTTTTACCGGTCCTATGATCGGATATATCTCACATCGGTATAATATTACACAACTGCCAGTAACCTCTTCCGGTGGCCAGGTTTCGGTTGTGTAATACTATTGACCTCATATGCCAACCTATTCTAATGACCAAATGTCGTATTATTCATTTAATTATACTTTAATTATAATAGTTCACACCTTCCATAAGGGCATACTCAAGGCTACACACACACATATATGTATAGACACACACTCCTTCTTACTTACTGAATTACCATGCCTCTATAATATTACAATTGACTCTAGGTCTTCATTTCATTGTGCGCTTCATCTCTTTCTTTGTGTTAAGCTCATTTATCGCTTTTCTCTTATCAACTTCATAATACCATTACCCATCCTTTGTATCCATTCTCTATTTTCCCCTTTCTACTCCTATGTTATCCATGTATTTCTTCTTGCCTATCTTTCATATTTTCTTTTCATTTACTTCTAAATTTTATTGGTTTTTCACATCATAACCTTTTAGGACCTTTTACTTCATTCAATTCTTACTATTTAACTTTTGGGGCTTACTACATTGTAATTCATTGGAACTACATTTTTACTTCAAAAATGTTAATGCTGTAAATTTCTATCTTATCCATAAAAGAATGTTATGTGGAGTTTGTAATTACAAGGAACTACCTTTTTATTTCTTGAAATAGATGGCACAAAATATGGTAATTATCCATATTTTGTACGTCTCTATATTTTTAGATGTATTCCTTGTCATTTTAAACATCACACTTTTGTTTATTTCAAACTTGATGATACATAATTACAACACCCAAAATTCCAACAAATTAAAATATCACTTAAACCCTTAAAATATTAAAAAGTTCTAATTTATTTTACATCCTTTTTCTACATTCAAATACTAATTTGTTATTACCAATTTTGTAAAAAGATACTGGGTTAACATATGTAGGCAAGTTTTCCAAATTTTATTTAAACCCCTACCATAATCAATTTCATAATTCATTATGCATAAACAACAAATTAATATCTAATTATTACGCTCCTATAGATTTAAATCTTATCATTGTGTACTTACAGATTTATATCTATTCATTATGCATTTATAAATTTATATCTAAATCGATTGTAAATAGACATAATTGAAATAGATTACAACAAAATAAATCTAATTTTATTACAAAACACGTAATTTTCCACTCTTCTTTTAAGAGTTCCTAGATCTTTAGATCTAATTCTGTTATATGTATTTCAATTTGACTTCCTATTTGGATTTCCATACAATATTTACATATAGATCTATTAGAATTTGATTTTGAAAGAAGAGATTTTGGTTGATTATAATTACAAATCCGGATTTAAAGTTTACCTTGGTTGTACAAACTTAATTTGAACCTATTGTCTATCTCCATCATTTCTTGAAATCCTCGAGTGGTGTGTGCATGCAAACTACAACCTAGAACTATTTCTAAGGAATGAGAGTTATGAAAGTGAAGAGAAAATGGCAGAGCTTCCGCGCCCACTAGAAAATTATGAGTTGGAAGTGAAGGTCTAGGTCTATGTTATAGAGGTTCAAACCAATGCCAACTTTTGATTAAACCATTTTAAATTTGGGTCGTCTAGAAATAATTTCCTACCACAGTTAACAAATCATGGGCGACTGCTTAGTGCCCTAGGTCGACTGCTACCGTTCGAACTAAGCACTACTTGGGTCGACCTGAGTAGTGTCAATTTTCCAAATAATTAATGTTAATTGATTTGCTAATTTATTTCCGTTTGTTTATTCAATAATTTTTTTCCTTCCCATTTATCACTGATTGCAATAATTGTTTCCATTAACATTAGTATTTAGCGTTAATTGATTTTATTACCATATTTACATATATAATTATTTCCAACACTAAAACTTCAAATGTTGATTACTTCTTCGTTTGAACATCGATCAGAAAAGTTTATAAATGAAAATTGATCAGAAAGTCACCATGAACCCTATGGTATAGTTTCGTAGTCAAATTCTAAAATTTTAAAAATTCTATTTTTAGCATTATTATTTATTTATTTATTCCAATAGAAATTAATTATTGATAAAATCATAGGGTGTTACATTTCCTCCTTAAAAGAATTTCATCCCCAAAATTCCTTAAAGGTTCGATCAATCTAACATACATCCATTCTAAGCTATCAAAACATGAGTGTGCAAATAATTTTGCAACTAGTGATGTACAAGAGTATGGTGTATCTCAATATATATGATATGCATGCAAAATGATTCTAATTGATGCCTTCTATATGAATATTTTATTTTAAATAAAATATGGTGCGAACATCCTAAATATACTAGTAGTTCTATATCATGCAGATTTTGAAAACAAAATTGCCTTTACATCCAAATTTCCCCACACTTCTAAGAATAGAAGTATAATTCAACCAATTTTGCATCTAATATGTATCATCTTAAAACCTAGCATAACATTGCTAAAATCCAAATTTATGAAAGTTCAGTTTTCTATGCTAGAAAAGGGTCTATATGGAAAATTTCGTATTTCTATCCTTCTTTTATGTACCCTTTTTCCACTGTATTTAGGAATCTTCTCTTTTGACCTAATTCTCCTCCAACTTTTCCAGGTACAGTTTGCATAAGTAAATTTTA
Organism: Allium cepa; assembly: GCA_030765085.1. Classification (NCBI taxonomy): domain Eukaryota; kingdom Viridiplantae; phylum Streptophyta; class Magnoliopsida; order Asparagales; family Amaryllidaceae; genus Allium; species Allium cepa. Next base: position 853,751,472 of record CM060928.1, read on the forward strand.
TTTTAAAATTTTGAAATTTAAAACAGAATTATTTTAAAATGTTAGTTCATCAATTAACAAGGTATGGAGTAAGTTACTCAACAGCTAAAATAGCTTTTCCCTTGTCCTTAACCACATTTTATTGTACTACCATTTCTACTGCATAGTAAAATCTACACTAACCAACCTATAACTACGCCCCCATGTCAAATATGTGGCATTTTCAAAATTTGAAAATTCCTTCTTTTCCAATTAAAATATATTTTATTATTACGTTCTAAAATATCAATAAAAAATTAAAAATCTTCCAAAACATTTGACAAAGATATTTTATTTTTCAAAAGTATACTATGTATAGGTTTTCAAAATAAATTCTTCCACATATCAAGAAATTGTAGGATCACCTTAGAGGGGGATGAATATGGTGATACTAATAATAATAAAAATTAACGTGGAAATAAAGTATAAAATAGAAGGTGATGTAGTAGAGATCACACACAGATTTACCCAGCTTCGGAAAGTACTTGCCTACGTGCTGCCCCCAAGGTTTCTACTAGAAATTAAGTAGTCAGACGCATACACACGTAAACTTGTGACACCGGCTACTTTACTAACCTAATTATACGCTCCAAACCCTGCCACAACTTAGTTCATTAAGTTGTGAATTCTCAAACTACGCTCCGTAGTTTATACCTAGTCACACGACTAGAAATTTATAAAATTTAAAAAGAAAATTACAAATGAAAATAAATAAACTACACAAAAATACTATATTAAAAATCAAGCCAAAATTAGAATTTATAAGAGCCGGCCTAATATAGTAAATAATAGAAGACATCTCTTTTCTTTGTTCGTGATGACTTCGGCCGTTCTTTGTTACTCGTTCAAAAGCTAGGGTTCTGTTAATTTGGTGTCGCCGCTTGAAATTGTTCGATTAGAGTATGCTTTCTCTTCGATATGCTTTGCCAATCGAATCTCTAACTTTGATTACTTATAGCAGCTTCAAATGTCGATCTCGAATAGCTTGTATTAAACCGATACATGATTTTACTTTTTCAGTCCCGATTATGCTCGACTTCGATTCGAGTTATTGGTTTGTGATTTACTTCAATGGCTTGCTCTGGTTTTAGCTTGATCTCGAATCAGAAAAATGCCGATGATGAATTTGGGTTAAATAGGGATCAAAACCCTATATTTTCGTTCGTATTTTCTTGTTTGATTTCTTCACATTGCTATGCTCGGCCAGTGATATGTAACCGAACCTTGGTGATGATTATGACTTGTTCTTAGTTGAATATTGCTTGAATAGTTTGAGGCGGTTCCTTCTTTTTCTCCTACGACTTTGGCATTTTGAATTGTGAGATGATCTAGACTTTGACTTGTTCACAATTGACTTGCTGGCAATTTCAAACGGTTGTTCCATTCACTTTTCGAACCATGACTTTATTCATGACCCATGGCTTTGAATTTCTTCATTTTTATATATACCAATATACATGTATACATACATATGTGTATATGCGTATTTATGTATATATGTTATTACATTTAAACTTGTACATGTTGAGGCTTGCTTGATGTTTCCGCTCCATTGTGCTAGCTGATGTCTGGTTGATTTTTCATGTGTGCTCGAGTCTGCACATGTTGGTTGAACTTGAGTCTTTTGAAGTGATATATGTATCTAAATATGTTCACTTGTTTGCTAATCACCTCTGTTTCATATATATACATACATGTCTAGTAGTCTTGATGTTGTGAGTCCGGCCATTGCATTGAACTTCTTGTGCAACCGCCTTTAGTTTGACCTTGTCTTATGTACTTCATGTTGAGTTGCCGTGTACATTTGTGTTGAGGCCTCTTTGGTCGAGTCTATTATCATGGTCTCGTTCCATGTTTTCATATTAGTTTCCTTACGCCATTTTAAAATCTGGTCTGGTTGCACTTGCTTATTCATGTGCCTGCACTATGATTCTCTAATCACTTGTGTATATGTACACATGTATATATGCAGGCTCTTGTATTGTGTCCACCACCGTCTAGACTATTGCATAATTGTTATCGAATTCCATATTCATTTCCTTGAATTTCATTCACTGTTTGCTGGGTTACCCTATATTGCTTTCATACCTGAACTGATACATGCTCCAATGTATATTTGCACTATATGTTTAAAAATAACTTACATACGAGCTTGGTTTTTTTTGCTAGGTTTCTTGGACATTTTGAAGTCTTATTGCATTTCAAATTTGAATTGATGACTATTTTGGTTTGTTACTGCATATTTATCGATGTCTGATTTTGCTATTTCATTTCTTTGGTCTGGATTTGTTGCTTGTGCACTGCCTTTGTTTCATTTCTGGTGTGGTTGCTCCCCATACCTGAACTGATGTTTCTACTTTATGTTTTGCATTTATGTTGGTTGAGGCTTCACTTGTAGTCCAATTCATGCCTGAACATTGTATTGCTTCGAGCTTCATCTACGCAGCATGATTGCCTTTGTCTGGTTCACCACTTTGTTATTAAAGTCTTGACATATTCACTTCTGAATTGTGCTATGGTTGAAACCTTTGTTGTCACAATTGACTCCATCGAAATTGAAATGTTGCATGCACCTGTGTTGAATCTAGCCTCGAATTTGGTTTGACCTTATGCTCACCTGCCCTTAAAATTTTAACGAGCAAGCGTATACCAGTGTGCTCGACCTTGTGACATGTACCGTGATACACTGTGCATGTTAAAGTTGTTCATGTATAATGAATTAAACAAAAATAACGACGAACAACCCAAATAACTGTGGTAAATAATATTTTCAAAACACACACTTTATTTTACACTGCAAAGTATTTTCTTCTTTAATTTTACCAGGTTAGTGCTCATTTTGCAGATAGTTCAAATGGTGGGTACAGGCTGGAACAGATTTAAAGATCAAATACGAGTGTTGAGTGGATCATGTAGTGAGGTGAACATTTTAAAATTGAAAATTATCATGTAATTGAAATTGTATTATAATTGAAAATGTGGAAATGTAGTGAGAGCTCAAATTTGTACTATTTGAATTTATAATTAAATATTTGTTTGAATATGCATTCTAAGTTATTTATTTTATTCAACAAATATTTATTTAATTATGTGGAAAAATAAAATAGTACAATAACAAATACATTTAAACTAATATATATATGTTTATTATCATCAAACAAAAATCAAATACTAGCATGTTCTATAATCTTCCTCTTTTGATGATAAAAAATATATATTAAGAATTTGACTTTATTAAATGTATTTGGTCTTGATGAATTCTATTTGCTCCACCTATTTGAAAGCTTCCCCTACAAAAAAGCTCCCCCTTCACATATCGATGAAAATAAAAGGATATGCAAATAAAATGCAATGAGCCTAAATGAGAATATGCAATTAAAAATTTGAACTTATTTCCACAAAATCTTAACTACTCTCTACCACTTTTGTTATCAGCAAAAGAGTAATTGTGTTAGAAAAATAGAGACAAAGTGATAGACAATAATGCAACATTAATACCTAATCGAGTAAAAATATTAAATTTCAATAAAAATCAAACAAAAATCATAAATACTCTGTTAAGTGCATATTTCATTTAGAGTGATAGGGGTGATGTTAGTATAGAAAACCATATAGTTGTGTCTATTTGTGGTATATTTATGATAGGAATTTGAATACTTACTAACCATGCATAACCGTTAGGACTTTTAAATGAGATTAGTAAAAAATGAATTTCATGCATCTTCTAACCACACATAACCGTGAGGACTTTTAGATGGGGATAGAATCAACCGCCTAACTAATCAATTTTGATATGTGTTCCATACATGCATAACCATGAGACCTTTTAAATGAGTATGAAAGCACATAATCAAAGATTCTAAGTACTTCATCCATGTATAACCGTGAGGAATTTTAAATAAGAAGGAGTACTTTTAGATAATTTTATTCCTAACTAATTTTAAAAAAATTCCTATTTAAATTCCACATTTTAACGTACTATATTGGATTTTGATGAGTGATTGTCGTAGAAATACGATAGAAATAGAGATGGTCATGGAATTTTTACCAAGCAAAGTTATTAAGAATTTTGTTAATTTTTTTAAAGAAATTTACAATATACATATATACTGTCTTAAGTCATAATATATGATTAATATCAACACTCGTCACTTTTTCAGTCACTATTTATCTTTTTAATAGTCAGTAGGGAGTCAGATTAGTTAATGTAGTCATTTAAGATCAAATCAAAAATATAAAATCAACTTTCTAAAATGCCTAATCAGAGATGAAGTTGACAAAAACTATTTTGAAAGGGTTTTGTAAAAATGTTTACCAATTGAAAATCGGTTGAAATGGAATTTATGCAGATATTTTCTTTGGAAATGTGATGCAACTAAACGAATGTCTCAACATAAAACACGTTCCACTAGTAATTTTTCTGTCCACTAGACTACCTGCATAATCTGTATCCGAATACCCTTTTACTCAAGGTTATTATTAAATGGATACAATAGACCAAACTGTTCTGTGTGCAATAGAAACCTTATAATCCTTTTACAGCATTTAAAATGAAATTCTTTTGGATTTGATTGAAACAGTGTACACAAGCAAGCAAAGAGCGTAATTTCTAGAAGCAGTAAGATAAAGAAGTGATCAATCATACTTTGATATTTCTTTTTGTCAACCACCTTACCTTTCTCATCCTTTTTAAGTTTGATCGTTGTGCTCAAGTTTTTTCAGTTGATCACTGGTGATTGAAATCTGATTATGGTGCAAATTTTCTACATATATTACATCATTTATTGCCCATTTCGACTCTTCCACCTTTGTACCTCTCTAGGCTAAGGAACTTTGATTTGTTGCCCGTCATGTTCCTGAAATAGCCAGAATCCAGGTATCACTCTTGTTGTTCCTTAGCCTACCACCACACCTACGCAAGAAAAAAAATTTGTGACCTATTTGTTTTTATAGGACCATGATTGTTAGTGACAAGAAATTTTGAAAAACAAGTCTGTGTAGAACCAAGACAATCTAGGTTTGTATTTTTTGGCACCCAAATTTGTTCGACTTTAAGAAATTTTATAATCTCGCCTTCAGGAACCCAAATTGGTATTGTTTTCGTGTGTTTGGCTCGGTACCAACAATTGTTGTGATTGTGTCCATTTTTTTACAAATCGTGCACTTGGAATTGACATAATTTGTTTCAATTCTAACTCTTTCAAATTGGTATACGCAAGTCCTTTCTAATGCTATTAACAGTTTGTTTCCCTAATAGCATATTTAGTAATCTTTCTCCTTTGGAGAATCTTCCTAAAGTTGTAGATAATTGTTGGACTTGTGATTTGAGAGATTCATTTTCATTCAATAACAACATGCACTTTTTGGTAGAATTTTCTCTCCTAGTATTTTCACTTTCTTTCAAAAATCAGAATTTCATTTTCAAGCTATTTAACTTTAATTTTTGACTTTTTTATTTCCTCTTCTAATGATGGACACTTATCATACTTAGGGCTCTTATTTCGATAATTTAAACCAATTGATCAAGCTACTTTTTTAGTTCTATCAAACTATCTCTTTGTGATTCAATTTTAGCATACTTCTCCCTAAGTATTTCGAAACAACCATTTACTTCATGAAAATATATAAGCAATTGCGAGTGAGTAAGTTTTGATACATCGCTTGGCTCGTCATCATCGCTATCACTTATTTCTCTTTGAAGACACAGATTTGCTCTTTCACTGTCACTGCCAGTGCTTTTATCATTTTCATCACTTTCATCCCAAGTTTCTACGAAGCTTCTCCTTTTTGGTTTCTTTCCTTTGTTGAATTGATTTTAAGGATAATTTTTCTTGATATGACCAGCTTTGTTGCACTTGTGACAAATGATCTCCTGCTTTTCTGAGTTGTCTAGAACTTTGACGATTCTGTTCTTCAGTTGTTGACTTGGGGCAGGATTTCCATATTTGCGGTTCCATCTTTTGAATCTCTTTATTATCAGTGCTAGTTCAGCAGCTCCATCATCATCATCATCAATTTTTGTTTTTCATTTGAGAGAATTAATTTATTCTAGTACCTCCTCCTTCATGTTCTTCCTTGAATTTGATTTCCATCTCATAAGTGGTGAGATTTCCGATGAGTTTTTCGACATTTACCCGTTTAGATCCTTTGATTCTTGAATGGCGATCACTTTTGCTTCGAAATTTCATGGAAGAATTTCGCGTATTTTTCAAACTATTTCCAGCTCAATATATGATCTTCCTAGGGATTTTGATTTATATACGAGATTAGAAAGTCATCCATACATTTCTTTTACACTTCATCCTTTGCCACTGTGAAGTGCTCGATCGTACTCGCTACTAAACATGGAAAGGCGCGATTCTTTAACCTGGGAGGTTCCTTCACGAGTTATTTCAAGCATGTGCCAAATTTCCTGCGCAACTAGACAATGTGAGACATAATTAAATTCAATTTGATCTAGTGAACAAATAATAGAATTCATAACTTTAGCTTTAGCATTTTGCAATTTATTTTCCATATCTGTCCATTGATCCATAGGTTTTTCAACTTCTTGATTATCTACCATTATTGTTGGTGTCCTATATCCCGTTCTAAAAATATTCCATGCATCTATGGTTTTCAAAAAGAAAATTCATTCTATTTTTCCAATAAACATATTCACCATTGAACATGGGTGGTCAAACTATGGACTAACCCTCAGCAAAAGCATTATTAAAATAAGCCATTTTTAAAAATCAAATTTTAAACAAAAATTGGTTTTTGTTCCTAGCTCTGATACCACTTGTTGGATCGTTTTTACCCTGGGAGGGTGAATAGGTTGATACTAATAATAATAAAATTAATGCGGAAGTAAAATATAAAATAGAAAGTAATGTAGTAGAGATCACACATAGATTTACCCAACTTCGACAATAACCTTCCTACGTGCTGCCCCTAAAATTTCTACTAGAAAATAGGTAGTCAGAAGCTTATACATGTAAATTTGCGACACCCGCTACTTGATTAACCTAACTCTATGCTCAAAACACTGCACAACTCAGCCTCTAAGTTGAGAATTCTCAAACTACGCACTCATAGTTTGTACCTAGTCACACGACTAGAAAGTTACATAATTGAAAAATAAAATTACAAATGAAAATAAATAAACTAAACAAAAACCCAATATTAAAATTCAAGCCAAAATTAGAATTAACAAGAGCCGGCCAATATTGTAAATAATTGAAGATGTCTCTTGTCTTTGTTCGTGATGACTTCGACCGTTCTTTGTTACTCGTTAAAGGCTAGGGTTTTGTTAATTTGATACCACCGAGAGTATGCTTTCGCTTCGATACGCTTTGCCAATCGAATCTCTAGCTTTGATTATTTATAGCAGCTTCAAATGTCGAGCTCGAATAGCTTGGATTAACTTGGTACATAATTTTCCTTTTTCGATTTCAATTATGCTCGACTTCGATTCGAGTTATTGGTTTGAGATTTACTTCAATGGCTTGCTCTGGTTTAGCTTGAACTTAAATCGGAAAAATGTCAATGATGAATTTGGGTTAAATAAGGATCGAAACACTATATTTTCGTTCGTATTTTCTTATTTGAGTTCTTCACATCGCTATGCTCAGCCTTTGATTTTTAATCGAACATCAGTGATGATTTTTGACTTGTTCTTAGTTGAATATTACTTGAATAGTTTGAGTCGATTCCTTCTTTTGCTCCTACGGCTTTGGCATTTTGAATTTTGAGATGATCTGGACTTTGTCTTGTTCACAATTGACTTGCTGGCAATTTTCGAACTGCTGTTCCATTCTCTTTTCGAACTATGACTTTATTCATGGCCCACGGCTTTGAATTTCTTCCTTTTTATATATGCTTATATACATGCATACATACATACATGTATATGCATATTTACGTATATATGTTACTACATTTAAACTTGTACATGTTGAGGCTTGCTTGATGTGTCTAGTCCATTGTGCTAGCTGTAGTCTGGTTGATTTTTCATGTGTACTCGAGTCTGCACATGTTGTTTGAACTAGAGTATTTTGAAGTGATCTGTGTATCTGAATATGTTCACTTGTTTGCTGGTCACCTCTGTTTCATATATATATGCATACTTGTCTAGTAGTCTTGATGTTGTGAGTCCGGCCATTGCATTGAACTTCTTGTGCTGCTGCCTTTAGTTTGACCTTGTCTTATGTGCTTCATGTTGAGTTGCTGTGTACATTTGTGTTGAGGCCTTTTTGGTCGAGTCTATTATCATGGTCTCGTTCCATGTTTTTATATTGGTTTCCTTGTGCCATTTTAAAATCTGGTTTGGTTGCACTTGCTCATTCATGTGTATGCACTATGATTCTCGAATCACTTGTGTATATGTATACGTGTCTATAAATGCAGGCTCTTGTATTATGTTCACCACTGTCTGGACTATCGCAGAGTTGTTGTCGATTTCCATATTCATTTCCTTGAATTTCATTCACTGTTTGCTGGGTTACCCTATATTGCTTTCATTCCTGAACTGATACATACTCCGATGTATATTTGTACTATATGTTTAAAACTTGACTTGCATATGAGCTTGTTTATTTTTGTTGGGTTGCTTGGACATTTTGAAGTCTTGTTGCATTTCAAATTTGCATTGATGACTGTTCTGGTTTGTTATTGCATATTTGTACATGTCAGGTTTTGTTATGTCATTTCTTTGGTCTGGATTTGTTGTTTGTGCATTGGCTTTGTTTCATGTCTGGTGTGGTTGCTCGCATACCTGAATTGATGTTGCTACTTCATGTTTCGCATTTATATTTTGGTTGAGGCTTCACTTGTTGTCAAGTTCATGCCTGAACATTACATTTGCTTTGAGCTTCATCTGTGCAGTTTGATTTCCTTTGTCTGGTTCACCACTTTATTATTGAAGTCTTGATATGTTCACTTCTGAATTGTGCATAGGTTGAATCCCTTGTTATCACAATTGGCTTTGTCGAAACTGAAATGTTGCATGCACTTGTGTTGAATCCAGCCTTAGCTTCGGTTTGACCTTGTGGTTACCTATCCCTACAATTTTAACGAGCAAGCGTATATCAGTGGGCACGACCTTGTGGCATGTACAGTGATATATTGTGCATGTCACAATGTGATATCCTGAAATTTTTGGCAATATCAATTTAATAACCTTTATTTAAAATTAAATTGATTTGATAATATTGGTTAATAAAATATGAATTGGTTTAATAATCTAATTAAATAAATATTTAATTAGTAAATTTTCTTTTAAAAGCTAAATAAAATGTTTCTATATATAATGTGTATATATATATTTGTATATATATTATAGATAATCTTTGATTTGGAATATAATAAATAAATAAAATCTTGGTTTCAAGTTCTAATAATATATTTAATAATTTGGAAATTATGATTTAAATGAATATTAAGATTTTCAAAGTTATTTAATTAATAACTATATGGTTTGTAAATACTTAAGATAAATGTTATTGTTTAAAATATATCTTAGCTTAGTTTTTAAATTTAAATAAAAGTTTTTTTATTTCTTTTAAATATTACTTGATATAAATATGATCTGAAAATTTTATATATAAGTTTAAATACAATATAGCATATGGTTTTAATTCATTTAATAATAAAAGTGATTTATAATCTCTTTTATAAATCATATAAAATTGTTAAATTTTTTATTTTCAAACCATATTAATAATGTATTATTTTTCCCTATAAATATAAAAAGAATTAAAATAAGAAAATGAAATTATCATTTTGAATTGAATAAGTTGACTTTAATTTGGATTTCAAAAGTTTAATTTGAATTTGGAATTCATTTTGAAATTAAAATAATAGATTCTTAAAAATATTTGGATAAGTTTTATTTATAATTTGTTTTTATTACATTTTCTTTACATAAGTAATTCACATATATATTTATATAAGTATAAATAAATTAAGTAAAACTTTTATTAACATTTAAAATAAAAAGAACATTTAAACAAGACATGTGTTAATATGTTAAATAATCAAATAACATGTGTTAATGTATGAACTAAACAACATGACAAGTGTCAATTTATTTTTATCTCTTTCTTTATTTTGTTAAATTAATTTCAGCTCTTATAAACATATTCTTTTCCCCTTCATTCTCTTTTTCCTATCTTTTGTTCTAATCAAAGTAAAACAAATTTGTAATCTCGTTTCCATTTTCAAAAACAAATCTGAAATCATATCTAAAACCCAAAAACATATTCAAATCAGTAAAACACCCTCAAACCAAAAATGTAAATCACAAAAAACCTGAAAATATCATTCTTCAAATCTGTGAATTATCTTCCTCTAAAACCAGAATCAAAGCATGCATTAAAACCTGCATCACTTCTTCAACCTAAAGCAAATCAAAGATTTGTAATTCACTCCTCAAATAAAAATTGCAAATCAAAGGCCTGATTCTTTTTACAACCTGGAATCAAAATTTTCAGCAAGCAAACCTGTATTTTTTTACAACCTGTAGTTCAGTATAAAAAGGAAAATGTTTACATTTCATCTGGAAATCAAACCTGCATTTATTTTCAACTTGGAATCAATGTTTTGCAAATAAACAAATGTCTGCATTTTCAAACCTGGAATTTAAGCAGAAATCAAGCCAGCATGCATGTTGTTTTGGACAGGATTCAAAATCTTTTCAACATCAAAGAGGCTATGTTTTTCTAAAGAAACAGGTGAGTAACATCTTGTTTTAAAATGAATTAAGTATAATGTTGGTTGCCCGATTTGTCTCTGGAAATAAGATTGCTTGTGAATAACATCATCTTTCTAAATCTTAAAACAAATTCGGATGCATGATATTACTGAAACAAATTGTTTGTGTGTATATGAGCTTTCTGGCAATTTCTATGAATTTATATAAGTATGTATATACTGTTGTGTATCATTGTTGCTGCTTGTTCCAGACTTAAGTTTTTAAATTCAAATTTTTTTAGTCTCGTGATCTAATCATTATTCTGAATTGAGTTACAAACAAAAATTGTTTATTTGATCATAAATCTAAGATTAAAAATTTAATTAAGTTAAAATAAATTCAAACTTTCTCTGGAAACCAAAATGGTCAGGAAACATGAGTTTTGTTTAGAATTTATATTCTTTAATTCATTAAATTAAGTTTGTGATCTGAAACCTTATATGAAAACATGATTTTTAAAACAGAAATCATAATTTTTAGTTTGGGATTTTGGGAGTAGTTCATATTTATCTGGAAATGGTGTTTGGGATATTTGCTGGCGATCGGGACAATCTGGATGGTCAGGGTGGTTACTGGAGGAAGTAAAGTGATTAGGTACTTTGGCAAAAATGTCAGGTGGTGGATCAAGATGTTGTGGTGGCGGCAGGAGGACGATCTTGTATATAACCCTAGTTTTTGATCAAGTTAGGAATTTGATCATTTCAGTCTCTATGTTTGATCGAGAATGATAGGGATTTGAGGGATGGTAGCTGGGTCGATGGCGAGGGTATTGTCGAAGCAGCAGCATTTAAGGTGGTCGGAGGAGCTTGATTGAAGCATTGACAGGTTTGGGTTTGGGGGAGGTTCTGTGTTTCCAGGTTTAGGGTTGAAACTAGTTTTTGATTTCTGGATGGTGGAGACGATCTGATGATCGTAGGTTGGAGCTTGAGTGGTTGCCGACGTAATGAAGCCATGGTGAGAGGCCAGAGTTGATCGGCGTCACGGTGCATGTGCACCGTGCATTTTTATTTTCTGGTGAAGTGATTTTGGGATGGATGTAAATGTACTCGTATTTCACTCGAGTATTTCGAGTATTTACTCGAAGGAATATAGGGGAAGACTCGGAGTAAAGCAGAATGGGCTAGAGTAGTTTTTGTTTCAGGTTTTTGAAACCTGACAGTTGCAGGTTTAAAATTTAAAGTAAATTAAAAAAAGCAAAGCAAGTTTTAAACTAAGATTTTGAATCAAGTTTAAAAATATGAATTCGAAATGAGTTTGAATTCTAATTTTGAAAATAAATAAGTTTTATAAAGATGGAATGTTTTTAACAACTTTAATTTGTTAAAATACTTTATAAAGTGGTTTTTAAAATCTGAAAATAAGAGGATTTTAAATTTAAGTTAAAATCTGAATTCAAACTTAGTTTAAATTCTAGTTTGAAATAAATAAAGCTTTTGAATTTAAATGTTTTAAATCAACTTAGAATGTTTTAAATCTGGTTTAAGTTGAAAATGAACTTGTTTTTTTATTCTTTTAAATTTCTTTTATAAGATAAGTAATTCTTTATACGTAATTTAAAGGTTTTTAAATTGTGAAACTTTGTTTAAGTTAAAATTGATTTCATTTTAAATCTTGAATTTAAAATGGAATTTAAAGGAAAAATTAAAAACAAATTGTTTTTAAATACCTTGTTAATGATAATTTAATCATTAATAAGATTAATGTTTATCTTAAAGTTAATTAGAAGTTAATGATTTATAATTCATTAAAATAATTAAGGTAATTAAGATTTACAATTAAATAATTTAATTAATTAATAATTTGGGTTAATTAATTAAATAATTAAGGGTTTTATTGAATTAGTTAAGGATTAAGTAAGTTAATTAAGATTAATAAAATTTTAATCAAAAATCATTAATTAGATAAGGTTTGATTTTTTTAAATTTAATGATTTGAAATTTATTAATCAAGTAATTAAAAATTAATTAAGATATAGATTAACATTTAATTAATTAAATAATTTGAGATTAATTAATGGGTTTTATAGATGATTTAATTTTGTAATTAATAATGATTAATCTCCGATAATTACTTTAGAGAAGTAATTGAGATTTGTTAATGGTTAATGAAGGTCATTAACTTAGGATTATTTGATAATTAATTAATGTGATTAATTTTAATGATTAATTAGATTAATTAATTTAAAGATAATCATTTGAATTGTTTTAGTGTAATTATCTAATGAAAGTAATTAAGAAAATTAATTACCAAAATGTAATTAGTTAAGTTTATTTTTGATTAGTTTAAGTTAATTAATTAAGTTTAATTAATTTAAAATAATCACTGTATAATTTAAGAGGTAATTACTCAAGTAATTAAATGAAGAATAACTACTTAATGAAGTAATTAAGAAGATAAATTACTGGATGTAATTAAGTTGAAGGATAATTGGGTAATGGAAGAGTTTTGGAGATTAATTATTTTGTGTAATTCCTATGAAGAATAATTACTTAGAGGAAGTATGTAACAACCCGCATATTTAACGATTTTATATTTAAATGTTTTATTTAAATATAGCGTCGTTAGTCGGATTTTTGGTCTGAAATGTTAGTTTCTGCAAACGGCTGAATTGGGGCTCGATACCATTTCCATTGAGTCCAAAATGGCATTTGCAGTCTTTTTGAGTATAACCTTTGATATGTTTGGAGTAAGTTGAATTTTGACTCTTTTTCTATTGGGTTTGGGTTGGGTTCAGCCAATTTGTTAGTTTATTAACCTAACTCGGTCCCTCTCCTCTCCATTCACCCTCATTTCATTTCTTAAACTTAAGAAAAACTGAAAATGGGGGAAGAGAATGGGAATTAGAAATTCCAAGCCCTAGTTTAACTTGCAAACTTGATTTCTTGCTCCAAAATCAAAGTGAAGCTATTGGTAAGCTCCTCTTCATCTTCTCCAACTCTTCTCCTCTTCAATTTCAGAAAGTATTCCTAAACCTAACTTAGGAAAATACTTGTTTTATTCTTAAATTGAAGCTTGTTGAGTTGAAGTGAAGAGTAGTTAGTCTCCTTCTTGTGTTTGAGCTTCTTCTTCTTTGTTTTGAGATAAAAGGAGAGATTTTTATCTCACATCTATGTTTACATATATTTTTGTTGAGTATGAATTCCTAGCACTTGTTCATATGCACTTGCTTTTGGCTTGGGTTGAATTGGTTAATATCTGAATTTTTAGTGTTTGGGTTCAATTCTTTAAAGATCCTAACTTTGATGTTTGAGCATGTTTTTGGTGGCGAATCGGAGAGCTAATGGAGCTGGGGTATCTATTGTCTAAGGCTCCTTAGGTCCATTGCTCGACCGATTGCGTTTTGGAAGAGTTGGCAATTCGATGAGAAAAGGCAGGAACTGCATAAATTTGCAGTTCGGCCGACTGATCCCTGTAGCCGGTCGACCGACCTGCTATCCCGAGCTTTTTTTTTATTTTCTGCATCTGGCCAGCCGACCGAGCCCTGTAGTCCAGTCGACCGACCTGCTCCTATTTTGTTGTTTTGCCTATTTTTGCTCATTTTGATTGGTTTTCCAAATTTTATCGATTCAAGTTGGTTTTTGGTGGTTGTCATTGCATCTTTAGTTTTGATAACTTAGTTTTGACTTCATTCACGGGTTTTCATAAATAATCCCTCTAAATCGTATTAAAAGTTTCCTTCTCCGATTTATAAATTCTATTTAAAACACACTCACAATTTCGCACTTCGAGCGAAGTGGAAGGGTGATTAAATGGTTGGGCAAAACACGGACCATGAATCTGTGCATTTATCCTTTCGATTAATTCTCGACCTATTCAATTGAGCGTTTTAATCTTCGGGTATGGTTTACCGATGATATGAGGTGAACTTTGTACTGCTTTGAGTGTGAAATTAACTAACGGATAGTAAACCGTTTAGTGCGAATGAGTGGTTATGGGACTCGCGTTACCACTTTTCGGATTCCTTTTTGAGAGTTATGACACATTCCGCCAGTTAGTGGTGTCCAGTACCGGGTCTCCGACCTTCACCACTACGGTTTGTTGCCTTCGGATATGTTGCCTTCGGGTATGTTACCTTCGGGTTTGTGCCTTTGGGTTTGCTTCCCTTTAGTATCGCTTCCGATGTTGGTCGTTATGAGCCGCATGTGTGATATCGGGTTGCCCTTTAGTATCGCTTTCGATGTTGGTCGTTATGAGCCGCATGGTTGATATTAAGTTTGGAGTCTTCGGGCTCATGGATCCTTGTTTGTACAGTACTGAACTCGAGAAAATTTTCTGATGTTTCATTCATATGTATATTCCCTTGGTATCGCCCTTCGGTGTTGGTCTTTTTGAGCCGCATGATATGTAGTGATTACCTTGTGGAACTTGTATACCTTATTGGCATTTGTTATTTGCCTTTTTGGGTTGATTGGGATAATTGTATTCTTTGTTTCTCTATGTTGCCTAGGATATGAGGCTTGTTTTGTTATGATATGATTTATCTTTTGTTAGATGATTGTGTTATCTCTTTTAGAGATATTTGTTATACCTTGTAACCTTGCAGGTTTATTGTTGTTCAGTTTATCTAACTGATTTGTTTAGCCAGACTGACCCGTGTATTTTATACTCGGTTCAGACCGAGATGTTTCAGGTTAGGTGCTTTTGGACTTAGCCTATTTTGCTTCCGCATGGACTATTCAGCTTGTTCCATTTTGTTAAAGCTTTTTGTGTAGTTCTTTTTGTTGTAACTCTGATGTGTATTCTTTTGATTTGTCTGTATATTGTGGTTTGCTATACCACTTGACGTGTATTAGTTTGTATACTCTGGTGTGTATCTGTATATGTGTATATGATGATCGACTGTTCTGTGATGTATATTACATTTGAGTTTCTATATTCTATTCTGATAGATCCTTCAACCACCTATGGTTTTGTTTTAAATATTCATTGGATATGTCGATCTGTTTGGTGTGATTATTGTCGATGTATTCAATAGATAGTTAGAGCAAGGCTATAGATGGTCGCTCCTAACCAGCCTTATTCTTCGTGTTAGTTGACGGCATTACCCTGTAGTGTCCTTGGCTAGCGTGGGTATAGAGGTGGGGCATCACAGCGTGGTATCAGAGCAGTGATTTTGCTCATCTTGGAGGAAAGCGGTTTAAAGGCACCGAGTCCGTTCTTGAAGTCCAAGCTTGGTTTCGCACGTGCGAGCGTATCTTCTCTCGTATGGATCTTTCTGACCATGATAGAGTTCTTGTAACTTCTAGCTCATTACAAGAGCGTGCTCTTGATTGGTATGAGCTTCTTGTAGCCGAGATTGATGAGTCTACTCTTTCTTGGACTCAGTTTCGTGAGCGATTTGAACTCAAGTTCGTTCCTGAATCTGAAAAAGTTTTATTGACTCATCGCTTCCTTGAGTTGAAGCAAGGGAAATCTTCTGTTTCTGAGTATGTTGCATCATTCGAGGCTTTATATAAGTATGGTCTTGAATTCATTAGCACTTCTTATAAGAAGAATTTGAAGTTTGTCTCTGGTCTTAAGAAGTATCTTAAGAAATCTTTGTTGCTCCAGCTTAAGCTTTCTTTTGAGGAGTTAGTTGATTCGGCACTTCATCTCGAGACCGTTGAGAAGGAGTGTGATAGTGATGTTGATGTTGAGGTTTCCAAGAACCCCAACAAGAGGCCGTTTCCATTTCAGAAGTCCAGGCCTTTACCTTCTAAGAAGAAGAAGACTGGTAGTTCTAGCTCTCAGCCTCAGTCTGTTGGAACACCTTTCGTTCAGAAGTGTTTCAACTGTGGTTCTTCTGATCATATTATTCGAGCTTGTCCTAAGCCTCTCTTCTGTCGCTATTGCAAGAAGGAAGGTCATCATGTTTCAGCTTGCCCTACTATTCCGGCTGGTGCTAAGTCTAGCAGGCTTTATGCTGCTAAGGTTTCTGAAGGTCCTTCTCAGCCCAAAGGTATATCTTCATCTATTTTGGAAGGTTCTATTTTATTTCATGATCATAGTATATGAGTTCTTTTCGATACGGGTGCTTCACATTCCTTCGTATCGAAGAAGCTCGTTGATGATCTATCTTTGGATGTTTCTTATTTGATTACTTCTTTAAGGATTGCGAATCCTATTGGGGGATCCGCGACCCTTAGTATGCTTTGTGATGATATTGAGATTGTTTTATGTGGCTTTTCTTTTCGTGTGAATCTGCACGTTATTTCTTGTCTGGGATTTGATATGATTTTGGGAATGGACTGGCTAGTGAGATATGATGCCAGGATTATTTGTTCGGAGAGAATTTTGTATCTTCGACATCCAGATTCGCCTACTCAGTTATCTCTTGTTCTTCGGGATGTGGATAATTCCGAAATGGCTTTACATTCTTAACTCACGAGATGATGTTGATATATCTCGTATTCCTGTTGCTAGCGAATTTTCTGATGTTTTTGAACCTGTTTTGGGTTTGCCACCCAAATGGGCAATTGAGTTCCGCATTGATCTCATTCCAGGCATGCAGCCAGTTAGTCGTCCTCCCACGAGGATGTCTACAAAGTAAAATGAGGAACTCAAGAAGCAGCTTTTAGAGATTGAGTCCAAGCAGTTGATTCAGTCCAGTTTTTCTCCGTGGGGATCCGCGGTCGTCTTCGTGAAGAAATCCGATGGAACTCTTAGGCTCTGCATTGACTATCGCAAGATTAACGAGTTGACCATCAGGAATAGGTATCCATTGCCTAGGATCGATGATATGTTCGATCTATTGAGTGGTGCTAAGGTCTTTTCTCAGCTTGACCTTGCCACAGGTTTTCATAGTTACGAGTCGCGGAGGATAGCATAACTCTTACCGCTTTCCGCACTCGTTATGGTTCTTTTGAGTGGCTCGTTATGCCGTTCGGTTTGACGATGGCTCCTGCTTTCTTTGTTGATCTTATGAATCCGATATTCTGGGAATATCTCGATAATTTCATCCTTGTCTTCATTGATGATATCCTTGTTTATTCTAAGTCTGATGTTGAGCATGCTAATCACTTGAGAATTGTCTTGAGTACTCTCCGTCATCATCAGCTTAGAGCCAAATTCTCCAAATGCCATTTTTGGGAGAAGAAGGTTAAGTTCTTAGGCCATGTTGTATCTTCCGATGGCATCTCTGTCGATCCCTCAAAGATCGAAGCCATCCAGAATTGGAAGAGGCCTGAGAATGTGCATGAGATTCGTAGTTTCCTTGGATTGGCGGGTTATTACCGTCGGTTCATTTAGGATTTTTTCCGTGTTGTGCTTCCTCTCACCAGCCTTACTCGGAAAGGCATTCGTTTTATTTGGTCCGACAAGTGTGAAGTTTCCTTTCAGACATTGAAGGAACTTCTCACTAATGCTCCTATTTTGGTGGTTCCCAAAGGGAATCATGATCTTGTTGTCTACACCGATACTTGTGGTAGTGGTCTCGGTGCTGTTCTTATGCAGAAGGATCGGGTAGTTGCTTATGCTTCTAGGCAACTGCGTCCGAATGAAGTTCGCTATGCCACTCATGATCTTGAGTTAGCCGCCATTGTCTTCGCCTTGAAGATTTGGCGACACTATTATTGGGCGAGCGCTTCATTCTCTATACCGATCATAAATCCTTGAAGTATTTGTTCACTCAGAAGGAACTCAATATGAGACAACAACGTTGGCTCGAGTTTCTTGCTTCATATGACTTTGATATCCAGTATACCCCTGGGAAGGTAATCGTGTTGCTGATGCGCTTAGTCGCAAACATTCGGCTGTTGTTTCTATGATTCTTGCCAAATGGGATAATCTTGAGACTCTATCTTTTTGTGAAATTCGTGATCGAGGTTCATCTTTTGATTCTCCTATTCTATTATCTAGTTTGGGAGCTCGACCTATTTTGTTGGATCGTACTACCGATGCTCAACGGCTTGATCCTGATTTGTTGCATCTTATTCAGCTTTGTGTGTCTGGATCCTGTGATGAGGCGTTGCGGGATTTCAGCATTGATTCCCATGGGTGTCTTCGTAAGAAGAACCATCTTTTTGTGCCTTCTGATTTTGCACTTAGGCATGACATTCTTGATGATTGTCACCATTCTAAGTATACCATTCATCCTGGTAATAGTAAGATGTATGCAAATATGCGTCGTATTTATTATTGGGAAGGCATGAAATGCGATGTGGCGAGTTATGTGAGTAATTGCATAACTTTTCAGCGTGTTAAGGCCAAACATCAGCGTCCTTCTGGTCTTCTTCAGCCTCTAGAGATTCCATTGTGGAAATGGGATCATATTTCTATGGATTTCATTGACGACCTACCTTGTTCGAGATCGGGCCATTCTAGTATTTGGGTTATTGTTGATCGCCTCACCAAGTCTGCTCATTTTGTCCCTATTAAGTCTAATCGGACTGCTTCGCATTTGGCTAAGTTATATGTCAAGGAAATCGTGAGACTTCACGTGTTCCTAGTTCTATTGTGAGTGATCGTGATCCTTTATTCATGAGTCATTTTTGGAAGAGTCTTCAGCAAGCTTAGGGAACAAAGCTTAATTTTAGCACAGCTTATCATCCGCAGTCTGACGGACAGACTGAACGGGTGAATCGTATCTTGGAAGATCTTCTCCGTATTTGTATTTTTGATTTCGGTGGTAATTGGGAGGATCACCTACCTCTAGTAGAGTTCTCCTACAACAATAGTTTTCAGTCTAGTATCAGTATGGCTCCTTTCGAAGCCTTATATGGAAGGCCATGTCGATCTCCTTCATGTTTGTTGGAATCTGGGGATAAGCTTATTTTTGGTCCAGATTTTGTTCGTGATTCTTCCAAGAAGATTGATCTTATCCGGTTGAGAATGAAAGAGGCACAGAGTCGCCAGAAATCTACGCGGATAGCCGTAGGAAGCCTCTCGAGTTCTCGATTGGTGATCTTGTTTTTATTCGTGTTTATCCTTTGAAAGGGGTTATGCGTTTCAGTACGACTGGGAAATTGGCTCCTCGCTATATAGGACCATTTTCTATTACTGAACGTATTGGCCCTGTGGCTTATAGAGTTTCACTTCCGGCTCATTTATCTGGCATTCATGACGTGTTTCACGTCTCTCAACTTCGGAAGTGTCTTCGGGAGTCGGATTCTGTTATCACTTCTCCTGATTTGCTAGAGTTTGAGGTCTCACCGGACTTATCTATTGTACAGCAACCTATTAGCGTACTTGACATGGAGGTGCGACACCTTCGGAACAAGGACGTGCCGCTCGTTAAAGTTCAATGGTCCGCTAGTCCCAATGACTGTACTTGGGAAACCAGAGAGTATATCGAGCGATCTTATCCGGGTTTTCTATCTTCGCTTGGCAACGGTGAGAATATCTTTTCGTCTCAAGCTTGTTTCATTTTCTTTTGCATGTTGTATGTATGTAGTTGTTACAAATATCGTCTCTAGGAATTGAGGGGATGCAATTTTGTAAGGAGGGGAGATCCGTAACAACCCGCATATTTAACGATTTTATATTTAAATGTTTTATTTAAATATAGCGTCGTCAGTCGGATTTTTGGTCTGAAATGTTACTTTCTGCAAACGGCCGAATTGGGGCTCGATACCATTTCCATTGAGTCCAAAATGGTGTTTGCGGTCTTTTTGAGTATAAGATTTGATATGTTTGGAGTAAGTTGAATTTTGACTCTTTTTCTAGTTGGGTTTGGGTTGGGTTCAGCCAATTTGTTAGTTTATTAACCTAACTCAGTCCCTCTCCTCTCCATTCACTCTCATTTCTTTTCTTAAACTTAAGAAAACATGAAAATGGGGGAAGAGAATGGGAATTAGAAATTCCAAGCCCTAGTTTAACTTGCAAACTTGATTTCTTGCTCCAAAATCAAAGTGAAGCTATTGATAAGCTCTTCTTCATCTTCTCCAACTCTTCTCCTCTTCAATTTCAGAAAGTATTCCTAAACCTAACTTAGGAAAATACTTGTTTTATTGTGAAGCTTGTTGAGTTGAAGTGAAGAGTAGTTAGTCTCCTTCTTGTGTTTGAACTTCTTCTTCTTTGTTTTGAGATAAAAGGTGAGATGTTTATCTCACATCTATGTTTACATATATCTTTGTTGAGTATGAATTCCTAACACTTGTTCATATGCACTTGCTTTTGGTTTGGGTTGAATTGGTTAATATCCAAATTTTTATTGTTTGGGTTCAATTCTTTAAAGATCCTAACTTTGATGTTTGAGCAAGTTTTTGGTGGCGAATCGAAGAGCTAATGGAGCTGGGGTATCTATTGGCTAAGGCTCCTTAGCTCCATTGCTCGACCGATTGCGTTTTGGAAGAATTGGCAATTCGATGATAAAAGGTAGGAACTGCATAAATTTGCAGTTCGGCCGACCGAGCCCTGTAGCCGGTCGACCGACCTGCTATCCCGAGCTTTTTTTTTATTTTCTGCATCTGGCCAGCCGACCGAGCCCTGTAGTCCGGTCGACCAACCTGCTCCTATTTTGCTGTTTTGCCTATTTTTGCTCATTTTGATTGATTTTCAAAATTTTATCGATTCAAGTTTGTTTTTGTTAGTTGTCATTGCATCTTTGGCTTTGATAACTTATTTTTGACTTCATTCACGGGTTTTCATAAATAATCCCTCTAAATCGTATTAAAAGTTTCCTTCTCCGATTTATAAATTCTATTTAAAACACACGCACAATTTCGCACTTCGAGCGAAGTGGAAGGGTGATTAAATGGTTGGGCAAAACACGGACCATGAATCTGTGCGTTTATCCTTCCGATTAATTCCCGACCTATTCAATTGATCGTTTTAACCTTCGGGTTTGGTTTACCGGTGATATGAGGTGAACTTTGTAGTGCTTTGAGTGTGAAATTAACTAACGGATAGTAAACCGTTTAGTGCAAATGAGTGGTTATGGGACTCGCGTTACCACTTTTCGGATTCCTTTTTGAGAGTTCTGACACATTCCGCCAGTTAGTGGTATCCAATACTGGGTCTCCGACCTTCACCACTACGGTTTGTTGCCTTCGGATATGTTGCCTTCGGGTTTGTGCCTTCGGGTTTGTGCCTTCGGGTTTGTGCCTTCGGGTTTGTTGCCCTTTAGTATCGCTTCCGATGTTGGTCGTTATGAGCCGCATGGGTGATGTTGGGTTGCCCTTTAGTATCGCTTTCGATGTTGGTCATTATGAGCCGCATGGGTGATATTGGGTTTGGAGTCTTCGGGCTCATGGATCCTTGTTTGTACAGTACTGAGCTCGAGCAAATTTTCTGATGTTTCATTCACATGTATATTCCCTTGGTATCGCCCTTCGGTGTTGGTCTTTTTGAGCCGCATGATATGTAGCGATTACCTTGTGGAACTTGTATACCTTATTGGCATTTGTTATTTGCCTTTTTGGCTTGATTGGGATAATTGTATCCTTTGTTTCTCTATGTTGCCTAGGATATGAGGCTTGTTTTGTTATGATATGATTCATCTTTTTTTAGATGATTGTGTTATCTATTTTAGAGATATTTGTTATACCTTGTAACCTTGCAGGTTTATTGTTGTTCAGTTTATCTAACTGATTTGTTTAGCTAGATTGACCCGTGTATTTTATACTCGGGTCAGACCGAGATGTTTCAGTTTAGGTGCTTTTGGACTTAGCCTATTTTGCTTCCGCATGGACTATTCAGCTTGTTCCATTTTGTTAAAGCTTTTTGTGTAGTCCTTTTTGTTGTAACTCTGATGTGTATTCTTTTGATTCATCTGTATATTGTGGTTTGCTATACCACTTGACGTGTATTAGTTTGTATACTCTGGTGTGTATCTGTATTTGTGTATATGATGATCGACTGTTCTGTGATGTATATTATATTTGAGTTGTTATATTCTATTCTGATAGATCCTTCAACCACCCATGGTTTTGTTTTAAGTATTCATTGGATATGTCGATCTGTTTGGTGTGATTATTGTCGATATATTCAATAGATAGTTAGAGTAAGGCTATAGATGGTCGCTCCTAACCAGCCTTATTCTCCGTGTTAGTTGACGGCATTACCCTATAGTGTCCTTGGCTAGCGTGGGTATAGAGGTGGGGCGTCACAAAGTAATTAATAATTAATTACTTAGTGTAATTAATTAAGAATTGGTTAATTAAGTTATTTGAAGATAATTTAGAGATGTAATAAATTAAGTGAAATAAATTACTTTGTGAAATTAATCTAGGGTGATTAATAAATATGATTAATTAAAGATTAATTATTAAAGATAATTGATTAAGGAGTAATTTAATTTATCTAATGATGTAATTAAAAGTAGTTAATTACTAAATGTAATTAATCAAGAATGATTAATCAATATGGTTTAATTTATGATTAATTAATTAATGTAATTAATTTAAATAGAGTAATTATAAATAAAATAATTAGGGATCTTTAATTAATATAATAGTGTAATTAAGGATTGATTAATTAAGAACAATTAATCAATGAAGGAATTAATAAATGTAATTAATTAAGGATTAATGTAATTAATTATGGTTAATTAATTAATGAAGTAATTACAGGTTAATTACTGAATTTGGTTTAGAATAATTAATTTATGAAATTAATTAGAGGCTAATTACTTGAATGTAATTAAAAGATAATTAATCAAGGGCGATTAATTTAGGGTAATTTGTTGAGTGAAATTAATTGGTTGATTTGTAATTAATTAATGGATATGTAAGCAAGATTTGTAATGGTGAAATAATTAATTTAATTTACTTTAAATTAATTAGAGAAGAAGCAATTAAATTTAATTCATTTTAAATTAATTATAGAATGTTGATTAATAAGTCATTGCTTGTGAATGTTGATTGATACTGATTGCCCTGAATAATTGAGATCTCAGATATGAGATAAGTTATGTTGTGTGATATAGATGCTTTGGTTGCACTTGAGTTGATAATATGAATTATTTGTTTGTGATGATAATATGGATTATCTGTTTATGATGATAATGTTGATTATCTATTGTGATATGTGAATTATCTATCTGTGTGTATATAGATAATATTGGATTGAATTGCTTTAAACACTAAAACAACTTGGACCTAAAAGACACGTTTTGGATTTCGATGAGACCGGGATCGAGTTTCCATATTTGGATATCCGAAAATCACATCAATCCAAATTAACGATAGGTTATGAATCTCAAGTGAAGATGAAGATTCAAAGTGCAAGGGTTATCGACACTAACTCTGAGGGTGATTCCAAAATGAGTGTAACGAGATAATGGCTTCGGTTTCGTTCGAACCCGGAACGAAATTGTATGGATTGAATGCTTTCAGAACATCTTTAGGTGGACGATGAGCATTCTAATAGATGTGTTCTCTAAAGGTAATCGTAGCCTCAAGCCTCATCAACCGGGAATGGCTATAATTGGGGAGGTGTAGCAAGGTTAAGTGGGTCATGCCCAAGTAGGACGAGATTTACCCCTGTCTAGAAGTCCCTTTATATTCGGCTGTGTGGGGCAGTTGATTGCAAAAACTGTCGGGGTTGTCTTGTTCGGGACTGTTCAGTAAG
The DNA here is from genome assembly GCA_030765085.1 of Allium cepa. Taxonomy (NCBI): domain Eukaryota; kingdom Viridiplantae; phylum Streptophyta; class Magnoliopsida; order Asparagales; family Amaryllidaceae; genus Allium; species Allium cepa. The sequence goes on from CM060928.1 coordinate 853,775,710, forward strand.
GAATGGTTTAGGCCTTGTGTTATAGGGAGGTTAGGGTGGCTCCTCGGTACGGTGATCTAGGCCACGTACTTTGACGGGCGGTACCCCAGTAGCCCTGCCATTGTATGGAATCCAAAATACAATAAGTGCCAACGGTTTTGATTGTACTACCCACTTTTGTGGCTAGTAGCTGGAATTTAATAGATGTAATTTTTTTGGCTATTTCTTATTTACTTGAAAACCCTAGACACTATTATAATATCATCGGATTTCCTATCAAATGTTTTGGTTAGCGTAAGGTAAAAACTTTTCCATGTTTATGTGTGGGAAGTCTTACGTGATACCTTCCCTTTCAAAAGGTTTTTAAAGTTAAGCAACCTTAACCTGTTACTCACACCAGACCCATGTCTGACCCGGAGTTTATCTTTTGTTTTCTTAAACTCTTGGGTACTCAAATTTTTACGAGTAGCCAACGGATTCATGTTAGCTTTGACGAATTGTGGAGGAGCAATGGAGTAGGAGGCTTCGGCGTTAGATATATAGATTTCGCTGTGTGTTCTCTGTGTTAGTATCTCTTTGTTGAGTTGTATTAAGTTGTAATATCTAGGCAGGTGTTTATAACTATCTAGTATGTGATGTATATGTTGTGTAACTTTGATAGATGTTGTATATTATGTAATACTTATGTTATTAATATAATTTATTCGTTCTGCTGTTGAGATTCTAGTGTTGTTTCTTCTTTCTCTTCTTTCTTTTCTCTTTTCTATCCCTTTCTTTCTTAAAGATGATACGACTTTCTGTGGAGAAAAAGTCGGATCGTCACACACAAGTTGTTCATGTATGATGAATTAAAAAAATGGCGACGAACAACTCAAATAACTAAGGCAAATAATATTTTCAAAACACACACTTTATTTTGCACTGTAAAATATTTTCTTTTCAATTTTACCGCGTTAGTGTTCATTTTGCAGATAGTTTAGATGCTGGATACAGGCTAGAACAGAGTTGAAGATCAAATAGAGTGTTGAGTGGACTATGTAGTGAGGCGAACACTATAAAATTGAAAATTGTGTTGTAATTGAAATTGTATTGTAATTGAAATTGTATTGTAATTGAAAATTTGGAAATGCAGTGAGAGCTCAAATTTGTACTATTTGAATTTATAATAAAATATTTGTTTGAATATGAATTCTGAGTTATTTATTTTATTCAATAAATATTTATTTAATTATGTGGGAAAACAAAATAATACAATCACAAATACATTTAAACAAATATATATATATATATATATATATGTTTATTATCATCAAACAAAAATCATATACTAGCATATTCTACAGAAATCTTATTTAGTCAATAGTCAAATATCCATAGTGGACTCGCCTTAATTTATGTGGTAACTTTTTTAAGTTTCAAAATTTTTTATTTTATTTATAATAGCAACACCAACCAAGTTCAATTATAGATTTCATCCTTTGAGGTATAGGGACATTGACTCGTGGCTATGCAACATCCTTTCCCTGTCCTCTACTCGCTGAAATTTGTTTCTCGAATTTTTTCAGGACACGCTATCTCATTTCATTTCTATTTTAGTACTCAATTAAATAAAAAAATTTAATTTATTTATTAACTTCCAACCTTTTATATTTTCTTTTCTTTCGCATTAGTTAACTATATTTTCTGAAATTTCATTATTTTTGTTATTTTGCCATAGCATATCGGTCCCAAAAAAAACATATAAATAGGAATATTTCCTATAATATTGTGCATGCTTTTGCCTTCGATAATGACAACTAATACTTACAACCCAACCTAAATAGAACAACTACAGGAAGCCACCCATCAACATTAACTAACACTAATGATGTTGTGGCTTTATCACTTCTGACTTGAATGGACCTTACTTATATGCCATCCTTCTACAATCCTTATATCTAACTTTGAGTTTACCAATATCCTCCATGTGTATTCACCACCACATAATCTTTTGTTACTATCTTCCTTTAATCCAAATTACTTATATTCTCTAATCTTTTTATTTATTTATTTATTTATCTTTGACCCTTAATGCAAGCATACACTAGAACTCATAGAGGCGTGCTTTATATATTTATCATTCCTTTACAGGTTCTTTATATGGCTTGGACACATGTCAAACTAAATAATCCTATGTTCTTACCATTATTCTTTATACTCTACAGGGGTTCCTTATTACTATCCATGAGTAATCATTATTATCTTCTTCATTGCTTTACATTTCACTCCATCTTACCTAGGCACTCATTACTATCTACTCCATATTTAAAATTTTGGTTTAGTCTTCATTATTTTTTTCAAAAATTAAAATCTTCAAAATTTTTAGAATACTTAATCCTAAAACCTTTGTCTTTAAAAGTACAACTTCGAAACTTTTTATTAAATTCAAAAGTACTTGTCTTTTTAGCTTTTAAAACCAAATTTTTTTTTTCGAATTTAGTTTATTCATTGAAACTAAAAGAAAATGTTAGCAAATTCCTTTCCTTTACCTTCCAAATCAACCTTTTCTTTTAAAGACCTTTTAAACTTTTACTTCTTAAAAATGGGGGTTTTTTTGTTCAAACTATTTATTAAGTTTTCCTTTCAAAAACTTACTTATTACACCAAACCATTTCTTTCTAAAAATATATTTTAAAATATTTTTAAAACATCCTTTTATAATCTTGAACAACAAAACTGGAGTAGACAAGGACAACTCTCATTCTAATATTTTCTTACCACTCATACTATCTTCACTTTCAGTTCTCATTGGAGTCTCTAATATCATGTAATGGGGACTTTTAAAAGATACTTAAGATAAATGCATTAGTTCCATTTTCCTTTATTCCACCTTTAATTTTCCCATTTGGCTTCTAGTTGGATTACTAGCATTATCCTTAATATATTCTGCTAACATTATTTCTAATTACTAACATTAGTTTATATAAATTTCTAATATTGTTTTTACATTTCACAATGCTATTAATATTCAGCTTTCCTTTATCTAAACTACACTAATTCTAATCGTTTTTATCTTAATTTACCATCTTCTTACTTAAACTATTGTAGTGCATTCACATACAACTTCATTTTAGAGTTCTAAATCTTCTTTTTCATATTATTTACCTTATTACAAACTTGCACCACTTCCCATTGTCCACACCTAAAAATGTTTGTACTATCTAAAAAATTTCATTACATAGAAAATTCCATGAGTTATATTGCTCCACTATTTTTCTTTTAAAAGAAATAGCTTTGTACAAAATTTCCTTTACTAAAATGTTGGATATTAACAAATTTTAACTTCTACTGGAACCTTTTTTAAAACTTCTTCTAGAACTGTATATGTACACAATTCTTTCTTTATAAGGAAACTAATGAGTATATATACTTTATAACTTTCTCAAATGAATTGTTATTGTAAAACCATTTTATGGAAACTCTTTAATTTCACTAATCATACATATACATACATACATATTTCCAACAAAACATTTATTATATAAATATTTTTCCAAAATCCAATATTTACTTGTTCAAATATATTAATTATACAATTTTCTCATCTTTTGAAACTATTTCTAACGGATTGGACTCAAAGTGGATTTCTATTTGTTCTTTCTCTAGAACTTCTGCTTTTCAACTTACTGACTTATCTTCTTTCCAATACCAGAAATCTGGTTATTAACTAAGAGTGACTACTTCACACTATTCTCCATGAAACCAACTACTTCTGAATATCTACGACATATGAATTCTTACTTTCCCATTATCTAGACCTATGTACATCATTAATCGATAATCATATGGGATCTACAATCATTGGGCTATCAAGGCTCGACTAGGTAGTATGTCATCTTCATTGAACTACCATGTGCAACTACCCTATAGTTGGAATTATTAGGATTTAACATGTATTATATTTATAGGAAAATTACAAATATGCTCACTCAACGTTTCCTAACTTTTCAATATCGACTAACCTAACTCTGATACCAAATGTAATGACCTACATGCCTTTATGCCTTAATTTTCGCTAAATCAAAAACCCAGGTCCACCAAATTACGGATCTTTGGTTTGGTATCCTACAACTAAAACAAAAGAATGCATATCAGAGTTCTAACGAAATAAATTACAACGCAATAATAAAATATAATAGATCATATAATTACTGACCAACAATTGACACTTCTACAGTCAAGTGTCCTTGTCAGCACCGAACATGCTAAACACCAGTACCTGACATTTTAACTATTTTGTTGGTTTTAATAAGGAGGGGGTTAGAACAACATTCTGGTGATGGGTACAATCATAATTTTTGTATATAACACTAGTTTATACTGACTATCTTTTATCTCATGTTATGTCTATTTACATTTTTAATCAGTCATCTCAACTCCCATCCGTATTGGATCCACCCATCCACCCTTCGTAGAATCATAGCTTATAGAAATAAATATACATCCTATGGCCACCCGATTAGACCTAGATATTATCCCCACTAATATCTCTCTGATAGCACCCCATCGAGATCCCTTGCTCTTATCGTCTTACAGTCTTATCGATATGCATATTGAGGGACTCTCGTAGTGTCTAATGATGGATTTTCATACATTTTATGTGGTCTATCTCGCTTTTGGGATTTACTACTTCATATGCTTTCTATTATGGACTAGGCTCTACGAACCACCCCAACCATTTTGATAGAACTCTGTTTTGGGTTAACCAGCCTTGCTCTAACAAACAAACTAGCAAACAAATATGTCGATGCATAACTCAACAAGGCCTACCCTAGTAGACAACGAAGACCAGTTAGGTGTAACCTTGTCTTTCCCATTGATCGCAAAAGACTAATAACATTCTCGCCCTCTATAGCTCTCGTCCTGAATTTTGGTACCAACCATTGTGGCATATTGTCTGATATCGCACATCATCCTATTTAGGTTGGCTAATTCAATCAAGGTAATACCCAACTAAATACCATATTTGAAGCTAACTACTCTATCTACTAAGGGTATTCCTTTATCTATATGCAAAGTACATACTCCATGTGTCCTATGGTTGGATATATCTCACATTAGTGTAATGTTACACAACTGATGGTAGCCCCTTGTAGTGGGCATGCTTCTATTGTGTAACACTACTGACCTTGCATTCTAGCCTACTCTAATGACCAAATGTCATGTTATTTATTTAATTATACTTTAATTATAATAGTTCACACCTTTCATGGATGCTTATTTGAGGCTACTTACATGCATACACACACACACACACACTTCTTACTTACTAAATTATTAGTCTCTACAGTTTACAATTGACTGTAGGTCCTCATTTCATTATGCATCACCTTTTTCTTTACTTTAAGTTCATTTTCCATTTTTCTCTTATCAAGTTCATAATATCGTTGCATATCCATACTTATAAACTTCAAGACTTTTATTTATCAATTTTGCATTAGTTAAGTGTCTACATGAAATTTTCTTATACATTTTCTAATTAATGTAACCGTACATCTAGAAAACCAACTTTCAAAAGGAACATTTATCATGATATCATATGCATTTTATATAATCGAAACAACTAATGCTTACAACCAAAACCTAAAAGAAACAATTGCTAGACGCTGCCCTTCAACATCAATCGACATTTATGATGTTGTGGCCCCATCACCCTACTAAAATTAAATGGACCTTTCTAACATATTATTCCACGGTAACTAACGTATATGAACTTCTTTTTGGCTTCTAATGATCAAGGTCCATTTATTACTTCTATTATCACGGCCATTTATAGGATAAACTAAGCATCCCCACACTATAACGGGTAAGATATATAACTACGCACATTTGGAATAACTCATTGGCAAATTGACTTGACGAAATAACTTTCCCATCATCTATTTTTCCTTCCTTAACCTTGAATCTACAAACATCCACTATGTGTTAAGCCGTCTTATTACCCTCTGTTACTATCTTTACTTAATCCAAGTCTACTAATATTATTCACAAATTTTTGGTATTTATTTTCTTTATCATTCACTTTTCATGCAAGCTTGTTCCAAAACTTATAGAAGTGTATCTTATACCATTCATCGTTCCTTTGTGGGTTCTTCTTATTACTTGCACACATGTCTAATAAAACATTTCTAAGTTCTGACCAATATTCCTTACACTCTGTGGGGATTCCTTATTGCTACTTTATATGCAACCACCGTTATTTTCTTACAGCCTTATCTTTTACCCCGTTTTACCAAGGAAGTCATCCACATCCACTCCATATCAAAAAAATTGTTCGGTTTTCGCCATTTGTTTTTCAAAAAAATTTGAAGCACTTAATCCAAAACTTTTATTATTAAAAGTATGGACTTACAAACTTTTTATTAATTTCAAAAATAACTTGGTGTCTTAACTTTTAAACTATAATTTAGCATTTTTGAATTAAGCTTATTCGTCAAGTCTTGAAGAAAAGTTTGCAATTTAATTTTAAAAAGTTCCTTTTCTTTTTTCTTAAAATCAACTTTTTCTTTAAAAGCCCTTTTTGAACATAAGGATTTTTACTTCTTAAAATTAGGATTTTTAATTAAAATCATTTATTAAGTTTTTCTTTTAAAAATTCGATTCTTATAACAAACCATTTTAAAAACAATACACATTACAATATTTCCAAAACATATTTTACAATTTTAAACAATAAAAACTAAAATGGACAAGGACACTTCCATCCTATTATTTTTCCATTGCTCATTCCATCTTACTTATAATCCTTGGCGGACTCTATAGTATCATGCGAGGAAGAATTTTCAAACAAAGCATGCAGTCAGCATGCACAACAATGGAAATATCTATTTTCCTTTGACTTGCCTTTAATTTCCTACGTTGCTTCTAATTAGATTACAAGCATTATTTTTAATATGATCTCCTTACATTATTTCTAAGTACTAACATTATTTTATATAAATTTCCTATAATGCTAATACTATTTAACTTTCTTCTATCTAAACTACTCTTTTTAAGTTTCTTCAATTTATATATAGTTTTCCTCTCTATTTACTATCTTCTTTGTTCATCCATTACAGTGCATTATCCTACTGATTTTATTTTCAAGATCTAGTCTTTTATTCCATACTATTTACCTTATTTTAAACTTGTACACCCTCTTATTGTCCACCCCTGAAAAGAATATTGCAATTTAAAAGAATTTCTTTCATCCTAGAAAAATCAACGAGCTATATATGCTCTATTATTTTTCAAAAGTACAAACTTTTACAAAATCCTTTTTGCTGAAATTTTCGATTTAAATCCTTTCAAAATTTGCTAAATTTTTTATTTACATATTTTATTTTCCTTAAAAAGCAACATTTACTTACTTTAAAAAAATATGGTTTTTTCCAGCTTCAAATAATTCTTTTGAAAATCGTTTTGAATATATTGTTTATATACTTTTCTTAAACTTTGATATTAAAATCATTTTAACTTTTATTAAATTCATACATGCAGGGTCGGACTTAGTGTGAATGTTTATTTGTCTTTTCTATTAGACCTTCCTTCTCTTTTTACTTGCTGACTTACCTTCTCCTAGAATATATTAAAATCCGGCTATCATCTTGGAGTGATTATTACACACCTTCCTTCGAGAACTTATTTAATTCTTACTTTCGGATATCAGCAACATATAAATTATTACCTTCAATTTATTTGGATCAATTGTACATCATCAATCGGCAATCCTGCAGGGATCTACAACCATGGGCTATCGGGGCCTAACTAGGGAGTCATGTGCTATCCAACTTCAGGGACCTTCAATACCCTACACTCATGCTCTTCCTAAGGCAATTCCTTTCCATATGACCTTTTCCCATGGGGTAATTGGGTATGTGTACATCTTTGACTTCATCTATTGTTCCAACTCATATTTGCATTGTCCATCATTTTAGAATATGGTTGTAGCTACTTTGTAGGAAGAGTTTGTAAGGTTTAGCATATAATGTATATAATTATAGTATAAATTACAAACATGTTCACTTATCATATCCTAATTCTTAAGATTGACTAACCTGGCTTTTATACCAAATGTGACAACTTGTACCCCAGTGGGTCTAGATTTTTGCTAAATTGATAACTCAAGTCCACCAAAGTACGAATAATTGGTTTGGTATCCTACGAATAAATAAATAAATGCATATCATAGCACTGTTGGTATAGCTCACAGCAAAATAATAAAGTAAAATAAATCATATAGTATTGACCATGATTGAAACTTCTAATAATTAGTGTCCTTGTCAGTGCCGAGCATGCAAAAGCAAACTTGACCATTCACTGTTCTTGTCCTGCACTAGTACTTGTTCTTCTAAAACTATCCCGTGGGGTGTATTGAGAGGAGGTTAGAACATTCTGGTGATTAGCAAATTATACACTTTATATATAACACTAGTTATGTTGATTGCCTTCCATCACAAGTTATGACTTTATTTTACTTAGTAGTCTCGACTCCATGTACGCGTATGATTCGCCCCATCCACCTTAAATAGACAATAACTATAAATGTATGTGTGTGTGCATAATATATGTAAGTACAGCAACCCTCCTTTGGACCAAGATACTATCACCGCTAGTATCCTTAACTCAGCACCCCATCAGGACCCATTATCAATGCAGTATCATGTCCTCGTCATCGTGCATACCGAGGAACTCTCATAATGCTTAATAATGATGTCAATTATTAGCCGTATTCTATCCGTTTGAAAGACTTCGTAATGGGTTATCTAGCCTTGCCCCTAACGGTCTAGCAAACAACTACAATGGTTCATGACCTATATGTGATCTACAGTAGGAGGAAAGGTAGCCATTTAGGCGTAACACTTGCCTTTCCTTAAGTCATTCCAGACCGACGACATTCTCGACCCATGTGCTGCTCCTACTCCCTAAGATGGTACAAAACACACACAGACACATACGAACACTGACATAGCACCGAACATTGCTCACATCCCATTTAGATTACCTAATGTAGTCAATGTAACACCCTCTTGTTATTAATACCCCCTAAAAGGTTGAAGTGTACACTACTTGTCCTTTGACACTCTGACCAAGGTGAACATTCCTACTTAGGCATCCCTCACCTATACACGAACGTATATAATTTCCATGGGCCCTACAATTGGATATATCTCACATCGGTATAATGTATACACACCTACTGATGACCCTTTGCGGTGGGTGGATTCTATTGTGTAACACTATTGACCTCATATTCCAATCCGTTTAATGATTATGTCATTCTTATCTGATCTAAGTTATTTACTATCTTAATAATTCACACCCTTCATAAACACATACTTGAGTCTACGTGCATGTCTCTCTATGTGTGTATATATATCTTTGTGTGTGTTCATACTTGTTTAGTTATTACGCCTCTAATGTTTAACAATTATTAATATTCCTTTTTTCGTGTATTTACTTCTTACTCTATTTATATCAATTTAATGTCATTTGCCGCTTTTTATTAAAAGATCTAAATATCTTTCCTATTTACTTTTAACGTTTTATTGGGTTTCTATTCCTATTCCCTTTTAACCTCTTCTATCCTCCCTTGTCTATTGAACTTTCCACACCCATTTATTTACATCAAGTATTTTCCTACCATTTTGTTGTTTGCTCTTTGATTTCTTTCTTCCCTCTATTGCATATATATCGATTCCTCACTTAAACCATTACTATTATCACATTTACAATTCTTTAATTAATCCTTAGGAATTTATGCATTTTGATGCATTATAATTTCATTCCTCACCAAAGAAAAGGTTAACACTGTAAATTTATGTATCTTATACAAACGAGAATTTGTGTTACGTTTGAATCATAAGGAATTGTTTTTTCCATAGTTATTAAAATAGACAATACAAAATATGATAAATACTCCTATTTTATACATCTTCTTTTTAGGTGCATTCTTTTTTATTTCAAATGTTACCCTTTTATTTATGATTCTGAACTTGATAATCTACAGAAATTTACATTGCAACACTCTACATTCCGATGAAATAAAATACTACTTAAATCTCTATAATTTATTATGATAACTCAAATTTACATTTTTCCTGCATAAGTCTTTTAAATAATACAAGGACGACTACTACCTAATACTTTCCGGTTTCACATACATTCAATATTAAAATTAATTTATCGGTCACTAGATAAGTAGGTAGGAGTTTATAAATTCATTGCACGTATATAGTTACAACTCCAAATTTACATTTAGGCACACATGAACAGATTTACAATGATATAAATCCAATATTATATAAAATTATGTAATTTTCCACTTACCTTTTTAGCTTTCCAAATCTCTAGATCCAATCCCTGTTATTTCCGACTTCCTTTTTCTCTCTATTTGAATACATATACAATAAGCATACATATATCTATCAGAAATCTAGATCAAAGAAGAGATTTGGTCTTAATTTAAATTTTATATCTACATTTATAATTTAATTTGGTTTTGGTGATTTGATTTGACCCTATTCTTCTTCTTGATTATTCTATGTTATTCTCCACAGGTGTATATACATATATAAACTATAACTATTTTTAGAATTAAGAATTTTGTGGAGAAGAGGAAATGAAAGAGCTCCAACGTTCTCCCTAGAAAATATGAGAAGAAATTGAGGGCTCGGGCCGATATTTATAGGAGTTTGAATCAATGCCAGCCATTGATTAAGTTATTTTAAATCCAAGCCATTTGGCCATATCAAAATCTCATAATAGACGTCCCGATCGGTTGACCGTCGCTTCCATATCGGTCGACCGTTAGTGGTCAACGACCCAGATTATGGGTCAACCAATCGTATCTAATTATGGTAATTAATTTTACATGCTTTATTTGGTTCATTTGTTTCATTTAACGCCTGACCAAGAATATTTATTTCTACACTCATCTTTCTTAAACCCTAAGAAACCATTAATGTTATTAATTTTCATTAATTATCCTTTATTTCCTTTATTACATATATAGTTATTTCTAATTCGAATTATTCAAACATTAATAACTTTTTCGTTTGAACTCCAATTGGAAAATTTTATATATTAAATTGAATAGAAAATCAGCACAAATCTAACGGTCCAAGTTCCATAGCCAAATTCTCTTATTTGTAAGAAAATTATTTTCGATGTGATTATTTATTAATTTATTTATTTTTAATTTATTATCGTAAAAATTACGGGGTGATATAGGTTGCATTGATGGATTGCTCTAAGTGATGGATCACTTTAAGTATTGGATTAGTGATTATTGGCCATGAGTTTTGGAGCATGTGAATGATAGCTTAGAGGTATGGGAAAGTGGAGCAAAAGAAGTGAAGCTAAGGAAGATGGGTTTTGGCTAAGTTAGGGTTTGACACTGGTAGATCGATATCGATCTATGGGCATCATTCGATATGGATGTCCGATTGGTGGAGGATGGCTAAGGGATGAAACATGACTTAGTGGTGTGAAATGTGGGATTGGGATAGGCTTGCCTCGATGGTGATGTAATTTGGGGTAGAGGAAAGCATTGCTTTGAGCTATTTGGATGGTTGCTTTAAGTTTTCACATGCTTGCTTCGAGACATGATGTGGCTTCGCTCGATTTTTGGGTGAGTAGTGGCCTAAGCCATAGAAAGCCAAATATGGCTAAGTATGAGGATTGGTACCAAACCAAAGGATTTAGTAGCAATTTTCGATGATGACGATGCATGATTCGATAAAGAATATTCGTTGATGGAAAGAGATGGCTTTTGATGATGGATAGTTGTACTTTAAGATGCAGGGTTGAGGACCGCGAGTTGTATTGAGGGGACTATTGGATCATTGTATAGGATGTACGATGGTATTCTACAATTGATGATAACTGTAGAGAATCATTCCTAATGCGATGACTTCATATTGGAAGTTGTATTATCAGTGTCAAGATGAGCTTTGCTATCAATGAAATATGTTAAGGATTGTTGACACTCAAAGGTTCAGGGAGTACTCATAAAACAGAGGTAGTATGAGGTACCTCTTCAAACTTTGAGGGGTCCTGATCTCCATGATAGACGATATGATCTCCAGAACGGGCGATTTTTACCCTAGATCGGCCATGTTAGGCAATCTAGTTTCCTGGTCTATTGAGTGGAATGGATCGTGTATTGAGGAAGCGGGACGTTGAGTAGTCATTGACCATAATGGGTCATTTGAGTTATCATGTTTCCTATGCATTGAATGAGTGAATGTGAGGATGGATGATATGTTTGTTTAATTGCTTATCACCCTAGGGATGTCGCATGAGACTAATATTATTGATGTAGATATCTAAGCAACCCTAGGTACTTTGATGTATAGTACACCCATGACGACTATGATGTTGGGTATCGTATATCTTGTATATGTGCTAACTCTATGGATGCAGGGACAGGTTAGATTTACTACCACTCACATTAGACTATTGTTTGACCTGGAATTTTAAGTTTTGCTTCCTGTTACTCTAGGTACTCTTCAATGAGTACATTAGGGATATCAGGCCTGGTGAGCACGTGGAGATGGAGAGATGACGAGTAGGAGGCTATTCTCTCATATCACTACCTTTACTTATCTACTATTCCCCTGCACAACACAATGGAGCTCGCTAGTGCGTTTATTATCTAAGGACGGTTATTTATGAGTTACTATTTGATGTATATCTCTATTTCCTATGTTGTATACTGTATGGGTCTGTGCATTCTGATTCTGTGATTCATTCAGTTATTTACTGTCTTGCCTGCTTATATATGAGATGTTTACCACTATATTTTATTCGATGCGTTGTGAGATATACAATATTTTTTTTGATGTTTTATTTACTGTAAACCATTGACTACTGTCCTACAGCAACCGAGCATCGTTACAATGCTCTATGTAGGTATATTGGTTACTAGAGGTGTAGGGTGATTGTCATCGCATGCTACTCTAGGTGCTATATATGGGTGGAGAATGATGTAGTTCCTCTTGAATTTCAATTTTCAACCTCCATCAGAACCCACTCTAGACTTTCTAGCAGCAACGGAGGTGATTCCAACATTGATGGACCGCATCAGTAAGGACGGAAGAAAGATGCGACTTAGGTATTTTGGACAAGCTAAGTAAAGGAGAGCATTTCCCCCATGTTCGTAGATATACAATAGACAAAAAGGGATGATCAAGGAGATATGGATGCCTATGTGTTCCAATGGTAGAGGATGTTTTGGAGGAAATTTTTGCTGAGAATTACCATTTTAGGATGATAATTCACCCCAGTGAAGACTAAATGTATAATGACATGAAGTGGATTTTCTACTGGACAGGGATGAAGAAAAGGGTAGCGGAGTATGTTTCTAGCCATTTGATGTATCAAAAGATAAGGACAGAACATGGGAAGCCAGGAGGATTTTTGTTGCCGCTATGGGTGCCAACTTGGAAATGGGAGAATATGCCGATGGACTTCGTAGATTGGTTGCCTAGGAGTCAAAGAGGCAATGAGATTATTTGGATCATAGTGGATATGCTTACTAAAAGCACTCACTTTATTCTTGAAAGAAGTAATAGGACTGCAGAAACCGTAGCAAAATTTATATTTAGGAGGTGACATGATTGCATGGAGTTTCAATCAGCATTGTTAGTGAGAAAGACCCCTTGTTTACTAGTGGGTTCTGGAGGAGTTTACAATCAACCCTCGGGACGATGTTAAATCTTAGCATCGCTTACCACCCATTGACCAATAGCCAAACTGAAAGTGTGAATAGGATTTTGAAAGATTTGTTGAGAGATTGCATATGTATTTTGGAGTACATTAGGAGCATCGTTTACTCTTAGTAGAGTTTGCATACAATAATAGTTACCAAGCGATGATTAGCATGGCACCCTCTGAAGAGTTATACGGAAGGTCATGCAAATTGCCTAATTGTTGGTAGGAAACCACTTACAAAATTCTACTTGGACCAAATTTAATTCACAACACCTTGGAAAAGCTAGAGATGGTTAGATGGAAAATGAAGGAGGTATAGGACTGTCAGAAGTCCTACGCTTACGAACGAAGAAAGGAATTGGAGTTTTGGGTCGAAGACATGGTATTTGTTAAGGTTTCAACTCTTAGGAAGGTTATGACGTTTGGTACATCGGGGAAGTTGGTGCCAAAATTTGTTGGGCCTTTCTTGATCTTGGAAAGGGTAGGGAAACTTACATATTGAGTGGAGCTTCTGGCCAAGCTAGCATAAGTACATGATGTATTTCATGTTTCGCACCTAAGGAAATGCATGCACAACATAGCTAATATAGTAGAGCCTAATCAATTAGTAGATATTGAGACGAAGCCAACATCATCCCATGCCACGTATGCACTTTGGAGCATGGAATCTGGAAGCTTCATAAGATAGAAATTAAACTGGTCAGAACACAATGAGAAGATAATCCAGCAGAAAGCACGTGGGAAACCGAAGAGAAGATGAAAGCTTCGCATACCAGATTTTTTCTAGTAAATTTCTCTCTCCAAAATTTTGGTTTTGGTTGCATCATGGTTATTAGATTGGATGATAGGGGATGGTTAGAACACTTTTTACCATGATTTTTGACTCGTGTAGAATCATTTTCATATTTAAGATGCTAGCATACATGCTTATATGTCGAGATCTTGCATTCACACTAGGATTTAACTCACATAATATGTTGTATACATAATCACATTGCACTATTGGCTGAGTAGCTGTTTATGTAGATAACTTGGTTGTATAATATAGATGTAGAGTGCGCATTACCTAACCCGTCACTTATGAATTTCGGAGACGAAATCCTTTTTATGGGGGGAGGGGAAGAATGTAATACCCCTTAAAAATTAATAAGGAAATAATTAATAAGGATACAAATGAAAATTTTGTAAAAGTTGAAATTTTTCCATGAAAGTTACACCATTGCGTTCATGGCGATATTCTAATCAACTTTCACTGGTAAAGTTTTCTAATCGGAGTACAAATGGAAAAGTTATCAACGTTTGAATTTCTTTAATTTAAAATAATTCAAAAAAATTCAAATTTTGAATTTAAATAATGTTAATGTAAAACTTAGGTAATAAATATTTTAACGGTAAGGATACTTAATGTTTAAGAAAAACATTAATGTTAGTTTTAATATAGGAAATAAATAAACAAAGAAAATAAGTAGAAATCTCAATTTCTTTATATTAAAATAGTAGAAATCATTTTGTTATTGCAATTTGAATATTTTATATTTTATCTCACTTCCAACTTTTCTCTATTGATGTGCTAAAGGGTTCTAAAAAGAAAATAAGTTAGGAGATGGTGTGTAAAGCATGAACTCTCCTATTCGTAGTTTGTACTCCCTAATTTTGTAATTTAAAATCCTTTTTCACTTTAAGATTGTATATGTAAAAGTTGAATAGAATACAAAGTGTTTAAATTCTAAGTTTTTCTTCCTTGAAATAGAGGCGCTAATTTTACTATATTAATATAAAATAAGTTTGGTATTTGATTATATTTTATTAATGCAAATCTATATGTTTGGATGAGGATATTAGTTATTTTGTAAGTTAGACTCGTATGAATTTGGAAGTTTTGACATTTTAGCGATTATTATAGGATGTGAGAATTTTAGAATAGGATTATTGTATGCATGCTTAGGAATACATACTAGTTAGTCTAATTATTGCATAAATACAAAGTTATTATATTTAGTGTATAATTAATAATGTATTAATCTTATATAATAAATAAGTCAGTAAGTTGTATTAAACACGTAGGAAGAAGGTTAAGGATAATAATGGAAATTATTCCATAATTAAAGTTGACTCACTCGGTAGTTTTCTGTTGGTTAATATAACTAAAGTCAAACAAAATATATCGATGTGACTGATTTACACAATTCCCTCAACTTAAAAATATTGTGGATCTTCGATATGAAAGCTCCGCTTTGATTATAATCAAATCATAGCATAGTGTTCCATCAAGTGATTAGTGGAAGTATTGGAAGTGAAGCAATATTCAAGAGAGGATTCGTCTCCTCGGGTATATGAGGTTAGTATGACGACCAACTCAAAGTCAATATCTCTGCCTAGAGCTTTTTAGTTAATAATAATTGTTATTATTGAACAAAGGACTTTGTATTTGGACTATATTGGATGATACTGAAATTTTAACCATTAACAAATTCTATAAATCTAAAGTGGTATAGTTTTGACGAAGAGAATTGGTGTAAATAAATGTCACAATAGGGTAATGCTTATAAAGTTAAATTGGATTTTACCAAAACTAAATAAGCGATAAATTTGGCTAAAATGTCACACCATCTTTTAAGGGACGTGTACATTCGAATAGGTTGATGTTAATAGCTATCCAAATTTACACCCACGAGTCACACAACTAAAATGATGAATTCTCTTTAAACCACAAATGATTTAATTAGTTTACAATTGTTCTCTGTTAAATGATTCGAGTATTTAGAAAGAAAAATGAATATACAAGAGTATATCTAATTTAAGCTACAATTAGGATGAAGAGAAAAATAGTCACTTCTACTTCATAAAGAAACATTGAAAATGAGAACTGTAATAATAATAATTGATACATAACATTGGAATGAGAAATACGATTTCTATTCTAAATATATTTTTATATACATAATTGTTTTTATGAGATTTATTTCTTTGAGTTCAATATTTTAGATATAAGAAATCTCCGCTATAATATAGTTATAGTATATGAGATAAATAATCTCCATTAAGTGAATGATGGACCTCTGAATTTAATATGTTGTTATAGTAATGGCGGAAATAGTGAGAACATTCCATATAGCATTGATTGATTGCATCAAATTATGAGAAGAAAAAAATTCGTAAAACTTACTGAACATTATTTATGAAATAACGATTATTTTTGGTATCGATTGAAAAATAGACATAATAATATTTCAACGTGAATATCATGAATATTCGTTATGAAATAAATCTTAATATGGTATTTTTTCATAACAAAAGTGATGCATTAGAAAATACAAAAATGTCTAATATTATTTACAATTATTTGGTATTATAGACTAAGACATAGTTTAAAGAAATAATTTTTATTATATGATTTTGAATTATATGATACTAGTTTATTATATCTCAAACAATTAGCATCCATGCACCCGTCTAGTGGGAGCGTCGTAGGGGTTGATGAACTCTTCAGATCGATACATATTTATATGCAATCGCAAGCCTATAAATATCAAAACAGCCCCACATACTTTCGTTATATTCATCGATGAGTATCACCGACATGAACAAGTGTATTTGATAACATGTAGTATGTCTATGGTAAACTCATATAATATAAAGTGGGATCAAATAAAATAACGTGCGATAGAAATGATTCAATTTGATCGGATGGGTGAGTATATTGAAAAGAGTTTTGAGCATTGATGAATGTACTTTTTGCATTTTAAACCGTTTGTTTCATATATTTCTATTTCAAAAAAGGTATTATAAGGTTATTTTGTTGAGGTTTGCATATTATAGATTCCGAAATGCAACGTTGAAATTAATCGGTTGTGTCGTCCATTAGTTCGAATGACACGCTGAAAAGAGTGCAACATTTTGAGTATCTAATAATTCGAAAAGAAAGCACATATCATTCATGAAAAAAATGCATCTCACGTCACCAACGAGTGTACTATTCATGCAAGAAATCAAAAGCAAATATTGAAAGTGTTGTACACTTTGAAAGTTCAGCCTAAAAATCTCTCAAAACATAGCCACGTGAAAATCAAAGTAGCAAACATCATTCAAAGCAAGGCCACTTGTTAATCAAATAACATGGTACAATAATGTGACCAATTCAAGCAGCTTATTATCTGGCCACTTCAATTCAATAAGCAGCTCATGTATATATTTTTCAGCACAAAGCAAAGATCAATTCAAAGTGATGTGGCCTTATTATTCTCCAAATATCAAGCACATGGACTTGAATAACAGGATTATTTTTGGAGGCTAAAGTTTTTAAATAGCGTAGAGCAATGCAGATGCTAAAAAAGTATGTCTTAGCCCATCATTCTTCCTCTAGTTCAGTTTAAATTTCAGCAGTGTTTTTTTACTTTACGGACAGAATACGTAGGATTGTTAATTAGACTTAGCAATTTATTTATACTTGTTCTTAGTTATTTTCAGCACTCTTTCCATTTAGTTAATAAATTTAGTTCATTTTATTTCAGTTGTCTACTCTATTATTTTTTAGCACTTTTAAGTTTCTATTTTGATTTCTACAATTTTTATATCTTGATTACAATTTTGATTAGATTCAAAATTGGTTCGGAATATGTTATTGTTTTTATTTTCTGTTTAAGAACCACCATCGAATTTGTTTAACACGCCTAAGATTTAAATATGGATTTCAAATATTTTAGAACACAATTCCCTGTGTTCGACCAGCATACTACGCGCCTGTGCGCTTGTAGAATTTATTAAAATTTATGCTTTTCTAACCAATAGAAAAGTCGCAACAAGTTTTTGGCGCCATTGCCGGGGAATTGTTATTTTGAAATTTTTGATTTTTTTTTGTTATTTAAGTCTATTCGTGTTAATTTAATTTTCCCTTTTTTTACATTAGTTTTCAAAAAATGAAAAATCACTCACGCATCCAAAGCGGTGAAGACTGAAGAGTTATCAGCCCTTGGAGGTCTGAACTTGTAGCGATAACATACCAACTCAAATAGCTCCAACTTGGTAAATCTCGGCCATTCAACAACAAGCATCTAGGGATCGAGCAATTACAAATAGTCGAGTTTGAATCACTAGCAATGCTCAGTTACACTGGAGAGACTGGCATACCCCTCTGTAAGTAATTTTCTACTCTACAGGTGTCCAATTAAAATCTGTTTAAATTTACTTTTAGCTATTACACCTTGATTTGTTTATGCGCATTTGGACAAGAAATAATTTATACTGTTTAGAAAGCCAAAATATCTCATTAAAAAAATCATCGAAAATTTCAAATCAAACTAATATGAGCAATCACGGTTCATAACATAGTTCACCAAAATCGTCACCTAAATCACATGTTGTAAATAATGTATTTCATGAGAACCGACCATTATCCCTTAGAGACCGATGTTATCCAACTAGGACTGTTCCAAAGGAAATAATTTTGAGCTAAAACATTCTTTTATCCAAGGGTACCAAAATTCACTGGGTCTGAAAATGCATATGAATTTCTTAGTGAATTTGAGTTATACGCTTCTACAACTAAAATGCGACAACTTTCTAATGAATCCATCAAGTAAAGACTTATTCCATTCGCGCTTCTAGAAAGTGCGAAAAGATGGCTTAATTCTCTTCCTAAAAATTCAATTAAAAGTTGGGACGATTCCCTTACTATATTTTTAAAGAAGTTTTTTCCTTTCCACAAAACTCTTAAAATTCAAACTGAAATCAATTAATTCCCTCAGAAAGAAGGAGAAACTTTTTCAAAATATTTTGAAAGGTTCAATCAATTGTTATATAGTTGCCCACATCATGTAATCCCTAAACACGTTTTGTGCCAAATTGTTTATGAAGGGCTTAACTATCAAACAAGATCCCAACTCGAATCAATGTGCGGAGGAGAATTCATGGAAAAAACAGACGAGGAAGCTTGGGAATTTTTAAAAGAGTATTCGAAAAAGGATATGCAATGGCAAACAATTCATGTTCCAATTCGTACTCCAAACAGAGGAGTACATGCCATTGACCCATCACATCTTTCTATAGATGCCCAGACTCCTCAAGAAAGAGAAGGACTGCCCCATTACTACACACAAGACCAAATCAATGCTATAGCTCAAAATAGTCCTTATTCATCCACATACAATCCTAACTGGAAGCACCATCCCAATTTTTCATTGTCAAAACCTAATAATGCGGCTTATCCATCACATATGTATCTGATGATAACAAATCAGAATTATCGAGCCCCAATCTCTAATGCTCAAAATTCTCAACCAACTCCTCAAACAAAACCTTCGAATCAACCATGCAGACATCCTAATTTCAATCCATCAACTGAACCTTCTCATCCTTCACAAGAAATTGCTTGATTGGAAAAACAACTCTCTTAACAAAATGAACAAATCACTAACCAAGATACAAGAACTGAGCAAATCACTAAACAAAATGAACAAATGTTGATAATGATGAAGTATCTCATGAAAATCAATGAGAAAGGTAAATTGCCTAGTCAAACCGAAGTGAATCCAAAGTATAACTCTTAAGGAGTAAATCTTTGTGAGGACAAAAATGTAAATCCAGTTAATGCTGTCATCACATTAAGGTCTGGAAAGAAGGTAGACAACCACATCGATAACCCCGATGTCCTTCTTAAGTTTCCCCTATTCAAAATATTGAAACTCAGTCAACACCCACTGCTGTCAATCCAAACAACTCTAATTCTTCATCAAAGGTTGGCAATCCCGACCACTCTTCACCTTCTGATGTTGGCAACCCCAACATTCCAGCTCCCTTATCTTCACCCTCTAATACCGCACCACCTTCTTCTTCGAATGAAAAAACTACTGAACGAGTCTATAAACCCATAGATCCATTTCCTCATAGACTCAACAAAAAGAAGAAGCCCGATAATTTTGACCAAATTCTTAAAAACTTCAAACAAGTTCGAATCAATATTCCACTTCTTGATACCATCGAGAAAATTCCTCAATATGCCAAATGTTTGAAAGAGCTATGTACTCAAAAATGTGCTACTAACGTTCCTAAGACTACATTTCTAACTGCAAACACTAGCTCTGTTCTTTCAAATCCCTTCCCAATCAAGTATAAGGACCCCGGTTGTCCTACAATCGGTAATGCTCACATTAGTCATGCCTTACTCGATCTTGGGGGGAGTGTAAATCTTTTATCTTATACTGTGCACTATCAACTTAGACTAGGGGAATTAAAACCTATAAACATCACAATTCAACTAGCTGATCGATCTGTCAAAAAACCATTTGGCACAGTTGAATGTGTTTTGATACAAATCGAGCAATTCTATTTCACAGTCGATTTCATAGTCCTAGGGACAACACCTATCTCAAATCCTAACTGTCAGATCCCTTTGATATTAGGTCATCCATTTTTAGCAACATCGAATGCCAACATAAATTGTAGGAACGGTCAACTCCGACTATCCTTTGGGCACCTAACCATTGAACTAAATATATTCAATCTTAACAGATAACCAAGGGATCTTGAAACAGAAGAAGTTGATATGGTCCAAAAAATTGTAGAAAATCATTTTTGTGATACTACGGAGTCTCTTAACATGTGCGTAGATCATTTTAATTCCAATTTCAATGAAGATGAATGCACTTATGAATTAAATGATATGTTATGCTCTTTTCATAATTCACTAGAATTCAATCAGTTGATGTCTATTGAGGCCTCAAAAGAAGTACGCCCTAAATTAGACCTCAAACCTCTTTCAAATGATCTTAAGTATGCATACTTAGATTCATAGAAAAATTTCCCTATAATCTTGGCCTCCGAACTCATTAAGGACCAAGAAGAACAACTTTTGAAAATTTTAAGGGAAAATAAAAAGGCATTAGGATGGGTAATCGCTGAAATTAAGGGAATTAGCCCATCAATCATCGAACACCAAATACATTTAGTCGACAAGGCTAAAACCACTCACGAAGCTCAACGGCGATCATACCCTAATATGAGAGAAGTGGTAAAGGAAGAAATTATCAAATATTTAGACAATAACATTATCTATCCTATCTCTGACAGTACATGGGTAAGTTCGGTACAAGTTGTACCAAAGAAGTCTGGAATCACTATGACCACAAATGAGAATAACGAACTTGTTCCGACAAAAATCAAAACAAAATGGCGTGTTTTCATCGACTATCGCAAACTCAATGCAGCAACAAGAAAAGATCATTCCATCTCCCTTTCATTGATCAAATGCTCAAACGCTTAGCAAGTCATGAATATTATTGTTTTCTTGATGGTTACTCCGGCTATAATCAAATTCCCAGTGCGCTACAGGACCAACACAAAACGATGTTCACTTGCCCTTCGAAACTTTCCCTTATCGTCGCATGTCCTTCGGTCTTTGTAATGCTCCCGCTACCTTTTAGAGATGTATAATGAGTATATTTTCTGATATGGTGGAGGATTTCTTAGAGATATTCGTGGACAATTTTTCAATCTATGGGTCACCTTTCGAAAATGCCTTTTTTGTTTAGAACGTGTCTTAAGGCGATATAAGGAGAAATCTCTTGTGCTTAATTGGGAAAAATGTCATTTTATGGTTAAGTGAGGAATAGTCTTAGGTCATGTTGTCTCTAAAAATGGCCTTGAAGTTGACAAATCTAAATTTGATCTTACTGTTGACCTTCCTCCTCCAAGGTCCGTAAAGGATATTTGCTCATTTCTTGGCCATGTAGGATTTTATAGGAGGTTCATTAAATATTTTTCTAAAATTTCAAAACCTCTTTTGAATCTTCTTGCTAAAGATGTTAAATTTGAATTTTTCAATGAATGTCAAACGTCTTTTGAAACCCTTAAATCAATCTTGACCGCTGCACATATCGTCCAACCTCCAAATTGGACTTTGCCTTTCGAATTAATGTGTGACGCTTCTGATTATGCCAGTGGAGCCATCTTAGGTCAATGAATCGATAAACTTCCTCAAGTCATCTATTATGCTAGCAAAACTCTTAACGAAGCTCAATTGAATTACTCGACCTTAGAAAAAGAGTTTTTAGCTGTTATCTTTGCCCTCGATAAGTTTAGATCGTATCGCATAGGTTCTAAGGTCATAGTTTACACGATCATGCCGCATTGCGGTACTTACTCAAGAAAAAGGATGGCGAACCCCACTTAATCCGCTGGATTCTCCTTCTACAAGAGTTTGATCTAGAAATACAGGATAAAAAAGGTTCTGAAAATGTCATAACTGATCATCTTTCTTGTATTGTTCATGAAAACATCGATAACTCGCAAATCAACGATAATTTTCCCGATAAACAAATTCTTTTCCTCTCCAGTGCACCATGGTACACAGACATCATAAATTATCTTGTCACAAATGAGACACCTTCCTACTGGTAAAAAAAAGATAAACAAAAATTTCTCTCCAATGTTCAGAACTTTTACTGGGCGATCCTTATCTCTCCAAATATTGCACCGGTCAAATCATACATAGATGTGTCCCCGAACATGAATTCCATAGCATCCTCTCCTTTTCACATAATCATGCATGTGGAGGACATTTTGGAGCAAAGAAAACTGCTGCCAAGGTGTTACAGTGTGGTTTTTATTGGCCTTCTCTTTTTCGTGATGCCTACTAATTTTGCTCCAAATGTGCTAGATGTCAACAAACTGGTCGTATTTCCAAACGTAACATGATGCCCCTAAACCTAATCCTTTCATTGAAATTTTTGATGTTTGGGGCATCGATTTCATGGGTCCTTTTCCTAATTCTTTTGGAAATCTCTACGTTTACGTGTCTAAATTGGTTGAGGCCATTCCCACCAGAATGAATGACAATAAAGTTGTTGTCAAATTTTTGAAAGAAAAAATATTTTCCAGTTTTGGCACACCTTAAGCCATTGTAAGTGATAACGGTTCTCATTTTTGTAATCGTGCTTTTGAATCTCTTCTTAAGAAATACTCTATCACTCAAAAACTATCTACTCCATGTCATCCATAGACTAATGGTCTAGTCGAGATTTCCGATAGACACTTAAAAAATTCTTGAAAAGACCGTTAACTCCAACAAAAAAGATTGGTCATCTAAATTGATAGATTCCCGCTGGGCATTTCACACAGCTTATAAAACCAATCTAGGAATGTCGCCATACCGAATAGTCTTTGGAAAAGCATGTCATTTACCCGTTGAGCTCGAGCACCGCGCACTTTGGGCAATCAAATACCTTAATTTTGACATAGAAAAAGCCGGATCGCATCGTAAATTTCAATTGTCAGAATTAGAGGAACTAAGAAATGAAGCATATGAAAATGCAGAGATCTATAAAGAGAAACTAAATTTTATCATGATAAATCAATACTTCGTAAGACATTCGAAGTAGGTTAGAAAGTTCTCTTATATAATTCTAGACTTCATTTATTTTCGTAAAAATTGAGATCTCGATGGACAGGTCCATATATTGTGAAAAGTGTATACCCTTACGGTGCAGATGAAATTGAAAATCCTAGGGACGGTTCCATTTCAAAGGTCAATGGACACGCTTGAAGCCATTTCTAGAGTTTGAACAACACGAGGACGATGAGTTCGTGGATCACCACGAACCTAGCTATTCGGCATAAGCCACTCACCATCTTTTACATATCAGGTTGTATATATTTTTTATTTTTTTCTGTTTTGCATTTACATTACATTTGACAGTTGAGACACTGTCTCATTCCAATGTGGGGGGGGGGGGGGGGGGGCGCATATCTCATTCTGTTTGTTCATATTTCACAGTGTGGCATCACTTTAAAAAAAATCATCTTATTATTTGTTTTCAAATTTCTTTTTAATTTTTTTCAAGCTTCATCTCATTTTTCATTATTTTCAGGACTTTGATTTATATTTAATTAGTCAAGACAAAGCAAGTAAACAGTTGCAGTCAATTGATATTTTTTTTGCAAATCACTAATTTCAAATGTAAATTATAATGAAAAGTTAAATTACAAGTGATAATAATGAGGTTAGTATGTAGGGGAATTCGTAGGTGATGATTATGAAATGCTTTCTAAACTGTAGTCTTTGTTTAAAAAAAGATAGACTTAAAGTACATGCATTGACATTTCAAATCATTGAAGTTAAGTGGTGCTAAGTTGATTTGCATAAATCTTTTTAGTTAATTTCAAAAATAATAATAAGAAGAAGAAGAAACACCTAGAGTCAATAGGTGCGCACACTTGTGAAAGTGTGTGCACTCGCCACACTCTGTACTCTTCTCACGTAAGCCCGCAAGGTAGTGCATGGATGATATATCTGGCCTTAGCATTCTAAGTTAGGTGTATAAATAAATTAATAAATAATCATTTAAGGATTACCGACCTTTTCTGACATAGTCAACGTCGGTTTGCACAATCCGCCAAGCTCTGTTCCAACACTCACATTCCCACGAGGCAGTGCATGGATGGTATACCTTAGTCCAAAAGTTAGAAGCATATATAAAAAAATATTTTCAATAAAGAGAGACTAAGCTATTGAATCCCAAACACTTCTTGACTTTATTGGTTTGGCTTGTTATACAATTGGAAATGAAAAATACCATTTTGAAAAAACTGCGATTAATAAGAAAGAATTTATTTCATGGCTGCACTACGTTATCGATCGAAACAACTGGCCAAACTAGAATCTATTGTATGAAAACTTGAGTTATATAGAAATTTGTGATAAGTGAGGAACCAAAATTTTTTAAAAGTTAACTAAAACTGATATACATTATTTTATTGCAATTATTCTGAAGTAAATTGAGTCTCCATTTATTTAAAATTTTGCATTCATGTAGTACATTAGAATCATCACATATTGCATTTGGATTTTGTGGGTAGTATCTGTTGAAAAGCCTCATGAGACACCACTCGTCCTACTGTGAACACCTAGAGGTGTAACGACCTGTTGCGTACGCTCAATGCATTCATGTTTCCAACGAAAAAGGATTTATTTAGTTTTTATTTTCTTGCTTATCCGAGGACGAATAAATACCTAGTATGGGGTTATTTGATGAATGTATTTTTTTCATTTTAAACCATTTGTTTCATTTATTTTTATTTTAATAAAACGGTATTATACGGGTATTTTGTTGAGGTTTTGCAGATTATAGATTCCGAAGTGCAACGTTGAAATAGATCAGTTGTGTCGTCCATTGGTTCGGATGACAGCAGAAAAGAGTGCAACATTTTGAGTACCGAATAATTCGAAGAGAAAGCACATATCATTTATGAAAAAAATGCATCTCAGTCACCAATATGTGTGCTATTCATGCAAGAAATAAAAAGAAAATATTGAAAGCGTTGTACACTTTGGAAGTTCAGCCTAAAAATCTCTCAAAACATGGCCACGTGAAAATCAAAGTAGCAAACATCATTTCAAAGCAAGGCCACTTGTTAATCAAATAACATGGTACAATAATGTGAACAATTCAAGCAGCATATTATATGCCACTTCAATTCAATAAGCAGCTCACGTATATATTTTTCAGCATAAAGCAAAGACCAATTCAAAGTGACGTGGCCTTATTATTCTTCAAATATCAAGCACATGGACCTAAATAGCAGGATTATTTCTAGAGGCTGAAATCTTTAAATAACATAGAGCAACGCAGATGAAAAAAAGCATCTCTTACCCCATCACTCTTCTTCTAGTTCAGTTTAAATTTCAACAGTGTTTCTTTATTTTTTCGGATAGAATATGTAGGATTGTTAATTAGATTTGGCAATTTATTTATTCTTGTTCTTAGTTATTTTCAGCACTCTTTCCATTTAGTTAATAAATTCAGTTAATTTTATTTCAGTTGTTTGCTCTATTATTTTCTAGCACTTTTTAAATTTTGCTTTGATTTCTACCAATTTTATATTTTGATTGCAATTTTGATTAGATTCAAAATCGATTCGGAATATATTATTGTTTTTATTTTCTATTCGAGAACCACCATCGAATTTGTTTAACACGCCTAAGATATAAATACATATTTCAAATATTTTAAAACACAATTCCCATGTTCGACCTGCATACTACACGCATGCGCACTTGCAGAATTTATTAAAATTTGTGCTTTTCTAAAGCGTACCTAAAAATGAATAAAGATTCAATCTCAAAAGTCACTCTTCATATGGTACATAATGATATATCGATAAGGAGTAACCTAACTTTTTTGAACAGAGGACGATTAATTATAAGCTCATTTTCAACTAGAACAAATTTTTGAGTAGTGGCTAGATGCTTTGTCTGTTTATTCTAAGTAGTGGTCCACCATGCTTCATATTTAATTTTGAATTTCTAGATTAGCTAGAGATTTGATCATCGAAAGGGTCGGTCCCTATAGTGTCTCTCCTTATGGAGTCTTGTTTTAGCCTTTCTTGTTCCACTTTCTCTTCAAAGTATTCTTCTTGTTCCATTATGCCAACTAGTCCAAGAAAAGACTCTAGTGGTGATATGTCACTCTATGCAGAGGCTAGATGCTTTGTCTCTTTATTCGTTGTAGTGGTCCACCATGCTTCTAATTTAATTTTGAATTTCTCGGTTAGCCAGAGATTCGTTGTCGAAAGGGTCGGTCCCTATAGTGTCTATCACCATGGAAACTTGTCTTAGCCTTTCCTTTTCCACTTGCTCTTCAAAGTATTCTCCTTGTGCCATTGTGCCAACTGGGCCAATTTTGCGACTGTCTAAAAATTGCTGAACCTTCGTTATTATGTCTATTGATGGTTCGAAAGATGATAGGTAGTCTAACAACATTATTGTTTTTCCTTCACTGGCAGAGTGTGATCCAACTTCACTTTTGGTAATGGCTTCAGTGAAGAATTCTTGTGCTGCTAAGTGCCTTTCATTTTCTTCATTAAATTCTTTTCGATTGAATTTAACGAAATCTTGTTGGGGATTTTCTGTTACCCTATGTAATTCCCATAATTTGATCCATCTCAGCTATGGTCAAAGATTGGTACAACTTAGAAATGAAAGCATCAAATCTTAGCTTATTCGACAATTTCAACGGATACTTTAAAGCCATCCAATCTGCAGACCATATAGCCGCAAACTTCTGGTTAACTCAACCAGTAAAAACTTATTTGGGATAAAAGCATACAATATCCCATAAAGAGAAAAATTGTAAGACACACATAAAATATTGTCTAAATTATCGTAGCATTCTTTTACATTTAGGTCTAAAGCTATAGATTTAAAGGAAGCAGAACTGTTCATTGACAACTCATCTGAACATAGCCATTCGAAAATAATATTTTCTCAAACGGAAATATCTAATATCATGAATCTAAGAACGCAAGACTTTCTAAAATTACTTAGACTTTATTAGATAGATAACTCAAAAACTAAGAAGATGGAAATTGAAATGACATTACAAAATATGATCTCTCTATATCAGCAACATCTCATCGGTGAAAGTAATCTTCTTATGTTCTTCAAATAATTAGAAGATACAGAATTAGTAAAACTCTTAGAAAATGAAAAGTTAATCCTTAATCACAGTAGAACACCACGCCTAATAGCTTGTTTTTCTAAAATACAAAAAACATATCAAAAAGGGCTTGGTGCATGAAATTTATGTCGACACAAGCCATCCTGAAGACTGTATTCTAGATATATGTAAAGCAAAGCTTGCTGAGCATTCAAGCAAATTTTTTTACTATGTTCATGTTCAAAATATAGAGCGTTTGGGAAGAAAGACATTGGAATTAGAAATACGATTTCTATTCTAAATATATTTTCATACACATAATTGTTTTTTATGAGATTTACTTCTTTGAGTTCAAGATTTTTGGTATAAGAAACCTCCGCTATAATATAGTTATAGTATATGAGATAAATAATCTACATTTAGGTAGTTATAGTATATGAGATAAATAATCTACATTTAGTGAATGACGAACCTTCGAATTTTGTACATTGTTATAGTAATAGAGGAAATAGTGAGAGCATGCCATATAGCATTGATTGATTGTATCAAATTACGAAAAATATTTTTGTGAAATGTACCGAATGAAATAATATTATTTTTTGTATCGAGAGAAAAATAGACGTAATAATATTTCAACGTGAATATTATGAATATTCGTTATGAATAAAACTTAATATGGTATTTTTTCATAACAAGCGATGCATTAGAAAACACAAAAATGTCTAATATTATTTACAATATCTGGTATTATAGACTAAGCTATAGTTTTGAGAAATAATTTTTATTATATGATTTTGAATCATATGATACTAGTTTATTATATCTTAAACGGTTAGAATCTATGCACCTATTCAGTGGCAGTATCGTAGGGGTTGATGGACTCTTCGGATTGATATATATTTATATGTAATCACAAGTCTATAAATATCAAACAGCCCCACATACTTTGTTATATTCATCGATGAGTATCACTGACATGGACAAGTGTATTTGATACACATGCAATATGTCTATGGTAAACTCATATAATATAAAGTGGGAGAAAATAAAGTAACATGCAATAGAAATGATTTGATTTGATCGAATGGGTGAGTATATTGGAAAGAGTTCCGAGCATACCTAAAAATGAATAAAGATTCAATCTCAAAAGTCATTCCTCCATATGATACATAATGATGTATCGATAAGGAGCAATCGAACTTTATTAAACAGAGGACCATTAATTTTAAGTTAAGTTGAGTTAATTTTTTTCTTTAAGGGCATGTACTTAAGATTGGTATACAAGGTTAATATTATCTCATCTACATAATAGTTTACAAAATCATGTAAGATAAGGGTTTATAAGAAACCTAATTATCCTAGGTCAAGGAGTTGGCAGATTGTGCATTTTGAAAGTTTGCACATAATAATTGTTTGTAAGGAATTTTTTATGAATCTTACCAAAAGGAGTTTGTAAAGGACTATCATTGGATGACATATTTATGTTTTGAACAGAAGTTTTGTATACTAAAACAAATAGGTTTTAAATAAAAGGTCATTCGTAAAGTGTTTATGAATACATGCTCCATTGCATTGAGAAACAATTTATTTCAAGAAATACTAACTTCATAGTAAAGGAATTTCTTTGAGAAATTATTGGTAGTAAAATGAAATTGGATACGATCCGATGATAAAACTGATTATTATGAGATAAGATGAAATCAACTAACCAAAAAGAACACATCGCATTAGAGTGTCTAATAAGTATTCGAGCATATTAAAGAGAAACTATGAGTTTCTTATCCATGTTGAAAATATACTATCCTCGATTGTTTAAACAAAGCATTGAGTGTTGACTCTGTAATATGGTATGATGTGAAGATCCAAAAATGAATTCCAAGTATGTTATCAAAATATGATTTTGGTTGTTGTACCTTAAGGGATGTGATCCATCGGCCGCGATTGTGTTTTTATGAGCAAGACCAATGAAGTTGGAATTAAAATGGAAATGCTTATAGGAATACTGTAACGTCCCGCCATTTCGCATGATTTAAACAGACACACTTGTCGATTCAAACCATACGGAGGGCGGATTGTTATGGGGTAAATAAGAAAAAAAAACAGAGAAGAAAAAACAAAATAGAATCTCACAGCGGAGGGATAAAATATAATAATAAAATATACAGTTTATAAAACTGTTTACAAAACATTTGATTCTTCTTTATACAATTAAATATCAAAGTTATACATACCAATAACAATGCAGCGGAATTAAATGGTGTAGTGGAATAATATAGTAGATACTAGTAATACAAATCTTCGTCTTCGTCCTCCAGAGCTAAATCCTCAAATCCGGAAACGCTCGGACTGACCCGAGCGAATTGAAAGACAAAACACTCGAGTCAGAACTAAAAGATCTTATGTGAGTTAAATCAACCGGAGTAAATGTGAGTGCAGTAACTCAAGAGATTCTCGGGATTTACATCTCCTAAGGATCCGTTAAACTATTTACTATGTAGTATATTGCGCTATTATAATAGTGTCTAATTGTAAAATAAACTTACTTTTTAATAGCGTTAAGGGGTTACCCATATAGCCCTTAACACAGAATATATTCCCATAGTCTATACAGTACCGTAATCTCCCCTGTACTGGGCGTCGTCAGAGGGCACTCCATAGGTATGGTACAAAACAAAACTCGTAGTAAAGGCTCGGTATGGTAGGTGACACGGCACAACTAGGCAATGCCAGGGTAGATATACCAATTGCTATCCGGGCTGGTGGAAACGCGTAGCCGCAGTTACCGCCCACCTCGAACAAACTCCCCCAAAATCAAAAATAGAAGTGGCCACTGAATCAATCCAAAGTCAAAGTATAATATCGAAGAGGAGCATCCGATCAGAGGTATGACCTCATTGGCCCGAGAATCACTCCTGTTTTAGCCACCTTATGCCAACTCACGGGAGTCGGGTCCACGTATTTACCTTACAGGAAACGTTGCCACCACCTACTTCATTCTGGAATTTCCACCGCGTACACGGTTAGTCAAAGTGGTTTTCGGTATCGACAGAGAGTATGTCCATATCCGATGCCGGTCTCTTTGCCAACCCATCGTTATTGTAACACCGCGGTCATTTAAAAATAGTTTATACTTTAAAACCAGAATAAAATTTTCCATTTCAAAACTATGAATACGATATCAATTTAAACCCAAAACAATATGATATCATTTTATCTCAAATATAATTCTTTTCCAAAATCATGATGGTTTAAAATTTAAAATATATGGAAACCAAATATTTGAAATATACTTTCAAAGCATAATATTTCGAAATTCAAAATTTTAAAACCATAACTTCTAAAACTTGAATGGTTTGGATATTCAACGGATGTACAATGAATGGTTTAACTTTAAAGTTACTTTGTAAAGAAAAATAATTTCCATGGCTTTCCGAATATATTTCTTTATTTAAAGTTTAAACCATAATCTAAATATCACTTTAAGTTCCAAAAACCCCTTCAATTTCTATATATATATATATATATATATATATATATATATATATATATATATATATATATATATCCATTTGGAGTATTAATATTTCAAAACTAAAGTTGGATTTTCTTCTTTCAATAATTAATATTCTATTATTTAGTCTTGAATATTCATATAAATTCCATAAATAAAACTCCAATTTCTAGCAATTAAATATTTTCTCAAATTTACTTTATACTAGAATTTTCATTTTTAATTCATCTTGGAAAATCCAGTTATAAATATCATACCTTAAAATTTCCAAACTTAAACATATAAGATAAATTTCCAAATTCCATTTTCTAAATTTTTCATTTTTATTCAACAGGTTTATACATAACTCAATTTTCAAATTTTTACCTTCATATGTATATATATCGAAGAATAATATTTTATAAAATTTAAAAATCAAATTTTTATAAACCGTATCCCATCCAAACCATAGAAATCACTTTAAAATAATTTATATATATACCACGGTGCCTGTATATAATTTTCTTTGCTATGGTCAAGTGATACGGATATTTATCATTTCAATCCGCAATTTAAAAATAAAATTTTGCGGTTGTATATCATTTCAAACCACAACCCCGAATGAAATGAAAATGCATGATGACTTGCAGTTTAATGATATACAATAAAACATCCATCATCCAAATCATAATCATCATCCAATAATAAATCAATATCAATATATATCTGATAATATATAATAGGTAATAACTGGCAGTTATATTCAAAATAAAATTTAACAACTATTAAACTAACAGTTTATATTCAGTAATAAATTTTATAACTGTTTACTAGCTGTTTATATGCAAATAAATTAATTCTAACTATCAATTAATATGCAATAAATAAAATAAATTAACAGTTAAATTAAATAACACGATTTAACAGATATGATGAATAAACATGCCAAACAGTCATAAATAAATTTGTACTCATATCTAAAATAAATTTAACAAACATAAAAACTTTTAGAAGTTGTGAGTGGGTTAAAACACTCACCTTTTGAATTTAAATCGAATTTAAATCCAATTTAAACCCAAAAATTCGACGGTCTCCAAATCTATCCAAACCAGTGTCAAAAGATCTGGAATTTTATTACGATCCTAACAAAAAAATCTCGCGTGAAACGGAGTTCGTAGGAGAAAGTTATACGCATTAATGGTGATTGAAATTTCAAAAAAAAAAGAATAGAAATAAAAGAACACCTTCAAGCGCCACGTCATCCTTCTTTCCCTCTCTCCCTCATGCGTTTTGCTTCCAGATTTTTCTGAGAAGTTTGAATTTTAGCTTTTAATTTGGTTTGGAATTTTTATTTGGATCTAGGATTTGTTTGTCTGCCATTGAGGAGGAGAAGGAGCTGATGAAATTTTACGCGCAGACAAATGAGAATAGGCGGAGGCTAGGGTTTAGCGGGGTATTTGTAGATGAAGTTGGAATAGACAGATGGATCCGAATTTAAATGAATTCACAAGTTGTCAAATTTAAATTCCAATAATCCATTTATTTGATTTTTAGATCTTATTATGAATAAATGGTCAACTTACCATTCCTATCATTTCTGATTGCAATTAGCTTCAAATTTATTAACCAAACCTCCATATCAAATAAAGATTTATTGCAAAAAATTTAGTGTTTACCTTTAATTAAAGTAAATTCAATAAATTATAAAATCTTATTTCAAATGAAATTTTATACCATTCGTATTCAATTCTCTTTATTAGATCAATCATCATCTTATGTATATATTTAACATTAGTATATATCAAATTACCCCAATTAAATAAAAAATTATTCCCAAATTGATTTACAGCCTAATATAACATTTGAATTTTATTCCCAATTCATAAATTACTACCTTAACTAAATTTTACGTTTCCTTTTTAATTTACATTTTCACCTTACGTTACTACATTAATTATCCTTAAAGTAACGTCTATTATTAATAACAATATTATAATTACTTACCATTTTATTTCATAAATTAATCCATTTATAAATATATGCACATCTACAAATTAAGATTCTAAATCCAATTTCTTATTCCGTCTAGGTTCCATTTCTTCACTTTATGAATAACTAGCATTTCCTATTCATTTGTTACATCTACTTATATTCACTTTATGAATAGTTTGATATTCCATTTATTACCAACTTTAATTATTGCAATTTATTATCTACATACAATTTGAATCCATTCATTTAATATAAAAAATCAAATTTCCATTCACACCTTATTATCAACCCATAATTTATTGCAATTCATTATCTGAGATAGATTTTATACAATTAATATCAACTTTACATTAAATTTCTATCCAATGAATACTTATTCATCAATCAATTCAATATTTACTTTTCTTTCCCTCTATTTGATACTTAACCTAGTATACATTTAATGGGTAAACATAACATTGAATTATAATGCATTTCTCATGCATTATTCATTTCATATAACTTCCTCTTTATTAACTAAGTCACATTAACAAATCAAAATAATTTTTTTTTCTATTTCAATCGATTACCAATCTAGACTTAATATATTAAATAAACGGTTAACCTAAAACGATTGTTACCCCTTTAGCATTAAAATTCACTTACGACTATTATTAACACAATGTTGCCATTTGATTTATATATATTTAAATAAATTATATGAATGGGTACAACTTTAAAAATTATCTTACCTGCAAATTTACTCACAGACATCCTAAATTACCAACTTGCAATTTATTTTTAATTATTAAATTTGCATTGATTATATCAAGTTGAGATTTAATACGTATTATTTCCTCAAATAAATAAATCTTTGGATTTAAATTCCCAAAACCATAAATTATGTCCTACCATAAATCTATGCTTTTATTATTTTACATTCACACTCCCGTTACTCTATAATAAATCAACAAGTAACGGTATCCTAAACTAACATTAATTTATATATCAATCCTTATAACTCAATAAATTTGTCAAATATGAATAACCTTAACAATACTTACACATATTATCTTACTTACAATAATGTAATATTAAACGTTGAATTTCATTTATTTTGCAATACTTCAATTCAATTAATAAATACTGCTCCTATACTTAAATCTATATTAACAAATCGTTAGATTTGGATCGATAGAAATCGGTTTACCAAAGCTTACGTACACATTACGTAAATAAACAACTATATAAATTTGCCACCTATTAGCTCTAAATTTTATTCTTAAGTTTGTTACCTATCAATTTAGATTATACTTCCATCTATAATGCAAATCTAAATCTCCTCTAACTGCATAAATTAGGGCAATTTATTGCAATTGATTTCCCGTTAAACTTCATAAATTAACAAATTGAAACCTAAATAAAAACATTTATTTATTTAAAAAACTTGTTGTTTAATTGAATTGACCATTCACGGATATAATTTACATTGTTCTCCAATTATTACTTAAATACATCACACAACGTTAAATCTATATTCAATACAATTTGTTGCCAAAATTAATTTAACGAAAACAGTTACTCCCTTAAAATTTCTCTTCATTCATTAATTGCTAATTGTTATTCAATTAAACCCATTCATTTGATTTCCCTATTATGCATCAATTATTAACCCATCATCTTAAAGGTGATGTCTACATTTTATACTATAAATTTACCCCTTTATATTCCAATATCAATGAATGCTCACATACAAATTTAGATCTTAACTCCAATTAATTATTCCATTTAATCCATTAATTACTAACTTTAATTATTGAAATTTGATTGTCTAACATACAATTTGAACCTATTTCCAAATTTTCATAATTAATTAACCCTTACAATTGTTTACAAATAAAAGGGATTGTATTAAATAAATTATTTATTGTCCTGCATTTCTTTATTTCACCCATCTACATTCAATAACCATAATCAATATTTTATTTCATTGTTAAATCCAATACTTGCATTACTTTACTTATTCTAACTTATATCCAATGCAACAATTTCCACTATTTCTATTAATTACAATATATAGTTAATTTGTAAATTCTAATTTCCCTTGGTACATCAAATTTCACATACTCTTTCATATAAATAACTAAGATTTTTATTCCTTTCTAAGTTTAAATTAAAAATCCTATTAATTATATTCATTTTAAACATCGAATTTACATGGGTCGTTACACTCTCCCCCACTCAAAACTTTTCGTCCCCGAAAAGGAAAAGAAGGAAAAGAAGAATTAAATACAATACATCTTAATCAAAATATTTAACTTATAAACAATTAAATTTACAAAATTAATTACTTTAAATAAGATATCCTAATTTATAACTATTTAATCCTTTATATTTAGATTATTAAAGTTTGGAAAAACATTTTCAAAATATTTCTAAGATACTGCAATTTCTTATATAATCCAAAGGGTTACAATTTATATAAAGTGAAATATTTAAGTGGTTTCAATCCTAACAACAAATCAATACAACAACCATCAGTTCAACAAACAGCATACACACACATACAAAACAACCATTAAATCAAACAAACAAATAGTTGTTCAGGTTCAAAACTTTTAAATTGTTCGGAATGAAGAATAACTACTAGCGCATCATTTACTCAACAGTCTTAGATAAAACCAAATAGATTATTCATTCACCCCAAATCAAATTTTAAAGTACCCTTGCCCAAACAACCATCAACAACAAATTCAAACAACAATCTACTTAACTTATTAATAATTTCATCTCATACCTTTGTTATTTGATTTTCTCTTTTTATTTAAACCACATAAATTTTCCTTTTATAATTTATATTTATTTCTAACAAACTTTAAATTTTATTTTCTCATTCAGTGGTTGTTTCCTTTATTTCTACTTATTACTTACAATTATTCATTTTCATTTATTCGGGTCATGTAAGTTTCTTTTATTTGTATTATATTTAATGGACTTCTTAATTTCAATCATTTATTTAATGCTTACATTTCTATTATAATTAATTATAGTAACCCTTTTTTAATTACACTTAAATTCTTAACCTTATAATATCCATTCTCATAAGTAAAGGATTTTATTAATTCATTCACTAACATTTTGCAGTCATTTATTTTTCTTTTTTACTTAAAATTTCTCAATTCCATTAAATAAGGTCATGCCAATTTCCCCCCCTTTTCACTATAATTATTCATTTATTTATTATCGCATCATCTCATTTAGTTACCCTTTAATTACTTAAGTTTAAATCATCTATTTTTCATACTTACCTTTAATTATATTTACTTGGTAAAATTTCAATTAATACTTAAGTTTAAACATTAAATTCTCATTTATAATAGCAAATTCATTGAATACTTCATTCCCTACTTTTACTTGTACAATTTCATTACATTCCCTATTAAACATTTCAACTTTTAATATTTGGTAAGTTATATATGTTTTTAAAGAATATACTTGAAAGTTATACAAGTTTCTCATTTCCTATAGTAAATTTAACATTTAATAATAATATTCTTTATTTCATAAGTTATAATTTCAACTTTCATTTAAGACCATTTTTAACCTATCATTAAATCTCTTATTTCCTTTGGAGGTTTTAATTTATTAATTACCTATGTTTCGATTCACTACAATAATTGAAATAATTAATTAATGGAAATTTAAGAATTTAATACCGGGTTAAATTTTCACTTTATTTTAAAATAATAGATAAATATATTCTTACAACTTATATATCTCTAATTATTTTAAAACAATTTAAAATTTTAGATAATTTCAAAATAAATATGCAGTAGATTTTACTACAGTGGCCTTTCCCCTTCGAAACTCGAAAATGAAAGTCGATGATGCGGCCGCCATCACCGAAATCATTTTCCAGCAACAGAGAGGAAAGTACGAAACTTATTTTCTCCTAAATCTTCTTTAAACAATTCTTCCTAATTCAAAATGAAATATTTATATAGGAAAATATATATAACAATATTATTATACTTCAAAATCCTTTGAAAGCAAATTTTCAAAATCCCGGACTTAAGTCCTAAAATTTCCAAATTTCATTGATTTTATTTTCAATCTTATTTTACCTATTATATATAAATTTTATTCCTAACAACCAATCTATTGCACCCAAATATATATATCTTTTGGAAAATTTATTTTATATATATAGAAAATATAATAGGCAAAATTATTTCATTTACCTATATTTAAAACAAATATTATGTCGGTCTGTCATATTAAGTGTTTAGAAATCCCTATTGATGTCATAGCGTCCCATGCATCAACCAGAATTTATAAATACAAAACGGAACAGATTAACACAATATCAAAATCTTTTTATAACACTAACAAATACGCTCTCATATATATACACTCAGCGACTCCCATAGGGTATTACTACCCTATTAACGAAGAGTCAAACCCCACAAAGTCAAGGTTTATCGCTAAACCAAAGCTCTGATACCAACTGTAACGTCCCGCCTTTTCGCACGATTTAAACAGACACACATGTCGATTCAAACCATACGGAGGGCGGATTGTTATGGGGTAAATAAGAAAAAAAACAGAGAAGAAAAAACAAAATAGAATCTCACAGCGGAAGGATAAAATATAATAATAAAATATACAGTTTATAAAACTGTTTACAAAACATTTGATTCTTCTTTATACAATTAAATATCAGAGTTACACATACCAATAACAATGCAGCGAAATTAAATGGTGTAGTGGAATAATATAGTAGATACTAGTAATACAAATCTTCATCTTCATCCTCCAGAGCTAAATCCTCAAATCCTGAAACGCTCGGACTGACCCGAGCGAATTGAAAAGACAAAACACTCGAGTCAGAACTAAAAGATCTTATGTGAGTTAAATCAACCGGAGTAAATATGAGTGCAGTAACTCAAGAGATGCTCGGAATTTACATCTCCTAAGGATCCGTTAAACTATTTACTATGTAGTATATTGCGCTATTATAATAGTGTCTAATTGTAAAATAAACTTACTTTTTAATAGCGTTAAGGGGTTACCCAAATAGCCCTTAACACAGAATATATTCCCATAGTCTATACAGTACCGTAATCTCCCCCGTACGGGGCGTCGTCAGAGGGCACTCCACAGGTATGGTACAAAACAAAACTCGTAGTAATGGCTCGGTATGGTAGGTGACACGGCACAACAAGGCAATGCCAGGGTAGATATACCAATTGCTATCCGGGCTGGTGGAAACGCGTAGCCGCAGTTACCGCCCACCTCGAACAAACTCCCCCAAAATCAAAAATAGAAGTGGCCACTGAATCAATCCAAAGTCAAAGTATAATATCGAAGAGGAGCGTCCGATCAGAGGTATGACCTCATTGGCCCGAGAATCACTCCTGTTTTAGCCACCTTATGCCAACTCACGGGAGTCGGGTCCACGTATTTACCTTACAGGAAACGTCGCCACCACCTACTTCATTCTGGAATCTCCACCGCATACACGGTTAGTCAAAGTAGTTTTCGGTATCGACAGAGAATATGTCCATATCCGATCCCGGTCTCTTTGCCAACCCATCGTTATTATAACACCACGGTCATTTAAAAATAGTTTATACTTTAAAACCAGAATAAAATTTTCCATTTCAAAACTATGAATACGATATCAATTTAAACCCAAAACAATATGATATCATTTTATCTCAAATATAATTCTTTTCCAAAATCATGCTGGTTTAAAATTTAAAATATATGGAAACCAAATATTTGAAATATACTTTCAAAGCATAATATTTCGAAATTCAAAATTTTAAAACCATAACTTTTAAAACTTGAATGGTTTGGATATTCAACGGATGTACAATGAATAGTTTAACTTTAAAGTTACTTTGTAAAGAAAAATAATTTCCATGGCTTTCCGAATATATTTCTTTATTTAAAGTTTAAACCATAA
Organism: Allium cepa; assembly: GCA_030765085.1. Classification (NCBI taxonomy): domain Eukaryota; kingdom Viridiplantae; phylum Streptophyta; class Magnoliopsida; order Asparagales; family Amaryllidaceae; genus Allium; species Allium cepa. The sequence continues at coordinate 853,815,284 of CM060928.1, forward strand.
TTTAAATATCACCTCAAGTTCCAAAAACCCCTTCAATTTCTATATATATATATATATATATCCATTTGGAGTATTAATATTTCAAAAGTAAAGTTGGATTTTCTTCTTTCAATAATTAATATTCTATTATTTAGTCTTGAATATTCATATAAATTCCACAAATAAAACTCCAATTTCTAGCAATTAAATATTTTCTCAAATTTGCTTTATACTAGAATTTTCATTTTTAATTCATCTTGGAAAATCCAGTTATAAATATCATACCTTAAAATTTCCAAACTTAAACATATAAGATAAATTTCCAAATTCCATTTTCTAAATTTTTCATTTTTATTCAACAGGTTTATACACAACTTAATTTTCAAATTTTTACCTTCATATGTATATATATCGAAGAATAATATTTTATAAAATATCAAAATCAAATTTTTATAAACCGTATCCCATCCAAACCATAGAAATCACTTTAAAATAATTTATATATATACCACGGTGCCTGTATATAATTTTCTATCCTATGGTCAAGTGATACGGATATTTATTATTTCAATCCGCAATTTAAAAATAAAATTTTGCGGTTGTATATCATTTCAAACCATAACCCCGAATGAAATGAAAATGCATGATGACTTGCAGTTTAATGATATACAATAAAACATCCATCATCCAAATCACAATCATCATCCAATAATAAATCAATATCAATATATATCTGATAATATATAACAGGTAATAACTGGCAGTTATATTCAAAATAAAATTTAACAACTATTAAACTAACAGTTTATATTCAATAGTAAATTTTATAACTGTTTACTAGCAGTTTATATGCAAATAAATTAATTCTAACTATGAATTAATATGCAATAAATAAAATAAATTAACAGTTAAATTAAATAACACGATTTAACAGATATGATGAATAAACATGCCAAACAGTCATAAATAAATTTCTACTCATATCTAAAATAAATTTAACAAACATAAAAACTTTTAGAAGTTGTGAGTGGGTTAAAACACTCACCTTTTTAATTTAAATCAAATTTAAATCCGATTTAAACCCAAAAATTCGACGGTCTCCAAATCTATCCAAACCAGTGTCAAAAGATCTGGAATTTTATTAAGATCCTAACAAAAAAAATCTCGCGTGAAACGGAGTTCGTAGGAGAAAGTTATACGCATTAATGGTGATTGAAATTTCAAAAAAAAAATAGAAATAAAAGAACACCTTCAAGCGCCACGTCATCCCCCTTTCTTTCCCTCTCTCCCTCATGCGTTTTGCTTCCAGATTTTTCTGAAAAGTTTGAATTTTAGCTTTTGATTTGGTTTGGAATTTTTATTTGGATCTAGGATTTGTTTGTCTGCCATTGAGGAGGAGAAGGAGCTGATGAAATTTTACGTGCAGACAAATGAGAATAGGCGGAGGCTAGGGTTTAGCGGGGTATTTGTAGATGAAGTTGGAATAGACAGATGGATCCGAATTTAAATGAGTTCACAAGTTGTCAAATTTAAATTCCAATAATCCATTTATTTGATTTAGATCTTATTATGAATAAATGGTCAACTTACCATTCCTATCATTTCTGATTGCAATTAGCTTCAAATTTATTAACCAAACCTCCATATCAAATAAAGATTTATTGCAAAAAATTTAGTGTTTACCTTTAATTAAAGTAAATTCAATAAATTATAAAATCTTATTTCAAATGAAATTTTATTTCATTCGTATTCAATTCTCTTTACTAGATCAATCATCATCTTATGTATATATTTAACATTAGTATATATCAAATTACCCCAATTAAATAAAATTTTATTCCCAAATTGATTTACAGCCTAATATAACATTTGAATTTTATTCCCAATTCGTAAATTACTACCTTAAGTAAATTTTACGTTTCCCTTTTAATTTACATTTTCACCTTACGTTACTACATTAATTATCCTTAAAGTAACGTCTATTATTAATAACAATATTATAATTACTTACCATTTTATTTCATAAATTAATCCATTTATAAATATATGCACATCTACAAATTAAGATTCTAAATCCAATTTCTTATTCCGTCTAGGTTTCATTTCTTCACTTTATGAATAACTAGCATTTCCTATTCATTTGTTACATCTACTTATATTCACTTTATGAATAGTTTGATATTCCATTTATTACCAACTTTAATTATTGCAATTTATTATCTACATACAATTTGAATCTATTCATTTAATATAACAAATCAAATTTCCATTCACACCTTATTATCAACCCACAATTTATTGCAATTCATTATCTTAGATAGATTTTATACAATTAATATCAACTTTACATTAAATTTCTATCCAATGAATACTTATTCATCAATCAATTCAATATTTACTTTTCTTTCCCTCTATTTGATACTTAACCTAGTACACATTTAATGGGTAAACATAACATTGATTTATAATGCATTTCTCATTCATTTTTCATTTCATATAAATTCCTCTTTATTAACTAAGTCACATTAACCAATCAAAATAATTTTTTTTTCTATTTCAATCGATTACCAGTCTAGACTTAATATATTAAATAAACGGTTAACCTAAAACGATTGTTACCCCTTTAGCATTCAAATTCACTTACGACTATTATTAACACAATGTTGCCATTTGATTTATATATATTCAAATAAATTATATGAATGGGTAAAACTTTAAAAATTATCTTACCTGCAAATTTACTCACAAACATCCTAAATTACCAACTTGCAATTTATTTTTAATTACTAAATTTGCATTGATTATATCAAGTTGAGATTTAATACGTATTATTTCCTCAAATAAATAAATCTTTGGATTTAAATTCCCAAAACCATAAATTATGTCCTACCATAAATCTATGCTTTTATTATTTTACATTCACACTCCCGTTACTCTATAATAAATCACCAAGTAACGATATCCTAAACTAACATTAATTTATATATCAATCCTTATAACTCAATAAATTTGGCAAATATGAATAACCTTAACAATACTTGCACATATTATCTTACTTACAATAATGTAATATTAAACGTTGAATTTCATTTATTTTGCAATACTTCAATTCAATTAATAAATACTGCTCCTATACTTAAATCTATATTAACGAATCGTTAGATTTGGATCGATAGAAATCGGTTTACCAAAGCTTACGTACACATTACGTAAATAAACAACTATATAAATTTGCCACCTATTAGCTCTAAATTTTATTCTTAAGTTTGTTACCTATCAATTTAGATTATACTTCCATCTATAATGCAAATCTAAATCTCCTCTAACTGCATAAATTAGGGCAATTTATTGCAATTGATTTCCCATTAAACTTCATAAATTAACAAATTGAAACCTAAATAAAAACGTTTATTTATTTAAAAATCTTGTTGTTTAATTGAATTGACCATTCACGGATATAATTTACATTGTTCTCCAATTATTACTTAAATACATCACACAACGTTAAATCTATATTCAATACAATTTGTTGCCAAAATTAATTTAACGAAAACAGTTACGCCCTTAAAATTTCTCTTCGTTCATTAATTGCTAATTGTTATTCAATTAAACCCATTCATTTGATTTCCCTATTATGCATCAATTATAAACCCATCATCTTAAAGGTGATGTCTACATTTTATACTATAAATTTACCCCTTTATATTCCAATATCAATGAATGCTCACATACAAATTTAGATCTTAACTCCAATTAATTATTCCATTTAATCCATTAATTACTAACTTTAATTATTGAAATTTGATTGTCTAACATACAATTTGAACCTATTTTCAAATTTTCATAATTAATTAACCCTTACAATAGTTTACAAATAAAAGGGATTGTATTAAATAAATTATTTATTGTCCTGCATTTCTTTATTTCACCCATCTACATTCAATAACCATAATCAATATTTTATTTCATTGTTAAATCCAATACTTGCATTACTTTACTTATTCTAACTTATATCCAATGCAACAATTTCCACTATTTCTATTAATTACAATATATAGTTAAATTTGTAAATTCTAATTTCCCTTGGTACATCAAATTTCACATACTCTTTCATATAAATAAGTAAGATTTTTATTCCTTTCTAAGTTTAAATTAAAAATCCTATTAATTATATTCATTTTAAACATCGAATTTACATGGGTCGTTACAAATAGTCTTGTAAATTTCAAATATTGAAATTAGCATAATTGATTCATCACTCAACATGACCAAGTTATTTTTGATTTACTTAAAAAATTATCGCTTTGTCAGACTTTGTGATTTGGTACATATATGATGAAATGGAAATTCTAAATAATGCTTTAGAATAGACTGTTTGCAGATAACGACCAAAGTGCCTCGAAGTTGGTGGGAGCTATATTTTGGTTTATGACTGTTTAGATATAATCCAAGAATAGATGCGAAAATATCATTCGATAAGCATCAAAATCGAAAAAGTGTTTTGATAGAAATATCAAATAGTTTGATTGTCAACCAAAATGCCGAGGAAGCATTTGCTTATAAGAAAGATCATTAAAAGTATACTTTGTATTTCTTAATTGTAAGTAAACAACACATTGCTGATTTTAACAACGTATTTGAATTAAAATCAGTCTTAGTTATTTTAATACTCGATGTTTTGATTTGTAAGTGATGTCTTTTATAGTAAGTATAAAAGATATAGGGAATGTCGCAAATGATATACAAGGGAACCCTATTAAAGAATTTAACATGGAACATGAAAGATGGATAACTTATGCATGGCAACATGAATTATCGTACATGTTATGTTGTCTATGATATTGTGAATTATTCATGTGTTTGGTACGTTAAGCAAATATTAAATCCGAATGATATCACTGAATGATAGTTTAGAGTGTTTTCATGTAATTATGGAATACTAGAGAATTGTTTACAGAAATAATGAACTCCTTATGAAGGGGTGTTTGAACTCAAACTTCTCAAGTGATATTGAGTATAGTATGTCAATAATAAATTTAAGTTAAAAATGTTTAATTTGGATTCCAAATAAAAGATTGTTGCCGATCTAATGGAAAAGGCTTAGTACATTGCCTTGAATAGGCAGCAATAGAGAAATGTATATAAATATAAATGCACAAATGTATAATTGAGCCGTGATGACTCCAAATATTGAGAATCCCATAACATGTTATATGATAACAGTTTGACTATATAGTTCATAAAAGAACTTATAGCTCACGAGAAGTTGAGAGACATACTTTAAATCATTCCGCATGATCAAGGTAGTTAATCAGTGTTGGAGAGAATTGATTGACAGAGTAGATAATTAAAACATAATGGCATACCCTTTCACTGAGGACTGACCCAATGGGTTTTGAGAAAATCGATTCCAAACTATGAAATCGCCAGTATATTAATTGCGGCAGCAATGGAAAAATTGGAATAAGATTTCATACTTGATCCTTAATGAAAGTGGAAGATTGATAGAGTTACGGTATGCTCTAGGTGCAATTATGTAATATGTTACATATATCTAACACAATAACCAATCTTGTTTGAAATCAAATGTATTTTCTTTCTATTATATACTTGATATAATATGGTTATATTTATTAATTAATTTAATTAAAAGTATATTTAATAGAAAATTCTTAAATGGTACGTTTTGTGATAGTAGTTACAAAGTATTGTAACCATGAGTAATTTATACAAATGAAAACAAATATGCCATTTTAAATGTTCCTAGTCAAGATGCATCAAGACTGAATATCAATGTATTCATTGAGACTATAGAACATAACATCCTTCAAATGTTGGACAGTATATTACTCATTGTTGTTGGGGGCATGCACTAGTACAAAAAGTGCATATTGCTTGGTCTCATTTGCATCGCTGGAAGTAAAAACTGATGCAAATAGAACTATTTGCATCAGTTCTATCTTAATAACCGATGCAATTGGTACGTGGAAAGCAATAGGTAAAAAAAAAAATCAAATTTGCATCAGTTGTCACCAACAACCGATGTAAATACGTCGATGCAAATAGTTTTAGTCGCATCGGTTCTAAAGTCAACCGATGCAACTACATGTTGATGACAAAGATATGAAATTTAGGTGGGAAATAATGAAAAATTGGCTCCAAAGTTGCTAATTTTTGATGACAAATGAACTCCTTCCTCCTTAATAACCCACTCCCGGAAAAAAAAGATAATTAAGTTATGGCGATAACGAATCTTTCGAAATTGAAGAATCAGTGGCGAAGTTGTCCAAAACAATCGCTGACCTAATCGAAGAAGGCGTTGATACTGACAAGGGCATCCCAATTCCTATTGTGCATAGTGCTGCTTTGGCGAGAGTAATCGAGTACTGTAATAAACACGCGGAAGAGGAAAATAAGAAGAAGGAAAAGGCTGCTGAGAACGATGCTTTCGCTGATTGGGAGAAGGAATTCCTAGGTGCTGATTTTGATGACCCCGGTGCAATTCTTACTGTAAGTTTTGTTTCTGAATTCTTTTTGTTGATGTTATCAATTTTTTGCTTTGAAATGTTTCTTTGCTTTTGCTGATAATCAAGATCTTTGTTTTTTACTTTTGTAATTTATTGACCAAATCAAATCAAGAAAGAACGTTAAGATTCAATTAATTGAAGGCTTCGATGCTGCTACCAATTCGATGTTTTGGAGTGATCAATAACCGATTGAGAATCTCCTTTCCCACTATCTTCCATTCAACAGTAACTACAGACATCCTCGAAGAGAGAAATAATCATGCTAACCCGACAATGGTGGAGCTGTTATCCCCTTGTAATTGACGCTCGACCAAACTTCAGCTTAGAATCTGTGCTACCGATCTATCCCCAAGTGTTATTAGGTGGTTCGTACCCAAACTCCGTGAAGATGTGTATTGCTCCCGTAAAATCTTATATTTTAATACTTGTGTTTTGCAGCAATTGTTTACAGTTTGTTTTTATCAGTTCCGCTCTAATGTAGTTTGGAGTTTTAATCCATTAGAAGTTTCGCATATTGTGCTAAATCCATTTATGCCATACTAATATTGTCATCACAATATCCACTAACTTATCGAATGATTTGTTGTTGTGTCCGTCGAATAGTTCGTTGAATATGTCATGAATTTCATTACTCCTAATATTTGGTAGCTGTAGTATTGTCATTTTGGGTGCACAATTTGTCATTTTGGGTGCACATACAGTATTCTAGATATGTTTGCACAATGTAATCTCATTTTGTTATCTCCTTGACCTAATTCCACATTGATTTGAAAGTAAATCCCATTTGTAATTTAAAATGTTACTTAGTTATTCTTTGTTTTTTACCTCTTTCCCAAAGAAAATTATGGATATATATTCACTCATTTATAAACCAGTTTTCTAGTTATTTTAATGCTGAGGTGTGTGGATGCTTTAATATGGACTAATTTTATAAATCGTTTTGTAGTAATAAAAAATTAATTGATTGTTATTACGATTATTATGGTGGTTTATTTTGATGCCTCCGGGTCTTACTTTTGTATTTCATTGTTTTGAGGCTTAAGCAAGTTGAAGTATGTTTAGCAATTTGGATTCGATATTTTTACCATAAGTCGAGAGCTAAATTTACACATATACTCTCCACAGTTGCTGCAGTAGCAGATGGACTAAAAGCATGGGACATACTAAAAGAAAAGGCACGTAGTATTGATGTAATTCTCATGGAAGTTGAGTTGCCATCACTCCCTGGTATTGATCTTCTTTCTTTGATCATGGGTCATGAGATTTGTAAACATATTCCTGTTATAAGCAAGCCTACACTTTCCTTCAATTTACTTCTGGAGGATTGGCAATATAGTAAAACATGCCTAACTCTTTTAATTTTGCAGTGATTTCCTACGATGATTCTGTGAACATGGTTTAAAAATGCATGTTAAAAGGAGCAGCCGATTTCCTTGTCAAACCCGTTCGAAAAAACGAGATGAGGAACTTGTGACAACATGTTTGGAGAAGTCGCAAGGTATGCGAAATTCTTCCTTATATCTTTGCAGAATTTGTAGATGTATCTTTCATTTGATAACTTGACCAGTTATGTATGTTGTATTGTGTCCAGTTAAGTGATGTCCAGGAGGCGATAAAAAATGTTAAAGGCGATGATACCAAGAAAAAGCTTAAGAATGTGGAGAACAATAAGGAATGCATCGAGAAAAAGAGTTATACCGAGGTTAGTTCTTCCCTTGTACATGGAACTAGCTTTAGTCATAGACATGTTTTCAACATGAATTCAACAGTGCCATGAGTTGATTTTTATTGTTAGATTAAACATGCTCTCTTTGTGATTGTGTAATGTATAAACCTGTCAGCCTTAACAAGCAATGTCTTGAAATTATTTGATCAAAGATCCCTCTTTATAACATATTGTGGTTAATTATTAGTTTTGTTTATGCAAATGAATATTTATGTTTATATTTGCATGGATCTATATATTGACACTACAAGTTTTGAATTCTTTTGTGTAGAGTTGTAAAAGTTCAGATATGGAAGCTCAGAGCATCTTCAAACAAAATAGGCTACCACTTAGTGATACTTCGCTTATTTCCGAAAATCTACTCCCAAACTCCAGAGCACAAGATCATCATGATAGTAAAGAGCATGGTACTACTTAATCCATATTCCACATTTCTTTTTTGAAATGTAAAACCCTTCTCCAAAACTAATACATTAGCTTACCATGGGCAGCAATACCACAACTCCCTGAAGAAGAGTATTCTTGTGCGGAAGTAGAAAACACAGCAAATCAGGATGCGAAACCTATAGATTCTAGTGCTGAAATAGAGGACCGAACCTGTATCGACTTGATTGGTGGTATAAATAATAGACAACAATTGTGTTATGGAATGGCGGTTTCCCATAATGTAAATTACATGAGAAAATCAGATTCTCCACCACATTTGGAACTATCGCTGAAGAGATACGGACATGCCAGTAATAACATGGAGGAAGACAAATCAGATAGTCATGCTCTAAACCACTCCAATTCCTCCCACTTTTCACTGTAAATGTATATGCATTTTTTAATTTGATGAAATATTGTGGTTATTGTCCGAAGGCCCCTTTGGCAACAACTTATTTTGAATCCTCCTTAGCAGTTTCTAAGTAGTTTCCAAGTAAAAATGTTTTGATTTAATCTGACTCTGAAATTGGAATAAGTTAATTTTAATGTTTGACTATTATCACTTATAAGTAATGAATGTATAGTAAATTACAATTTGATATATTTATGTTCATGAAGCATTTATTGTTATAAAGACGCAAAACTATTTTAGTCATTCGCTTGATAAAAGTAACTTTTGAAGTTCGTTCTTAAATTTTAAGCAACATATAGTTGCTTCTTGAATACTTCCAAGTTATTTTTGCTAGTTATTTATACATGGAGTTTCCAAGTTGCTTCTTGAATACGGTTACTTTTGTTATTAATCTTCATTTGGAGTTCTTCATAGTTGATGTCTTTCTTCCATTTTTCTCTTCATTGTTTAAATCAACTGATCATTCAAGCGTAGCTTACAGAGTAGTTATATGATAATGTTTCTTTGCTGTTAATTTATACGTACGTGTTAAACATAAAAGGATGTCATTCAACATGTGAAATAGCTAATTGTCCTATGTACAGTGTCTGAAGAATTTTCAGTAACTCAATGTGAATTAACTATAGGGATATTGATACGATACTTTGAGGATATTATTAGATTATTGATTAGACCTATTGCGATTGCTTGCTTTATATCCTTATTCTATTTTGTATGAGATCCGGTCATATAACATGCATGTATCTAATAAAGTTATCATTACACGTATGTTATTAATAGTTTTGCAGCTAATATAGATATAAGTAAACATATGCCATTGTTGGAAGTGTAGCTAGAATGGTTATTAATACACACATTATGTTGTCAAATGTGTAGCCAACATAGTTATTAGACATGTGTTATTGTTAAGTGTGTAGCTGGTTATGTGTATACACATATTTTTCGTTAATATTGTAGCTGATATAGCATTAGACATATGTTATTGCTGTATATATCAATGATATAGTACCGTTTCACAAAATTTGATGGAAAATCATTTCTTGGATATATGGTTCAAGGTTTAACTATAGAAGATCAGAATTTGAAGTAAAAGATGTTGGTTATTCCAATAAGTGCATTTAACTGTTGTTACTGAGACATAAAGTCATAATTTGACAGTTCATTGCGTTTTGTTTATGACTAGCCTTCTAATATAGCAAGAAGTTGCACTTTTGCATTTTAACCGAGTGGATTATTTCTTTTCGACATTGGAGATTCAAATATTCAGTACTTTTATTATTTCAGCCCAAGTAATTTTTTTCCATGATTGTTTTCATCATTATATATATTTGATTTGGACTTGTTATAAGTAGCATTGGTGTATTGGTTACTATGTACGCATTATAACTAGTTGCTTAACTTCTAGGGGTCATATATTACTGCTAACTAGATTTTGAGTAATGGAGGAGAAGTATGAGCCAATAAAGGAGTTGGGTTCGGGTAATTTTGGGGTGGCCAGATTGGGAAATGATAGGAAAACTAAAGAGCTTCTTGCTGTCAAATATATTGAACGAGGAAAAAAGGTGCATGATATTCTTGATTACTGCTTCTTCTTTTCATCTTTTACATCACTACAACGTTAGAAAATTAAATTTTCTGTTGTTTTTTGCAGATTGATGAGAAAGTTCAAAGAGAAATCATCAATCATAGGTCTTTGAGGCATCCTAATATTGTCTGCTTTAAGGAGGTAATAGTAGGAAAATGAGATTACAATTTTGTTAATTTATGCTCTAGATTTATGTAACAGTAGGTATATGGTGGTGCAGTAAGTTAGATAGTTGTTGTATGTTGATGGAGTAGTGGTTGATGTATGTGGAAGTGGAAAGGAAGTATGATGGCAGGGTAATGTAGTGATATGCAAAGGTAAGGAAGCAGTGATATGCAAATGTATGCACAGTGTGAAATCGGCAGGGTAATGTAGTGGTTTTGGTGATTATGGGTGTGCAGGGTATGAGACAAGTGGGTATGGTTGATATGATGGTAGTAGGAGATAAAATTGCAAAGAGATGATGATGCTAGCAGCACTGAAGTTTGTATGTAATGTGAAGAGGTTGAGGTAGCAGTCGTTGATCACACTGTGATAGGTTAAAGGCAGGAAGGGATGAAGATGAAGCGGTGGATGATAAGTTGCAACGGAGTGGCTGATGTCTGGTGGGGATTGATGGGTTAGCAGCAGTTGAGGGAAGTGACGTGTAGCAGTTTCAGGTGTTATATGCACAGATATGCAGCAGTTAGGGGTGATGTGACATGAAGTGCACAGTTGCACAGTAGTAGTGGAAGTTGGCAAGGCAGTAGTATATGTATGCTGGAAGGTGGTGATGCAAAGAGGATGAAGGCTTGTGGTTGATGTATTGGTTGCTGGAAGGCAGGCTGCAAGCAGTGGTATGTTGTGAGATGCAGGTGTGAAAAATGGGGGAAGTAAATGTACGTAGGGGACTGTGGTAGAAGTTTGATGAATGATTATATGGAGCGGTTGTGTGAGTGTCTGAAGGCAGGAGGAGGTTGAGGTGAATGTATGTTGATGGATGATGTACAATTGATGGACAGAGAAGTAGTGGATAGTGGCAATAAGGAAATATGCAGGTTGTATTGTAAGTAAGGCAGTGAATATGCATAGTGAATGGTGGAGGTGGAGTAAGGCAGGTGGTAGATGTGGTTATGTGTAGTTGTTGTATAAGTGGTAGCAGTGTGCAGAGGGGTGATGATGTTTGATGATAGGAGTGAGATGATGGTAATTGCAGTAGTAGTAAGGTGGAGGTGAATCCGTGAATGTTGATGTGCATAATATGTGTGCAGGGATGTTGAATGCTTCTTGCTGTCAAATATATTGAACGAGGAAAAAAGGTGCATGATATTCTTAATTACTGCTTCTTCTTTTCATCTTTTACATCATTACAACATTAGAAAATTAAATTTTCTGTTGTTTTTTGCAGATTGATGAGAAAGTTCAAAGAGAAATCATCAATCATAGGTCTTTGAGGCATCCTAATATTGTCTGCTTTAAGGAGGTAACAGTAGGAAAATGAGTTAGTTATTGCCATTCCATGGTACATCGCTAAATATTCAACTTCTCATTTTAAATATTTGCTACCATTGATATTTTATTTGTCAAATATGTTTAAAAAAAAATTATTTTATCATATGTATGAGCAGAGGGGATGATGGATAGATAGTCAGAGCGGGGGTGACAGTGATGAATGGATCAGTGGGTAAATTTGTTGATGAACTGGAGTTGTATTGGAGGACTGTAGTGGTTCATTTGTGATTGTAGTGGTTTGTAAATTTAATTTTGAATGATTGTAATATTGCATGAATAATTGTTTTTTATAATCAATAATATATATATAGTCTATTTGAGTACTTTAATAATGGTTTCTGAGAATGCAAGTACTTTAATAATGGTTTCTGAGAATGACTTTTTTACATCAAGTATAAACAGCTGATGCAATAGTGGGATTAGTTGCATCGGTTGTTATAAAAAACTGATGCAATAGAGGGATTAGTTTGCATCGGTTTTCGACAACAACCTATGCAACAAGTTCCTTTGTTGCATCAGTTTTCATTACAACCGATGCAATATGGGGGTTGTGTCCAAGCAACCAACCATGATATTTTGCATCAGTTGTTAGTAACAACCGATGCAAAAAGAACTTTTTTGCATCGGTTTCAGAACTGATGCAAAAGTGTTAAGCCTGTTGCATCGGTTGCATATGCATCGATTGTTGAACTGATGCAAAAAGGGGGTAAACAACCGATGCAAATGGCCTGTTTTGTAGTAGTGGCACCAAGGGGTTACATATTGATAGTTATTGGATTATAGTTGAATGACTCACTCGATAGTTTTCCACTGGTTAATATAAGTAAGATCAAATAGAAAATATCGACGTTACTGATTTACATAGTTCTCGATCTGATAATACCATGGATCTTCAATATAAAAGCTCCATTATGATAATAGTCAAATCATGGCATGGCGTTCCATCGAGTGACTATAGTTGGGTCGAGTAGAAATATTGGAAATGAAGTACTATTTAACATAGGATTCATCTCCTCAATTATATAGGGTTAGTATCTTAGTCAACACAGTCAACTCAAAGTCAAAGTCTCTGGCTAGAGCATTTTGGCTGATAATAATTGTTATTATTGAACCATGGACTTTGTATTTGGACTATAGAGTTGAATTTAGATGATATTGGAATTTTAGCCATTACCAAATTCCATTTGTCCAAAGTGATATAGTTTCGACAAATAGTGTAAATAACTGTCACAATCGGGCAACACTTTGTGATAACCCGGATTTTTGGGTATCAGATAATTGGATAATTATCTGATTTCAACTATTGGAAACACTGATTTTATTTGATTTAACAAATGAAATTTTGCATCAGGTTCGACCCGATCCTCACCCGAGACCTTCTCGAGTACTTCCCCTTTTCTTTACCTTTTTTAACACTTGTTAAAACTAAAACCTGTCAACATGTATTACACTCACGTTCCTACATGAAGAAGAACCCTAGCAAAACTACAGAAACCCCGAGACCTTCCCCGAGACAACATTCTCTTCCCATAACACTTACACCAAAACCCATCATGCATGTGCACCGATCAACGGCGAAGTTCCGGCCTCCAAGACCACCGTTGACAAGTCGACCTCAACCTACTCTTCTGATTCCGACCATACAAAGATCACCACAAACTCAGAATCGAAATTGAGCAATTTCGAACAAACTAGAACGAAAATCAATCACCTGAAACTTCATCTCCCGACGTTGCCGATCACCAGTGCTCATGAAACTCCAGCCACACCCTCTCCGGCCTTCCATGCTTCCATCCCCCAAGTCCGATGAATCCCGATGCCATAGAGATGACGCAGTCATCCAAACTTCAACCTCGACCTAAACTGGGTATTAAATCCAATTTTGACCAAGTGTCGATGCCACTGTGGGTAATAAATCCACTTGACAATTTTCCCGAGCTCGCCTTCACCCTGGCCTCCTCCAGTGGTGATCTCGACCCTCCCGAGTCCTCCGACCACCAAAAATAGCCCAAAACACACTTTCTGATCAAACCCGAAATTCTCACTGGATCCCAAACTAAAAATTGTGATTTAACTCTTAAAAATCATGATTTAAGATGGGGATTCATATTATATAAATAAAATAAAGAATTGTGATGATTTAATTTCACCATGTTTTATGTTTTCACTATTCTTCTTGAATTTCAGATAATATTTAAAGAATATCATACTTATAACTATTTTTGAATTAAAGATCTTTCCATTTTAAACAATTTCCGTTTGAATAGCAAAGTCTAAAAAAATTAGAAGATGAGATCCTAACTTTAAAAAGTTTGGAAACCTATTTAACAAGAACAGGGAACATCTCCTGGTCCAGATATGCACACATACATTAATATAAATATACACAGACATGCAAGCCTAATATTTACCCATGCAAACCATTTCACATCATTACATAATACATTCATCACATGCAACAATTAAGCAAGTAATTAGTTTGTTTACTCTCCTGTAATGATGAGAAGATAAGGTTTGAAGCAGTTTTGAATTTTGAAAACTTGAATTGCTGTGATCTTTGAAAACTGGTTACTGGGAAACTTGTTTTAACTGAGATGATCTTGATTTGAAGCTGAGCTGAATTTACTTGCTGAGATGATCCAGGCTTTGATTTAATTGGAAGCTTGCTTAGTTGATTGCTTTGATTTAATTTCTATTTTGCTAACCTTTTGTTTACAGGTTTTTGATTTTGAGTTTCTCTAGTTTTAAAAATGTTTACCGGCTTTGTTCTAGTTTTTCAAAGAAGATAGTAAAAAGAAATGGAAGAGAAGAGATAGATATATATAGACTTAACTTATGATTTTTAAAAATTAAAGAAAATAAAAATAAAAAGGTGACACTTATTTAATTTGTTTACATTTGTCACTTGCAAATATTTATTAACTTACACTTGTTATTAACAAGATTTCATAATTTAACACTTGTAATTATGCATGTTTTAATAAATTTTAAAATGGTTTATAAAACTTTTATATTAAATTTTCAATTTAGTAAATACATTTCTCATAATATATATTAATAAAATCTTAAAGAAAATAATATGAAACCAATTATATTCTAAATAAAATCATATATAATATATTTTAAATCCAATATTATTTTAAGAGATCTACCTTTTGAGTTTCAAATTTAAATTCAAATTCAATTTAAAATCCAATTTAAAATCAACTCATATATATATACACACATACATACATATAAACAAACACATATAATAATGCTATTTAAAGTCTTATATATGTATACATATAAACAATCCACTATTATTTGTTTTGAAAGAACAATTTTTCCAATTTTGAATAACTAATAAAAGAGATTATCACATATTTATTGCTTGAAATTTTCGGGATATCACATTCTTCCCTTCTTAAAAGAATTTCGTCCCCGAAATTTAAACGCAAATGATAATCCAAAAACTTTTTATTTCAAACATTCCAAGCATACAATCAGTCATACACTAACAACCAAACAAACAATTCATTCAAACAAACATTACTAGCTATCCGGACACAATTCCGGATAAGCTTTCCTAACACTATCCAAAGTTTCCCAGGTGTAGTCTCTGGGATCCTTTCTCCACTGCACTTTGACCAGCTTCACCACCTTGTTTCTGAGTTGCTTCTCGTCTTGATCAACTATCTGGACTGGATGCCTGACTATAGATAATTCCAGTTCGATCCCTAAATCTTCTGGCACTGCTGGCTCCACAATAAGAGATGGGTCGTGCACGTATTTCCTTAGATGATATACATGAAAAACATTGTGAATTCCAGCCATCCGGACTGGCAATTTAATCCTGTAGGCCACAGCACCAATTTTCTCAAGCACTCGGAATGGTCCAATATACCTTACAGCAAGTTTTCCCGTCTTTCCAAATCTGATCGCTCCTTTAATCGGGGAAACTTTGACAAAGACCAAATCTCCGACTTTGAATTCAAATTTCCTCTGTCTCTTATCCGCATAACTCTTCTGGCGATCCTGGGCTGCTTTCGTTCTCTTTTTGATAAGCTCCACCTTCGCAGATGCCTCACGGATCAAATCTAGACCAAGAACAAGACGATCTCGGACTCTACCCAACTGGACGGTGATTTATAAGGTCTTTCATATAAAGCTTCATAGAGTGCCATCTTGATATTCACTTGATAACTATTATTGTACGATAATTCCACTAAATGTATATGGTCCTCCCAAGATCCACCAAAATCCAAAACACAAGCCCTCAACATATCCTCAAAAATTCTATTCAGCCTTTCCGTTTGTCCGTCGGTCTGGAGATGATACGCTGTACTCAAACTTAATCTTGTACCCAAAGCAAATTGCAAAGCTTCCCAAAATTTGCTGGTAAAGATTGGGTCGAGGTTGCTTACTATGCTGACAGGAACATCATGCAGTCTAACAATCTCCTTCAAGAAAATCTCTACTAAAGACGCTGCAGATCTGGTTGCCTTAACCGGAATAAAATGGGCACTCTTGGTCAACCAGTCTACAATTACCCATATTCCTTTATTTCCTTTTCTGGTCCTTGGCAAACCGTCGACAAAATCCATAGATATCATTTCCCACTTCCAATTAGGAACTTCCAGAGGCTGCAACAAACCTGCGGTCTTCTGCTGATCACCTTTCACCTGCTGACAGATCGCACATCCATTGACAAAAGCAGCAATATCCTTCTTCATGCCTGGCCACCATAAGACTCTCTTAATATCCTCATACATCTTTGAAATCCCCAGGTGGATACTCAACCTTGATTTGTGGCTTTCTCGTAGAACTTCCTGCCTTAAGCCATCCATATCTGGTGCACACAAACGACCGTTAATCCTCAAAACTCTTTGATTGTCTATCTTGGAATCTGAATATCAACCATCCTTAGTTCCAAGAATCAATTCCTCGAAAGATCTATCTTTCATCTGACTGCTTATGATCTTTTCCTGAAGAGACGGAACAACTTCCAATATAGATAGAACTGCATTCCTACTCAGAGCATCAGCCACAACATTCGCTTTCCCCAGAGTACAGATGATATCCAAATCATAAGATGCGAAAAATTCTACCCACCTCTACTGCCTCAAATTCAGATCCTTCTGGGAGAAAAGGTACTTCAAAGTTTTGTGATCCGTGAAAAGCTCGAACTTCTCTCCCAATAGATAGTGCCTCTAGATCTTCAAAGCAAAGACGATAGCCAACAATTCCAGATCGTGCGTAGCACAATTCTTTTCATGAGGCTTCAATTGCCTGCTTGCATATGCAATCACTTTTCCATTCTGCATCAGCACAGCACCTAGCCCAACTCCATAAGCATCCATGTAGACTTCGAACCTGCTCTTACCATCACAAATAGCTAAAACAGGTGCGCTGGTCAGCCTTGCCTTCAAATCCAGGAAAGCTTCTTCACACTTGGGGGTCCACTTAACCTTTGCTCCTTTTCAAGTTAATTTGGTTAAGTGTGAAGAAATCTTAGAATAGTCCCGGATAAACTTCCTGTAGTACCCTGCAAAACCTAGAAAACTGCGGACTTTCGTAGGAGTCTACGGTTGCTTCCACTCCTGGATAGTAGCCACCTTGGCTTGATCTACAGAAATACCCTCTCCAGAAATAATATGCCCCAAAAATCTGGCTTTCGATTTCCAAAAATGGCACTTCGAAAAATTAGCCTTCAAAATAAGCCTCCTTAAAGTCTCCAACACTATTCCCAAATGTCGCTTGTGCTCCTCTTCAGACTTAGAGTAGGCAAGAATATCGTCGATGAACATGAGCACGAGCTTATTCAACACGTCTCAAAAAACTCGGTTCATCAAATCCAAAAAATAAGTATGAGCGTTGGTCAGCCCAAAAGGCATAACCAAACACTCATAAAAACAATTGGGTCCCATGAACGCAGTCAAAGGTATACTGTCCTCAGCTACCTTTAACTGGTGGAAATCTAAAGCTAAATCCAACTAAGAGAAAACAGAAGCCCTATAGAGTTGATCAAAAAGATCATCTATATGGGGCAATGGATACTTATTCCTAATGGTAACCTTCTTCAACTCCCGATAATCCACACAGAATCTCAAAGACCCATCCGACTTGGTCACAAAGATTACGGCAGAACCCTAACTGGAAAAACTGGGCCGGATCAATCCTTTCTCTAAGAAATCTTGGGTCTGCTTCACCAGCTCTTCTCTCTCTCGGCGCCATCCTTCTACTGGGTTGAACAACAGGTATTGCTTCCAAAACAAAATCTATCTGAAACTCCATCTCCTAATGTGGGGGCAAACCCTTAACTTCCTCAAAGACATCCGGAAAATCTCTGACCACTTCGATGGACTCTACGCCTTATGGAGATGCCTAGATTCCATGCAAAAGATTACTCAAGTGAACTTCGAAACTATCGCAAGTCACTTTTGCGATTCTTTCCAACTCAGTTTCCAAAGTCACAGTTCTCTCTTCACAAATCAAAAGAGCCTTATACTTATCCAATCAATCCATTCCCAGAATAAGGTCAAACCCTTTGAAATCCAATACAAATGGGTCGCAAGAAAAACTATGAGACAGATAAAAAATCCTTAGGTCTCTACAGATCTTATCTAACTTGGTTACCCCGTCTATAGGATTAGATACAAAAATAGGACGGTCTACCAAACTAGGGGAAAAATGAAACTTCTCTACCGAATCCAAAGAAACAAAACTAAGTGATGCACCAGAATCAAACAGAACTCTAATAAAAATACCATCCAAAAGCAAAGTACCTTCCAAAACTCCTTTTCCTTTAGAAGAAGTTGATGGACCAACTTCTTCAATAGCAAACACCTTGTTCTGCTAGGCCTTCTGAAGAAGTAGACAAGCCTTCACCATGTTTCCTGGCTGATGACATTTGAAACACAAGGATTTCTGAACCAATGCTGGAGCGGGTCCACTCTGACGCTGCTGCTGATGAGATCTACCCATAGGACACTGCTTAGTCAAATGTCCCTCTTGTTGACACACATAGCACTTACAAGGTCCAATGTTTCCACCCTGCTACCATTTTCCTTGCTTCTTCCAATTTGGGTTGAATTTTCTTTTATTTGGATTGGAAGAAGTTCCACTTGCTGCTGCAGATGCCAATGGTTTCTTGTTCATAAGCTCCTCATATCTTAATGCCATGTCTATCAACTCCACGCAAGATCCCTTAAGATGAGCCGTCATCTTCTCGTAGAACTCAGGCCTCATTCCTTCAACAAACATCACATTCTTCTTGAGGGGCGCGTCGATCAAACCAGGTCCGTAGCGAGATAATTCATTGAACTTGTTCGCATGTTCTGAAACCGACATACTCCCTTGCTTCAGATCTAGAAAACCTCTATATAGACGAGTCCTTCCAACTGTAGGTATAAATTGTTCCTCAAATAATTCCTTCAACTTACTCTAGGAAATATCGTCCTCTGAAATATTTGTTGTAACTGCATCCCACCAAGCTGCAGCTCCTTCTTGAAGTAGCCATGATGCCATGACTCTCTTTTTCTCATCAGATAAATCCAAACTCTTAAAAATGCGCTCACGCGAGCATAACAAAGCCTGAACTTCTATAATGGACTCCGATCCTTTAAAAGGTTTTCCTCCCAGATTGGTGAAATCCTTACACAAAAGAGCAAAGCTTACTCAAGGCGGTGTTGGATTTATAGCCTCGCTAGTAGTCTGACCTCTTCCACTATTGGTCGTCGTGCTACCTACAACTCTGCCTCTCCTTCCTCTTGAACTCATGTTGGCAACCTGGATAGGTAACCCAACAATTTAGATAGGTATGTAGTTATATAAAAATTACAAATACGCGCTCTCAAGATAGACACTACTCCAAAGCCTAGGTATTATCTCAACCTAGTGCTCTGATACCAACTATGATGACCTGTCTTTCATTCCACAGAAAGATGCATCATCGATAAGAAAGAAATAGGTAGAAAAAGATTATATAGAAAGAAAAAACGACAATATCAAAACCTCACAGCGAAAATGGAACAAAATATAATATATCACATAACTATTACATAGTCATTACATCAGAGTTACACAGTTACACAACATTATCACATATGATAGTCGTAAGGACATGTCTATCCATTACATCCCAAAATACAACAGACAAAAGACACAACAAAGTGGAAAGATGTATAGATACGCCAGGACTCCTGCTCCAGGCTTTCCAAAATTCGTCAAGCAAAACCTGATCACTTGGCTACTCATAAAAATTTGAGTACTCAAGAGTTTAAGAAAAACAGAATAAACTTCGGGTCAGACATGGGTCTGGTGTGAGTAAATGGTTTAGTTGTTTGACTTGAAAAAAAACCTTTGAAATAAAAGGTATCTCGTAAGACTCTCCGCAAATAAATATAGACAAGTTTTTCCCTTACGATAAATAAAACATTTGATAGGAAATCCAGTTATATTATAATAGTGTCTAGGGTTATCAATATAAAATACAGAAATAGCTGGAATGCTTAAATCTCACG
The DNA here is from genome assembly GCA_030765085.1 of Allium cepa. Lineage (NCBI taxonomy): Eukaryota > Viridiplantae > Streptophyta > Magnoliopsida > Asparagales > Amaryllidaceae > Allium > Allium cepa. The sequence continues at coordinate 853,835,934 of CM060928.1, forward strand.
TTCCAACATAGTTGGGCACAATCAAACCGTACATGCACTTATTTGAGATTGGATTCCATACAATGGCAGGGCTACTGGGGTACTTCCCATTATAGTACATGGTCTAGATCACCGTATCGAGGATCCACCTTGATCTCCTACATCACAAAGCCGGAGCTACCCCTTACTGGATAGTTCGAATAAGACAACCCCGCGGTTGTGGCCAAATAACCGCCCACACGGCCGAATAAAAGGGACCTCTAGACAAGGGAAAATCTTATCCTACTTGGGCGCTACCCACTTAGCCTTGTGTGCACCTCCTCTGTTTTAGCCATTCTCGGTTGACGAGGCTTAAGGCTACGATTACCTTTTAAGGACACATCTTGGAATGCTCATCGTTCTCCATTGGCGATGGTCTGATAGCATCATCCATACAAGTTCGTTTCGGGTTCGAACAAAACCGAAGGCATTATCTCGTTACAATTATTTTTGGAATCACCCTCAAAGTTAAAGACAATAACCCTTCCACTCTGAAACTTTATCTCGATCTTCTCTTGAGATTTCACGACCTATCGTTTAATTTGGATCGATGTGGTTTTCAAATAATCAAATTTGATATCTGATCCAGGTCTCATCGAAATCCAAACGCCATTTTAAAGGTCAAGTTGTTTAAAGTTTAAACAATTTAATTCAATTCAATACTTTGAATTAACACAGCATTCATCACAGATAAATAACATACATTTATCATAGATATATCCAATATCACATCACAGAATATCTCATATTATCATACTATGGATATCAATCAATCCAGACATTTTATACAATCAGTCATCCGTAAGCAAGACTTATTAATCCATATTATAATTAATTTTATTAATTCAAATTAGATTAATTATTTAAGAATTAATTACCTAATCTTACTTAATTAATCATTAATTAATTACAATCATTTGAACTAATTAATCATTCTCTAATTACTTTACATATCAACTAATTAGTCTTTAATTACTGATTAATTATACTTAATTATTAATTAATAAACCTTAATTGTTAATTAATAACCCTTAGATACAAATTAATTAATCCTTAATTACCAGTTAATCAACCCGTAATTACCAATTGATTAATCTCTAATTACTTAATGAATGCTTAATCACTAATTAATTAATTTCTAATTACTTAATTAATTAATCTCTAATCATGAATTAGTTAAACTCTAATTAATTAACGTAAACCCTAAATTATTTAATTAATCCTAAATCATTAGTTAATTAATCTTTAAATCATTAATTAATTAAATTAATTAATTACTCTTTAATTACTTTATTAATTTAATTAATCATTAATCATCAAAAACCTTAATTAACTTCTAAGATAAATCATTTATCTTAGACTTATTTATCATTATCATATAAGTTTTAAAACATTTTATCTTTGATTAACACTTAATTACATTTCTAAATTAAGTTTTAAAATAACTTAAAAAGAATTTTACCTGAACAAATTCAGGTTAAACAAATTATAACTTTCTTAAATTGATTATTTAGAAACATTTATTATATAAAGGAATAGATTATAAGAAATAGATTTAAACTTGATTTATTTTAGATTTTAAAACTTGCTTTCTTTTAAATTTTAAAACTGTTAAATTTTGCTTCGGGTTCGACCCGATCCTCGCCCAAGACCTTCCCGAGTACTTCCCCTTTTTTTTACTTTTTTTTAAAACTTGTTAAAACTAAAATCTGTCAACATGTATTACACTCACGTTCGCACATGAAGAAGAACCCGAGTAAAACTGTATAAACCCCGAGACCTTCCCCGAGACAACATTCTCTTCCCGAAACACTGACACCAAAACCCATCCACTACACTAGTTCGCTGATTTAGCCACTTCTCCTAACACCTCAATAGATATGGCTATTAGCCGTTTCAAATTTGATATGGCTATTAGCCGTATCTAAAAATTTAGACACAGTTAATAGCCGTATCAAATTTGATATGGCAAATAGCTATATTTTATTTCGTGCCTATTTTTGGCGCAAATTTTCCACCCCAATACGCACTGCTTCCCTCCAGAAAATTGGCTTTCCCACTTATTTAGATACGTTTTTAGCCGTATCTAATATGATACGTGTTTTAGCCATATCTATTTTGTGTGATACTTTTTACACCAAGCCAGATACACGCCTTCTTTCGTTCATTTCGTTCGTTTCCCTCAAATTTCTCGTACTCTTCTTCCGTTTCCACCGTCGCTTTATTTTTTTCTCGTACATCAAACCAGGTACGCCATTTCTTCCTTAATTTACAGCTGATATTATATTTCTACCCCAATCAAAGTAAAAATAAACTTTCGTATCACTCTCTTAAAAAAATTTGGATATTCGGTCACGATCTGGTTTGCAAATTTGTTTATGGGTTCAGGTTTTGGTTATTCGATGTGATTGTGTGGTTATTGCGTTATCGCGGGTGGTTTGTGTTTGGGAATTTGGGGGTTTTTGGGTTGTAGGAGATACAAATTGGGGTTGTTGACGTGTTTGGGTCTAGAAACGCTTAAGGGGATGATGGGATGCGGTAGTTGGTGGTTGCCATTTGGTTGGATGGAGACAGTTTGGAGGTACTATGTTTGAAAGGTGAATTGGTTTCGAGATGAGGCTCGAAGGTGGTTGTTCTCGGTTGCAGTGCAGTAGGAGATGAGGCTTGAATGGGTTTCATATCACTTTGTTTGTTGATTTCCCTTTTTTTATTCAAAAGAAATAAAGGTTGTTGCGGATAAAATCATATAGGTAGGAGGTTGGACTTTAGAAAAGCTTAGAGAAGGCGGTCTATTTGAATTTGACAGAACAATTTGTAGAAACGCTTTGCTTACATCTGTTGCTTTTTTCTTAGCCAACGTGAAAATATGCTGATGAAAAAATTAAGATATAATTTGTTTAAAAGGATCGTATTTAAAACATGTAACTACACTATTACTTTTAAGTTGCAACAGAAATGATTCTGAAATAAATATTGCACCGCATAAGTATTTCATTGGAAATAATGAATTGAGTGGTGAGCTGTGAGGAATCGCCTCAGTAAATAAGATAAGCTCAACGATGATATGTGGAGATTATGATAGTGGAAGAGTCATTGGGATCAACATATGTATCTGACTATTCTAATACACACACTTTACAAATTACACTTAAAATTTGTGCATGTAACAAACAACTAAAAATTGAGATTCACAAGTACATACATTTCATTTTATGTTAGTAACAACCGTATCAATGCAAATGCATACAACTTTCACACTTCCTCTACTACAGTTGATTGAGTTGATTGTTGTAGGATAATATTAACTAGTGATATTGTTCGATTGGTAGTTGAATTTGATTGTTACTGTAATGATGCTTTGTAGTGAGTAATTGTAACAACCCTAGATTTTGACTATACATTTAAATTTGACTTTATTTCATTTTCAAATTATTTTAAATTTGTTTTATTTGTGGGCTATCATTTCTAAACATTTTTAAAATGATAATATAATTTTTCCAAAATTTACTGTATTTATTTCCTATTTTTAAAGGCTGTTTTCTAATTTTCTGCCATTTTCTTCATTTTAAATTTCTTTATTTTATTTTAAATTTTTTTTATTTGTGAAAATTCATCTCTAAATATTTTTAAAATAATAATAGAATTTTTCCAAAAATTACTGTGTTGATTTCCTATTTTTAAGGGCCGTTTTCCCATTTTCTGCTATTTTCTGCATTAAAATTTTATATTTAAATTAAATTTTAAATATTTATTTTGTGAATATATTATGTTATTATTTATGTTTAAAAATACTTTACAAGCTTATGTGAATTTTCTAAAAATTATTTCATTTAACTTCAAATTTTGCTAGTCTAGTTCAATATTTTAACTATTTTCCTTAATTTTACTTTACATAATTGATAAATATTATATATATTTGTATATTTGTTAAAAATTTTGAAATATTATCTGATATTATTATTATTTCAGCTACATAAATTTATATAAATAATAAAAGGTAAATTGTAAGGGTTTGTGACCTTTTGTTTCCTATGGCTTTTGATTTTCCCACCTTTTCACATTTTAACTTACTTTTGCCATCAATTAGCCATAACTACTCACATAATTCAGCTACCTACCTCCATTCTTCATTCACGTACATCTTTTTCCTCCTTCCTAAAAAAAATTTCGGCCTCCCTTGATTGAGAAGTTTGGTAAAATTCTATTTCCTTTTATCTTCTTTTGTTCACTTATGTTGATTTTTCTAGTTTGATTTTGCACTTGCTTCACCTCATGTAGGTTCAACCATGCCACCTTGATGCCTAGCCGCCTCCACCACCAGATGGCACACCACCAGCACCTCCTCCTCACCAGCCACCCAAGCCATGAACCCCTTGGTGATGCATATCCGCAAAAGTTTCAAAACACCCTTCATATTGACCTAGCCGAGCACTAGCTTCCATATCCACCACTTCCACCAACCATGGCCGCCCCCTACTCCACCACCACCACCTCCAGCACCTCCATCACCCATGGCCACACCACCACGGTGGACCCCACTCCTCTGGCCGTGACACCTAGGGCCTTGGCCGAGCCCAATTCATGGCCCAAAACCCATGTGTATGCATGATTTTGTGTTCTTGCCTTCACCCACCTTTACACAATCACTCAAACTCATGTTAGGCCGACCTTAGCAACCCAGACCTGACCTAAACCATTGTTTTAGACCTATACTCTACCTCTGGTCGAGCCTATGAGATGTCGGAAGCAAGTGCAAAGCATTTCAGCTTTGTTTTATGAAGTTATTTCTAGCATCGTTTATCGTATTTTTAGTCTGAAACCTTATAATTGTTATATTGTTTGTTTGATTTGTATTCAAGGGAATTAATCCTTGGCTCCTCCATTTCGTATATGTATCGTGCTTTTTTGCTTGTGTAGATCCCGTTGTGTAATTTGTCGTTGTGTCATCAGCTCAAAACAGTGAGTTATTCTCACCAGACAGTCTTATACTTATATGAATAGTAAATTGATCGCTTGTGAATATGTAAACCGCATCACCATATTTTATTTGCTATTTCACTATTATATGATGTTCACACATGATTAAACACCTCTTATATCATATGTTACTGTTATATTATTTCTGTTTGTTATTTTATCAGTTAATCACACTGCAAGTTCCCTTTAGATTAGAATCACTATGGGTTGAAATGATACATACCCGAACGGACTTTAGAATAAGGGAAAATCGTTATAGGCTGAAATGATAGGCCTGAATGATTTTCAAATTTATTTCATTTACTTGGGACTGCGGGTTTGAAATGATAAAACCCGGATTTTCTTTGTAAATTATGGGTTGAAATTATATATTACCCGTATCACTTTTCCTAGTGTAGAAAATTATATACAGACTCGTAGTTAATATATGTTTTTCTAAAAAATTTAAATTTATTTTAGAAATGTAAATATTAAAATATTTTGATTTAAATCAAATTAAAAATGATTTTTGTAAAATATTATGGATTTTCTGAATAATTATAAGTGAAATAAATTAATGAAAAAGTTAGAAAATTCTGAATGTAAGTTATTTTGGAAAATTTGATTTAATTATAATTGGAAATTAAGTTGAATATGAAATCATGATAAATTTATGATAATTTGAATTTAAATGAACTTAAAGTGATTTTATATCATATTAATGATTTTTAATAAAGTTGAAATGTGAAATGAATGAATATTTAAGTTGAAATTTTGAAATATAACTAAAATTGGAAACTCATGGAATTGACTTAAAAGTGAATTTTTAGTTAAGAAAATAAAAATAAAACTAAGTTATATTTGAGAATTTGAACTTAAGTGTTAGGTTGAAATTTAATGTAAGGAATTTAAAATTGAACATTGCAATTTAATAAGTGAATTAGTGTTAAATATGAATTTTTAAATGGAAATTTAACTTTAAGATATCATGAAATTAAGGAAAATTACATGGTGTTTATAAAAGTAAAAGTGAGTGATTTTATAAGTTAAAAGTGATTTAAAGAAAAATATAATTGTTGTGAAATTTTATTGAAAATTTGAAGTTAATTAACTGCATTTTTGAAATGCTATTATTTATAATGTAAATGTTGTAGTTGATAAGTGAACTAAATAGCTAATTGAGTTAAAGGCTATTATAGCATTTTATAAATGCTATAATTGTCGGATTAAACTAAGTTTTTCTTTTCTTTTCTTTGAAACTAATGTAACTATATTACAGCATTTAAACGCTGTCTTTTGTTAAATTGAACTGTTTTGAATATAACTTTCTGTAGCATTTTTCCAAATGCTGCGAAAGTTGAATTTTCACTGTTTTGATAAAATTTAAGTGAATAAATGAACTTTGAAAGTTGAAAATTTTTGAAATTTAGAAATTTAATTATTTTTTTATGTAATAATTTCATTTTTAAATGATTTGAATGAAGTAATTTGTTTGGAATTGAACTATTTTGAAATGTGAATTAAAATGGTATTTTTAAATTGAATAAAATGAATATGTTTTCAAATGAAATGATAAGTTTGATATTTTGAAATGGATTTGAAATGGTATTTGATTTTTGAAAAATAATTACCATTTTTAAATTATAACTATGGGTTATAATAACGATTGGTTGTTAAAGAGTCCTGGATCTGATATGGACATACTCTCTGTCGATACCGAAAACCACTTTAACAAATGTGTACGCGGTGGAGATTCCAGAGTGAAGTAGGATGGTGACGACGTTCCTAAGGTACATTTCGTGGACCTAACTCCCATGAGTTAGCATAAGGTGGCTAAAACAGGAGCGATCTCGGGCCAAAGGAGGTAGCACCTCTGGCTGAACATACTTCTTCGATACCATTCTATTACTGTTGTGATTGTTTGGGTGCACCCCTTGATTTTGGAGTGTTGTTCAGGGTGGGCGTATGTGGCTGCTGCGTTCCACCAGCCCGTGTGCGTAATTGGTATATCTACCCTGGCATTGCCTTGTGTGCCGTGTCACCTACCATACCGAGCCTTTAGTACGAGTTTGTTTTTCTCCGGTAACCCGTGTGGTATCCTCTGACAGTCACCCGGAGTGGAGATGGCATGATATTGGATGGACTACTGGGACTATTATGTGTGAAGGGTGATATGGGTAGCCCGGAATGCTATTTAAAAGTATGTTTATTTTACTATAGTCATTATTATAATAGCGAAATATTACTATATAGTAAATAGTTTAACGGATCCTTAGAGGATGGGCGGTCCCAGGCATCCTTTAAGTTACTTGTATCTTTATTACAGTTCACTTGAGTTGGTTTACATTATATAAGTATATATTGTCCTGACTCGAGTGTTTTGTGTTTTGCTTTACGCTCGGGTCAGCCTGAGTATCCATAGCTTTGGATTCTCTTCCCGGAGCTGGTCTTTCACAGGAGTTTCTGCTTATCTACATATATCTCTATTACTGTTTTAGCTGTATTACTTTATCTCATGTATTAGTGAACTTCTATGTATTCGGGATTTCCATTCTGTTGTTTTCAGACTATATTATGTATTTGGTTTGAGACTCTGTTATAGTAGCTTCATGAACTACTATGTTATTTTATATTCCGTTGCGAGTTATTCTGATTGTTCTTTGTCTATGATTCTATATATTTGATATCATTTGCTCCAAATTTATTTACAATCTATTATTTCGCGTCATTCAAGTCTGACATGTGTGGATTATTATCGATTTGAATGGTACGAAATTGGGGGTTGTTACAGTAATGATTCATTTGCTTTTGGGATATGGTTCTGACAATGTTGTACATTCAAAAGGCGTTGTTGTATATGGTTCTAACATTGTTATATAAGTGGATAAAATTATTGTTAATGGTGCAAGCCAAGTCAGGAGAGGGGTAATGCATAGACGTTACTCCGATGCTACAAAATAGTGTCGTTGTAATGGCAAATTTTTTGGAAACAGTTTGGTGCTAATGTTAACTTTTATAGAAATGCTATTTTTATAATTAAGAGTATAATAGAAAATAGTCTATATCAATATACTTCACACATCTGAAAACATGACCCTTACCTTACAATGTGGGACTATTCTCAAATAAGAGCTTATATGCTCGTATTTTTAATAATTCATTACAATTCAAAAAATTTCCAATAATTTCCCACTTGAATTTTTCAAAAATATTCTTTTCGAGCAATTGGAACAAGGACCCATTGAAGGGAAAGTCTCATGTTCTGTTATATATGATATAGGAGGGCAGTATGTCTTTCAGCATAGACAAACAACGGATAAATGAATCAGATCTAAGATCTACATACTATATAGACGGGGTGCAGAAGTTCATTAGTTTTGTTGAAGAAAATGGTGTTAAGAAAGGAGTGTATTTATGGCCTTGCACCCGGTGGTAAGAAAGTCCTTCACTAAATTTCAGTGTAAATTAGGTCCCTGTTTTTTTATTCACGATTATTGCAGAGTATGATGCAACTTTTTGTAAAAGTTGCTGACATTTTCACAACTTTTCTGTACACTGTGAACATAGTGTGTGAAAGTTGCTAAAATATCAGCACTTGTTTATAAAAGTTGCTGACATTTCGGCAACATTTATGTACACTGTGAACACAGTTTATGAAAGCTCCTAAAATATCAGCACTTATTTATAAAAGCTGCTGACATTTTAGCAATAATTTTCTTCGTTTCCAGAAAACAGGGACCCAATTTGCAATGAAACTTTGACAGGAAAAGTTGCTGAAATATCAGCACTTATTTATAAAAGTTGCTGATATTTCAGCAATAATTTTCTTCGTTTCCATAAAACAGGGACCCGATTTACAATGAAACTTTGACAGGGACCCGCTTTACAATATGATAGTATGATAGGGATGCCTCCCTAATTTCCACTAAATTATAATATGTGTGTCATTTCAAATGAAACCTTAGACCAAGCCATATGTCTTATGTTAGTTTTGATATTGCTTATAACATAATAATAAAAAATTCACATTGAAATTTAATAATTTAGTGATCTCGCTGTGTTAAACGCATTATCAGCGTGGACAATAAGAATAGATATGCTGATTCTATATGGAGCAGAAGTTCAAATTTGGAATATCAATGTCCACAGTATTTGATTAAAATATCAACCCAACAGGTTGCAGGAGGAATATTTTGCTCGATATTGCTTGGCAAATCAAAACACACTTTTCGTTCTTTTTTTAATAAACAACAATAGCCAGGGTGGGAAATTGTAGCAAGATGGTTTACTTTATTGCACATCTATTTTCTATCATAATGAACTAATATTTTGGTTTTTGTCCAACGTCTGCATGTAAGGACCAAGAATTAAAATAAATAGATTGAGAAGCGGTACATATCCAAGTGTGAAAAAATATTAACATATTTTAACAAACAGCTGCCGCATTTTTTTCCCAAATTATTATTCACAATCATACAACTACGTTACAGAGCAATGTGTATTATCACTATGGTTCATACAAAAAGGATGTAATACAAATTTATGACTTTAGAACGTTTTAGCTTTGGTTAATACAAAAAGGATGAAGCTCTTTTAACACTCATGGGTAACTGAATCTGACTTTGGTTTTACCTTTCTTATACATTAGTAGCTACTGTATCTCTTGTTCCAACATGTTTCTATTTTTTGTTTGTCAGACATACTAAGAAGATTGTGCTCAAATTGCAGTGTCAGAGTTGCAAGCATTACTCGCAGAAAGCAATCAAGGTATTTATATTATAATTGCTTTCGCAATATATATAGATATTTTGAATTTCGTTATTCTTTTCCAAAGATGCAAGCATTTTGAGATTGGAGGAGACAAAAAGGGCAAGGGAACATCTTTGTTTTAAATTATAAACTTTGTCTGTCTGTGCAACACTATTGTTATGATTAAAATGTTGTTATGTTTAACTTCTTTAAAGTCTTCCTCCAAAGAATTTATGTTTTTATTTTTTGGTTTGAGATTGGGTTTATAAAAGTGATAGTATGTCAATGTATTTGCTTTAATTTTTTTATGGGATAAGCATATTGAATGCAGTCTGGAATTTTAAGTTGATTTTTTCGAAACTAGCAATTTCAGTTCCAATTTTATTTTGAAGTCCTCTCATATGAATGGCTGAGAGCAACTTTAATAACATAAAAGTGAGGAAAATTTTGTGTCTTGATATATATGATTGTTAGTTCAATGTGAGGAAAATTTAGACATTGCAGGAAAATTTGTTTTACAGATCTCTGGTGTCAGTTAGATACGGCTTTAAGCCGTATCTAACTGTTAAATTAGATACGGCTTAAAGCTGTATCCATGATGTCAATTAGCTACAGCTTTAGGCCGTATCTTATTGACCACTTAGATACGGCTATGAGCCGTATCTAATTTAACCATTAGATACGGCTTAAAGTCGTATCTAATGGTTAATGATGCCATTTTTTGATACAGCTTATAGCCATGTCTAAATTTATTAGATAAGTCTTTTAGCCGTTTCTACTTATCATTTATGGTGTAGTGATCGTGCACGTGCACCGATCAACTGCAAAGTTCCAGCCTCCAAGACCACCGCTGACAAGTCGACTTTGACCTACTCTTTTGATTCCGACCACCCAAAGATCACCACAAACTCAGAATCAAAATTGAGAAATTTCGATCAAGCTGGAACAAAGACTGATCACTTAAAACTTCCTCATCCCGACATTGCCGATCACCAGTACTCATGAAACTCCAGCCACGCCCTCTCCAGCCTTCCATGCTTCCATCCCCCAAGCCTGATGAGTCCCGATGCCAGAGAGACGATGGAGTCGCCCAAACTACAACCTCGACCTAAACTGGGTATTAAACCCTATTCCGACCAAGTGTCGATGCCATGGTGGGTAATAAATCCACCTGACAGTTTTTCCTAGCTCGCCTTCACCATGGCCACCTCCAGTGGCGATCTCGACCCTCTCGAATCCTCCGGCTACCAGAAATAGCCCAAAACCCACTTTGTGATGAAACCCGAAATTCTCACTTGATCCCAAGCTAAAAATTGTGATTTAACTCTTAAAAATCATGATTTAAGATGGGGATTCAGGTTATATAAATAAAATAAAGAATTGTGATGATTTAATTTCAACATGTTTTATTTTTTCACTCTTCTTCTTGAATTCCAGATAATATATGAACAATATCACACTTATAACTATTTTTAAATTAAAGATATTTCCATTTTAAACAATTTCTGTTTGAACAGCAAAGTCTAAAAGAAATTAGAAGATAAGATCCTAATTTTTAAAAAGTTTGGAAACCTGTTTAACAAGAACAGGGAACATCTCTTGGTCCAGATATGCACATATACATTAATATAAATATACACAGACATGCAAGCCTAATATTTACTCATGTAAAACATTTCACATCATTACATAACACATTCATCACATGCAACAATTAAGCAAGTAATTAGTTTGTTTACTCACCTTTAATGATGAGAAGATAAGACTTGAAGCAGTTTTGAATTTTGAAAACTTGAATTGTTGTGATCTTTGAAAGCTTGAGCTACTAGGAAACTTGTTTTAACTGAGATGATATGGATATGAAATTAAACTGAATTTACTTGCTGAGATGGTCCAGGCTTTGATTTAGTTGGAAGCTTGCTTAGTTGATTGCTTTGATTTAATTTCTGTTTTGCTAACCTTTTGTTCGTAGGTTTTTGATTTTGATTTCATCCGGTTTTAAAAATATTTACAGGCTTTGTTCTAGTTTTGAATGAAGTTAGGAAAAAGAAAAGGAAGAGAAGAAATATATATATATATATATAGACTTAATTTATGATTTTTAAAAATTAAAGAAAATAAAAATAAAAAGTGACACTTGTTTAATTTGTTTACATTTGTCATTTGCAAATGTCTATTAACTTACACTTGTTATTAACATGATTTCATAAATTAACACTTGTAATTATGCATGTTTTAATAAATTTTAAAATGTTTTATAAAACTTTTATATTCAATTTTCTATTTAGTAAATACATTTCTCTTAATTTATATTAATAAAATCCTTTAAAGAAAATAATATAAAACCAATTATATTCTAAATAAAATCATATATTGTATATTTTAAATCCAATATTATTTTAAGAGATCTATCTTTTGAGTTCCAAATTTAAATTCAAATTCAATTTCAAATCAACTCATATATATATACGCATACACATTAAAAAACACATATAATAATACTATTTAAAGTCTTATATATGTATACATATAAACAATCCGCTATTATTTATTTTAAAAGAAGAATTTTTCCAATTATAAATAATTAATAAAAGAGATTATCACATATTTATTGCTTGTAATTTCTGAGATATCACAAAATTTATTTATTTTCAAACAAATAAATTATGTGTTTGTTATAGGGGGGTGTGTGTGTGTGAGTTGATTTTCAAGTGAATTCAAATTTGAATTTGAAATTCAATTAGATAAATATCTTAGAATAAATTGGATTTAAAATATATATGTAATTTTTATTAGTATATAATTAGTTTATGTTATTTTTTTAAAAGGATTTTATAAATATAAATTAAGATAATGTATTTACTAAATATAAAAATTAAATATAAATATTTATAAAAAGCATTTAAAATTAATTAACACATGCATAATTACAAGTGTAAATTAATTAAATCATGGAAATTACAAATGTAAGTTAAGTATATATAGTTTAACAAATGTAAGACAATTAACTCATGTTAATGACAAAGGGAAGCCAATTAAACAAGTGTCACAATTTATTTTATTTTCTTTCATTTTTAAAAATTAATGAAAACAACGCTATAAATATACATATACTCTCTCTTTCAATCTTTTTCTATCTTCATTTCAAAACTAACAAAAACAAAAGCCTGTAAACATTTTCAATCCAGAGATAGATTCAAATAGCAAATTCATTTCAGTTTTAAAAGCAAAATCATTTCAACAACTCAACTAAGTTTCAGATCATCAAGAAATTCATCTCGATTTTTAAAGCTTAGATCAACTCAACAACTAAGCATTATCCAGTTTCAAAGATCAGGCATTTTCCAGCATTCAAGTTTACAAATTACAAAACTGCTTCAAAACTCTCTGTCCAAACATCATTTTTGGTGAGTAAACAAAACTTGTTCCTGTTTTAATTGTTGCATGTGATGATTTTATGAAATAATGATGTGGTAAATTGCTTGCATAAGTGAAATTAGACCTGCATGCTATAAATATGAACTGATATAAGTGTGCATGTCTGGATATATTTGTTTTCCTCTCTGTTTTAAGTTACAGGGTTCAAATTTAGATCAAAATTTCAAATCTCCTCTTGTAATCTCTTATAGGCTGCGAAATTCAAATAAGTTTTGTATGTTTAAACATGAATTAAGTCTTAAAAATATACTTAAGTATAACAGGTTTGAAAATTATCTTGAATCAAGAAAATATAGTGTAAAATTTAAAACATGATAAATCCAAACATTTTGATTCTCTGATTTAGGTATATAATCTGAATCGTCCCTGGAAATCTTGATTTTTAAGAGTTAAATCACGATTTCTCGTTTAGAACCGAGTAAGTAATTTGAGGTTGATCAGATTATGGGTTTTGGGCATTTTCTGGCGATCAGAGATCTCGGGAAGGTCGGGACCGCCACTGGAGATGGCGAGGGTGTAGTCGAGCTAAGAAAAAATAGGAGTGGGATTTATACTCACCGTGGCGGCGGCTTTTGGTCGAAATAGGGTTTAATACCCAGTTGAGGTTGAAGTTTGGGCGACTACGTCGTCTCTAGAGCATCGGGGTTCATCGGAGGTTGGGGGATGGAAGTGTGGGTCTTCGGGGGAGCTACGATCGGAGGCTCGTAATCTCGGGTGGTCGGAGTAGTTAGGCCGAGGAGGATTCTTTGTCGAAGTTTCCTGCTCCAGTTCGATCAGATGACTTGATTTTGATTGTGGGTTGTGGTGATATTTAGGTGGTCAAGATCATAAGTAGAGATGGTCAGTGATGTGCCGGAGATAACGTAGGTGGTCAGAGTCGCCTCGATCAACGGTGCATGTAACGACCCAGAATTTTTGATAATTTGAATTTGAGTATTTAATTTATTTTAAATATTCATAGGTGAAATTTATAAGTCGAACGATTTATTTATCAAATATTTGGATTTAATAGGGTAATTTAAATCGATTAATTAATAGTTGAAACTCCAGAAATAATTAAATATTGGGCCTAATATGTTGAAAATGATTCGGGAAATTTTATTTTATCATATTGAAGTTATAGAAACGTTATAGAACTCTTAAAATTGAATTTGGAGTTAATTTGTGAAAATCGAATATTTTAATATTTAATTATCGACTGAAAAATAGCCAATTTTTGAACAGTCTCGGAATTGGACGAAACGAGTTTCATCGGATTTTTAATGTGATATTATTGTAAGATTTCAAATTTCAAGTCGATCGGATTTATCGTTTGTCCGGTGCAAGCCAAAACGCCTAGAAATCGTTTAAATCGGTTTTAATTTAAATTGATCGTTTACAGCCGTATCTCGCACAGACGATCGAATTAGCTTCCATAACCTATTCCATTGTGTCCGGAACACGGGATAAACCCTAGGAACGTTAGTTACCACGCGTAAATCGGAGTTCGGGAACCCCGGATGAGTAGTATTCGTTGTTTCTTATAAATAGCCTTTATTCACAAATTAAATACAAAAATAAAGGGGCTAGGGTTTTGAAATCAATGCCGGCCGCCTCCCCAAATACTAGTGGCCAGAACTTCACCGTCTTTCTCCCTCATTAACTCCAAATCCACGCATCGATTCGCAAAAGTTCCAACATGAAAATCATAGAGGTCAATGAGATCTATCATATCAACGGTCAAGATCGCGAATAACTTCACGAATCAGCGGCAAAGTGGGCTCGAACGAGAGGAATTCGGCCTTGGTTTTCGTGAGCTAGGCTCGACCGAGCTCCTTGCTCCTCCGGCCGTGGGTAGCATTCAGGTGAGGCTTCGAAACGATGTAGCTTGATCGATGCAAAGATGCTCGTATGGGTTGCGTTGATCTAGGGTTAGAGGGTGGCACTTGGGTTCTTGCGTTTCGTTGTTAACCTGGGGGGAGCGAACGCGAGCGATGTTTTGGGAAGATGAAGGAATCGCGTGCGGGCCGATCGTGTACCAGGGAAAATCAACGGCAGAGATTAAGTGAGTTTTTTTTAATAAATTAAATAATTTGTAAATTGTTATATTAGAAATTGTATAAACTTTAAACTGCGATATCTCTTTCATGCGAGGTCCGATTGGGACAAAACAAATTGCGACGGATCCGTATTGATGAGCTCTTCGCAATGAAGCTGATTTGGAGTCGTTTGGAGAAAGTGGAAATTTTGGGTAAAATTAAACAAATTAAACGTTCGTTTAATTTTATTCGAAACGAGCGCTGAAATCAGAAATAAAACCAAGGTGAGAACTCCTCACTCAATCAAACAGTTCGGTTTAAAATTTTAAATAGTTAATGTTGAATGATGATTGCTGTTTGATTGTGATATTAGATATAATAGGATATATCTATATATAGCAATATATATATATTGGCATATGTATATATTGGAATTGATTTCCCGCCTTGTATAGCGGATGAGACCCTATTGCGCCGCCTATTAAGCGGATAATATTTTATAAAATCCCGTATACCGTGATATTCCGTCTTGAAACGGAATTGGTATTGTGCTAACGTCCGTGGATGCAGGGAAACAGGTTGGAGGGATCCAACTGGATTCCTCACAAATATTTATTTGTTTATAAATATTGTGATGATTGTTGACTATCATATGGATATATGATGTTATCGCCGTGATTGACTATTTGATGCTGTTGCATCATCGGATTCATTTTTAAAAGTTAAAAATAACGATTTTGAATTTAAAAAGGATTTTAAAGTAATTTTTCCAAGTATATGTTTATATTAAAATTTTGAATTAATTCATTTTAAATAAATTAAAAAAATTTATTATTACTAAGTTATAAAAATTATGATTTTAGTGAAAAATAACAAAAAGGTAATTTCTAAAATAAATAGAATTTATAAAATAGTTAAATTGGGATTTTGAATAGTTATTATTAACGGTTTATATAAAAGATTTTTTATAAACTGATATTTATAAATTAAATTTATTGGAATTATGAAACGAGAATTAAGTGTTAAGTTGATGTATAAAATGAATTTCATTTAAATTTATAGATTTATAAATTGTGAAAGTTATAAAATGAATAGATGTTGAAAATGAAAGTTTTATAAGTAATTAACTTATAAAATGGATTTTGGGCATTTAAAGGGGATACTTATGGAAATTGTTAATAAAGGAGGTTTTTATAAGTTGAAAATTATTATAAAATAATTGTGAAGTTTTAAAAGAACGGTTTAGTAAATAAATGGATTATAAGCTCTTAACTTATAATACGAACCTTTGGTATAGAAATTGGGTTTACAATTGAATTGGATGGATAAAAGAGATTTCTAAACCGAAGTTATTAATAGAAATGGAATTTATAAACATTGTTATAAATTCGAAAATAAATGGAATTTGATAAATTGAGTATGGAAGTTTGTTAAAGGAGTTACATTCACTATTTTGAACGGTGTATATATTATTATATTAAATGGTCATGTTTTGGGAGAGGGATGTTTTAAATGGAATTTAAAACGATTTAAAGATGCTTTAAAATGCATTAAGTATCGAAACCATAAATTTCAACATTTACTGTTGAAATAGACGTTTTCGAGGAAATAGAAGGAAATGAATACGTAGATTTCAACATTCATTGTTGCAATAGGCGTTTTCGAGAAAATAAGGAAATTGTGGACTATAACACTGTTGTTATAGTAAATGGTTTCCAAAAGGAAATATTTTGTATAGTTTGGGGATTTATATATCTATTTTAATTTTGAATCCCTATTCTAGTGATTTTGGGTTGTCGTAACGATGTTTTACGCAACATTCGTTTTAACCCAAATAAAAGTGGATAAAGGAATGTTTTCCTTAAAAGAATGAAATATATACTTAACTGTGATTTAAGTATATTGAATATTTTCAAATTGTTGAAAATAAATAGAATTTGTGAGTTACTTATTTTTAAATAAGCATGAAAATGCTTTCCCAATATGAAATGAAACGTTTTGAGAATTTATCTTTCGTAGGTAAATTGAAAGCGAATAATTTGAAATCGATTTGAGAATCGTATATCAGTAAGATATTTGGGAATTTGAAATTCACTATGGAATTTATAAAAGGAAGGGAAATTTGTTTAAAAATAAATATTGGTTTATTTTGAAGTATGGAAATGAATTTACGAATTTGGAACGTAAATTTAAAATAAATCGGTAAAGATTTATTTGATGATTTGAAATTTGTTTTCAAAGGTTACAAAGGATGTAAAGTAATTTGAAATTGGTTTTCAAATGGTTGAAGTGTGGGAATTATATTGTGTAAAGATATTTTGGTAAAACAAATAATTTGGGCAATTATTTGGAAGGTGTGTATATATATATATATATATATATATATATATATCTTGTGAAGATATTTTTGGGATTAAATAATTTTGGAAAATTATTTGGAATCTGATGATGTGGCGCATCCTTATTGATAGTTAAATAACCGACTATCAGTATTTACCCTTGGATGGTATTTGTTGTGTTTGTTTGAGATTGAATGCTACACTTATTTTTAAAATAAGCGCTCGCTATTCGGTTTAGCCGGGGGAGGACCTTTGTGTCATATAACCCATTCCGAATATGCGATACATCGTTTGGATCGCATTTGAAGACCGGTGTGAAGACCGGGTATTTGTGAAAACGATAGGATGACCTATCGATTGTCTCTGCATCGTTAGCTACGGTATGGAGATTTCCTTTGTGATGGGAAATTTTATCGGGATTGTGAATACCCGGATTGCAAGGGCTTCTTTGGAAGTGCCTTCGGTTCTGTTCGAACCCGGAACAGACTTGTATGGTTACGTGTCTGACATTACATTTTGAGATATAGAGCAAATTTCTTTTCAAAAACATTTCTGTTGGTGGCGGAGAATTTATTCTCTTAGCTTAACACCCTTCTCTGAGACGTACGAGCTCAGAGGTTATGTAGTTGAAGGTTATCAGCGATATATTCCCAATCTGGTAATGTGACATGCTGAGTGCTGCTGTGTGATGATCATTGGTTGGTCATTTGTGATATGATCATTTGTTTGATCATTTATCTTTGTGATCATTGCTTTGGTCATCTGTTGACCCAAAGCATGGCTTTGTTGCACAAAGCGTAGCTTTGTGGACGAGACTTCGTCAGACCTCACTCCTCGGAAATGGTCGAAACCGGAATATGCGGCAAGGTTATGAGGGTCGCGCCCTTTAGGGTATGTCATTTCCTTCTGGAAAAGGGTGGTATCATGGTATGAAGCCCAGATACTTACTCAAGTTGATACACTATATCTATTACTGTGTGGTGTTGTTGGATCGAGCGCTCGGATAAAGGTCCCAAAGGACCGGGGGATGACATATTCGTGTAGTAGTTACCTAGTTACAGAGGTAACCCGGCCTTGTGTTGGCAGAGATCTAACCGTAACGTTAGTTTCTCGGGACGTCCCGCCAGAGGCGATCCCATGTGGCAGTAGGAAGTTCCTTAGCCTGACCATTTGTTGGAAATCCATTCTTCAATACGCGCCTTGTACGGTTTTAGTTATAGAACCTGCCATTTACTTATGGTGGTCACCATTGTTTAGATGGTAGCTATAGTAGGCATAGTTCGGAATGTCTATGCTGGTTAGGATTTATATTCTACTTTCGAAATTGTTTTCTACACTATGCACTAATAATAATATCAAAAATGATTGATTTTGCGTAGTAAGCATCTTTGACTATCATAAGGAGAAATCTCCTCCAATTCTGCGTTTGCATTGTGTGTGTGACGCCCCACCTCTATACCCACGCTAGCCAAGAACACTACAGTGAATGCTATCAACTAGCACGGAGAATAAGGCTGTTGAGGAGCGACCATCTGTATAATTGCTTTGTGCGAGTACCGATATGCCAGATAAAAATATAACTTTTCATCGCAAGAGGAAATCCGACATACCGACACAAACTCAAAGCTACTGCACAGTGGCTATAATATCTTCGGAAACAAATATAGAAATAAACATAACATAAATCAGTCACAGACAATTCATATCACAAAGGCGGAAATAGATATGAATACTACACATGAAAGTGTATATCAGAGTAGTGGTCTAAAAAGATCCACAATAATACAAAGAGTGGCAACACGTGCTAGACAAAAGAATAAGTATACATCATAGAGTCTGTATCTCAAATGTATACAACAAAATCTACTAAACTAAAGTAGTTAGCCAAAAGTCAGAGGAATCAATCCGAAGAGAGAAGTCAAGCAGAAGCACCTGTAACATCTCGGGTCTGACCTGAATATTATTTAATAAGAAAATAATAAACGGATCAGTCTAGCTATAAATATCAGAAGAATTGATATAGAATAGGAGATATGACATAAGCATATAATAATCACAATGCCAAGCTGTGATAAATAAGTAATTGAAAATCAACAAGAGATTAATCAATATCACAATAATCTACTCAAGATAAAAAGGAATGTCATACTCCTAATTTCATTCACCAAGCCACAATGAATGACATATATCAATGCCCATCGTAAAAGTTGGTGAAACATAAATTCCAGAAATCAACACACGAAATCCAGAAGTCACAAGAATAGGTGAAGGATAAAATTTCCAGAAATCAACACACGAAATCCAGAAATCACAATAAAAGTATGTGTGAGTGGAATCACACAAGTGGTGTCTAGGCTAACCGAAAAAGTATGTGTGAATGGAATCACACAAGTGGTGTCTAGCCTAACCAAACAGCAAAAAGTATGTGCGAATGGAATCACACAAGTGGTGTCTAGGCTAACCGAAAAAGTATGTGTGAATGGAATCACACAAGTGGTGTCTAGCCTAACCAAACAGCAAAAAGACATCGCACATTGCTAGTCTAAACCATAAAGATGATCGTCATGATCAACGAGAAGTGTCAATTACAATAAGCTAGTAAATATATGAGCTTAGCTTCATGTCCCATAACCACTAGCTTAACTTAAATATTTACGAACAAATTGTAGATCTCCACTAGAAAATTGTCACAAGAGATTCAATCGAACAAGTCCAAGAATTAACCGACAAAGTGAACGCAAGCGTTTCATACAACTTGTTTTACTACGTCCTTTAATTAGATTTCTCATACGAGCGAGGTAAAGGCTTGTATATACTAATAGATTGGAAAACGGTTTTATAAACGAATTTGGTATTAAAATAGTATTAAAATCGTTTGAGGAAAGAGTTTTGATATTTACTACTAGTATAGAAAACCTTTATATTTTTAAAGTGACAAATCACAAAGAAGATTGTAGGACCAATCAATCACTAAGATTCACATTCAAAAACGTGAATAAAATCCAAAGAAATAGATACAAAATCCATCAAAGTGGATATATCTAAAATTCCCAAAGAAAAGGTCATCAAAGTCGATAATAAATGACAACAACAAAAGGGAGACCACACGAATCGATTAAAGTTGGATATTCAAACGGATTAGCAAAATAGGCTAATCTGGCAAAATGTAGCAGGTCGGTCGACCGGACTTTCTGGTCGGTTGACCGAACCAGAGGCAGGAAGTGCTCGGGTAGCAGGTCGGTCGACCGGCCCAGGGGCTCGGTCGGCCGAAGCCTGTATCCAGTACTTCCAAACAGAGGCAGGAAGTGCTCGGGTAGCAGGTTGGTCGACCGGCCCAGGGGCTCGGTCGGCCGAACCTGTATACTTGCACTTCCTACCCTATTTCAAATGAGGTGCAAACCTCGATCAATTTGCAATCGCACGAGCAACGGCGCTAAGGGTTTATGCCAATCGACTACCCGGCCCTATATGCTCCTCGATGCATCACCAAAAACATGTTCAAACATCAAAGTTAGGATTTTTAATGAATTGAACTCAAAACACTAAAAATTGGAATACTCACAAAAGCAATCCAAATGAAAATCAAATGCACATGAATAAGTGTTAGGAATTCATACCTAACAATCGAAGATAAATATAAGCATAGATGTGAGATAAAAATCTCACCTTTGAACTAAATTTATGAAGATGAAGCTTGAAAGCAATGGCAAGAACAAGCACTCTTCAATCTCAACACTAGAAGCTTGAATTTAAGCTTAAAAGAGAAACATTCCCTAAATTAGGTTTAGGAAATTTCTGAAATTGAATGGAGAAAGAGTTGGAGAAGAAGAAGGAGATGCTTACCAATGGGTTCACTTGAGTTTGGAGCAAGGAGATGGAGTTGCAAAGCAAGCTAGGGCTAAGGAATTTCTAATTCTTTTTCTCTTCCACCATTGTTGAAAGCTTGAAGAGTTAGGAATTAGAAATGAAGTAATGAAGAGTTGGAGTGGGTTGGGACTGAATACATAAGTGGGTTCAGCCCAAACCAAAGCCCAAAGCAAAAAGTAGCAAAATTCAACTTTCTCCAAACATGTCGAAGCTTATACTCAAAAAGGTCGCAAACGGCATTTTGAACTCAATGGGGGTGGTCTCGAGTCCTAATTCGACCGTATGCAAAAAGTAGGTTTTCGGACTAAAATCCGACGAACGATAAAATATTTAAATAAAATATTTAAATATAGAATCGATAAATATGTGGGTTGTTACAGACTCCCCTCCTTAAAGAAATTGCGTCCACGCAATAGTTAAGAGGAAAATAAGAAGTAACAACCATGGAAGCATATCAACACAAAAGAAAATTTGAAATAGGAAGTTCACCATAAAGTGCACGAAAGAGTTAGCAAGAAATCTGGTGAAACTTCAATTTCCACAATATTACCGGGCTCAAGAATGAAAACCGGAATCCCTAAGGCATTTTCGTAGATAAAAGACGTGGGGAACGTCAAGCATAGCAGAAAGTTGAGCCGGTACAACGGCGTAGTACGAAAACGGTACGCCCGGGAACTAGAAACTCAAATAATTTGGGACATCAGCGTAGTACAAAAACGGTATGCCCAATGAACCAAAGCAAAGACACCGATGTAGTACAAACGGTACATTAGATGAATCAAAAGAAAAGACATCGATGTAGTACAAACGGTACATCCGATGAATCAAAAGCAAAGACATCGATGTAGTACAAACGGTACATCCGATGAATCAAATAGCAAAGACATCAATGTAGTACAAACGGTACATCCGATGAATCAAAAGCAAAGACATCGATGTAGTAAAACGGTACATCCGATGAATCAAAAGCAAAGACATCGATGTAGTACAACGGTACATCCGATGAATCAAAAGAAAAGACATCGATGTAGTACAACGGTACATCCGATGAATCAAAAGCAAAGACATCGATGTAGTACAAACGGTACATCCGGTGAATCAAAAGCAAAGACATCGATGTAGTACAACGGTACATCCGATGAATCAAAAGCAAAGACATCGATGTAGTACAAACGGTACATCCGATGAATCAAATAGCAAAGACATCGATGTAGTACAACGGTACATCCGATGAATCAAAAGCAAAGACATCGATGTAGTACAACGGTACATCCGATGAATCAAAAGCAAAGACATCGATGTACTATAACGGTACATCCGATGAATCAAATAGCAAAGACATCGATGTAGTACAAACGGTACATCCGATGAATCAAAAGCAAAGACATCGATGTAGTACAACGGTACATCCGATGAATCAAAAGCAAAGACATCGATGTAGTACAACGGTACATCCGATGAATCAAAAGAAAAGACATCGATGTAGTACAAACGGTACATCCGATGAATCAAAAGCAAAGACATCGATGTAGTACAACGGTACATCCAATGAATCAAAAGCAAATACATCGATGTAGTACAAACGGTACATCCGATGACTCAAATAGCAAAGACATCGATGAAGTACAACGGTACATCCGATGAATCAAAAGCAAAGACATCGATGTAGTACAAACGGTACATCCGATGAATCAAATAGCAAAGACATCGATGTAGTACAACGGTACATCCGATGAATCAAAAGCAAAGACATCGATGTAGTACAACGGTACATCCGATGAATCAAAAGCAAAGACATCGATGTAGTACAACGGTACATCCGATGAATCAAAAGAAAAGACATCGATGTAGTACAAACGGTACATCCGATGAATCAAAAGCAAAGACATCGATGTAGTACAACGGTACATCCGATGAATCAAAAGCAAAGACATTGATGTAGTACAACGGTACATCCGATGAATCAAAAGAAAAGACATCGATGTAGTACAACGGTATATCCGATGAATCAAAAGAAAAGACATCGATGTAGTACAAATGGTACATCCGATGAATCAAAAGCAAAGACATCGATGTAGTACAACGGTACATCCGATGAATCAAAAGAAAAGACATCGATGTAGTACAACGGTACATCCGATGAATCAAAAGCAAAGACATCGATGTAGTACAAACGGTACATCCGATGAATCAAAAGCAAAGACATCGATGTAGTACAACGGTACATCCGATGAATCAAAAGCAAAGACATCGATGTAGTACAAACGGTACATCCGATGAATCAAAAGCAAAGACATCGATGTAGTACAACGGTACATCCGATGAATCAAAAGAAAAGACATCGATGTAGTACAAACGGTACATCCGATGAATCAAAAGCAAAGACATCGATGTAGTACAACGGTACATCCGATGAATCAAAAGAAAAGACATCGATGTAGTACAACGGTACATCCGATGAATCAAAAGAAGAGACATCGATGTAGTACAACGGTACATCCGATGAATCAAAAGGAAAGACATCGATGTAGTACAACGGTACATTCGATGAATCAAAAGGAAAGACATCGATGTAGTACAACGGTACATCTAATGAATCAAAAGCAAAGACATCGATGTAGTAAAAACGGTACATCCGATGAATCAAAAGCAAAGACATCGATGTAGTACAACGGTACATCCGATGAATCAAAAGAAAAGACATCGATGTAGTACAACGGTACATCCGATGAATCAAAAGGAAAGACATCGATGTAGTACAACGGTACATCCGATGAATCAAATCTCAAATAATTTGGAACACTGACGCAGTAAAAAAACGGTACGTCCAATGAACCGAAGCCCGAATGATTTTCGGAACACCGACGTAGTACAAAAACGATACGTCCAATGAACCGAACACAATAAAAGGACATCGGACGCTAGTCCTTAAAAGGAATGAGATAAAGCTCAATAAAATGAAGGGTACCAAAACGTCCGATGAACTTGATAAAATGATGATTCCATTCAGACAACATCAAAGAATCAACCACTTGTTGCTTACGACAAAGCGCATTGGCAACACGATTTCCCCTCCAGGAATAACAAGAATAAGAGTATCGAAAGAAAGAACTTCTTTTAAATAATTCTCCTTTCCCGAAAAGTTAAAACTTTCAAAATTACATTTTTAATTTTTTATGTAATAATCTTTCTACAAAATTTTTTACATTTTTACAAGTCAACATATCGTGTCTGACTGTCACATCAAAGCGTTTGGGAAATTCCTATCGATAACGTTGATCAAGCGCATCGACCAAAATTCTTAAAGCACTCAACGGGCAATACAATCACAAAGTCATCTTTTCTAGGATAAATAAATCTCTTAAAAAGTTTTAAGAATATTCTTTGCTCGTTTTAAGAGCAAAATCAAATTGCACTTATAATTAAATCTTATGAAAAAGATTTGCAAAATTTTTAAATTACTATTTTCATCCAAAATCAGTAAATACAAGAATAGTCTCATCGGAATATTCATAGAATATTCGATTTATAAAGTGGATGAAATAAGCTGGACAAATTTGAATGACATAATAAGTCATTCATAAGAATCATAACGAGTGCGGAATGCGGTAAGTGGAATGCTAATTTCCGCAACTCGTAACAAACGAAAACCGGTGGTAAAGTCAAACTGAAAAGACCTTAACACCACACAAAAGATATTGCTTAGGTGATGATCCTAAGACAAGCTCAAAAAAAAACCGGAAAAGTCTCACAAATTATTTAGATAAGAGAAACAACACTTTCCTTATAAGTGCGCTTAAGGAATAAAATGATGCCATCAAGTTGGAATAAAATCATAAAGGAAAAATAGAAATCTGCTTAACAGATTGAAAATGTCGAAGATGAATAGTCCACTCGAAAAATAGGATATGGGCTTCACAATGATTAAGCCGATCCTTTCAAAAAATCAATTCCGAAGCCTAAGTAAATTGGCTCGGAAAGAAAAGTCTCATAAAATAATTTCGACATCAATAAAAAGCAAATCGAGTGTTGCGGATCTACCATCCGGGTTCACAATCCTCAAAGAAGTCATCAAGGATTGAATGAAAAATACCTTGACCAAGAGAAGAGTTGCTAGGGGCTTGCACAATATTTAGCTTTCTCATGTCCTTATTCAAAAGTTTAGGACATGCAGATAAAAGATGACCCGGTTTCTTGCAATAGCGACAAGAATGGGGTATTGGACACATATTCGCATAGTGTTCCTTAGAATTACAATTGTAGCATCCTCCACGATTAGGGATTGGAGTCTTTGCTACAAAAGTAGTTTGCTTCACTCTCTTATTGGGATTAAGGCTCTTGAACTTAATATGCCTCTTCTTGGAAGTTCCAATATCACAAACACTTCCTTTACCAACCTCTCCAGGAAGAAGAGTAACATCCACAAGCTGATTGAAAGAAACTTCAAGTTTCAAAGGTAGAACCATTTCGGGGTTCTTACTCAAAGCATAGATAAACTCTTGATTCTTTACAAGATCCAAAAGTTGCTGAGCAGACATGAATACTCCATCCTGGGGAGTAGCACTAGATTGACCGGCGTTGGGGCAGCCAGGTCTAACCATTTCTCTTCTTTAAGAAAGAAAGAAAGAAGAGGAAAAAGTTATTCTCAGAATAAATTTCAATCAAACTTGATTGATAAAACAAGGAATCATAAAAGAAAATAGGATAGGACGGTACGAAGACCCGAATAAAATCCTAAAGCACGACTCCTAAGATGGACTTAGGACGATGATCCCTGTTAAATTATTCTACATTGTTCCGAAGTTTGGCTCTGATACCAAGCTGTGACGCCCTACCTCTATACCCACGCTAGCCAAGAACACTACAGTGAATGCTGTCAACTACCACGGAGAATAAGGCTGTTGAGAAGCGACCATCTGTATAATTGCTTTGTGCGAGTACCGATATGCCAGATAAAAATATAACTTTTCATCTCAAGAGGAAATCCGACATACCGACACAAACTCAAAGCTACTACACAGTGGCTATAATATCTTCGGAAACAAATATAGAAATAAACATAACATAAATCAGTCACAGACAATTCATATCACAAAGGCGGAAATAGATATGAATACTACACATGAAAGTGTATATCAGAGTAGTGGTCTAAAAAGATCCACAATAATACAAAGAGTAGCAACACGTGCTAGACAAAAGAATAAGTATACATCATAGAGTCTGTATCTCAAATGTATACAACAAAATCTACTAAACTAAAGTAGTTAGCCAAAAGTCAGAGGAATCAATCCCAGAAGAGAAGTCAAGCAGAAGCACCTGTAACATCTCGGTCTGACCCGAATATTATTTAATAAGAAAATAATAAACGGATCAGTCTAGCTATAAATATCAGAAGAATTGATATAGAATAGGAGATATGACATAAGCATATAATAATCACAATGCCAAGCTGTGATAAATAAGTAATTGAAAATCAACAAGAGATTAATCAATATCACAATAATCTACTCAAGATAAAAAGGAATGTCATACTCCTAATTTCATTCACCAAGCCACAATGAATGACATATATCAATGCCCATTGTAAAAGTTGGTGAAACATAAATTCCAGAAATCAACACACGAAATCCAGAAGTCACAAGAATAGGTGAAGGATAAAATTTCCAGAAATCAACACACGAAATCCAGAAATCACAATAAAAGTATGTGTGAGTGGAATCACACAAGTGGTGTCTAGGCTAACCGAAAAAGTATGTGTGAATGGAATCACACAAGTGGTGTCTAGCCTAACCAAACAGCAAAAAGTATGTGTGAATGGAATCACACAAGTGGTGTCTAGGCTAACCGAAAAAGTATGTGTGAATGGAATCACACAAGTGGTGTCTAGCCTAACCAAACAGCAAAAAGACATCGCATATTGCTAGTCTAAACCATAAAGATGATCGTCATGATCAACGAGAAGTGTCAATTACAATAAGCTAGTAAATATATGAGCTTAGCTTCATGTCCCATAACCACTAGCTTAACTTAAATATTTACGAACAAATTGTAGATCTCCACTAGAAAATTGTCACAAGAGATTCAATCGAACAAGTCCAAGAATTAACCGACAAAGTGAACGCAAGCGTTTCATACCACTTGTTTTACTAAGTCGTTTAATTAGATTTCTCATACGAGTGAGGTAAAGGCTTGTATACACTAATAGATTGGAAAACAGTTTTATAAACGAATTTGGTATTAAAATAGTATTGAAATCGTTTGAGGAAAGAGTTTTGATATTTACTACTAGTATAGAAAACCTTTATATTTTTAAAGTGACAAATCACAAAGAAGATTGTAGGACCAATCAATCACTAAGATTCACATTCAAAAACGTGAATAAAATCCAAAGAAATCGATACAAAATCCATCAAAGTGGATATATCTAAAATTCCCAAAGAAAAGGTCATCAAAGTCGATAATAAATGACAACAATAAAAGGGAGACCACACGAATCGATTAAAGTTAGATATTCAAACGGATTAGCAAAATAGGCTAATCTGGCAAAAAGTAGCAGGTCGGTCGACCGGACTTTCTGGTTGGTTGACCGAACCAGAGGCAGGAAGTGCTCGGGTAGCAGGTCGGTCGACCGGCCCAGGGGCTCGGTCGGCCGAAGCCTGTATCCAGTACTTCCAAACAGAGGCAGGAGGTGCTCGTGTAGCAGGTCGGTCGACCGGCCCAGGGGCTCGGTCGGCCGAACCTGTATACTTGCACTTCCTACCCTATTTCAAATGAGGTGCAAACCTCGATCAATTTGCAATCGCACGAGCAACGGCTCTAAGGTTTTATGCCAATCGACTGCCCGGCCCTATATGCTCCTCGATGCATCACCAAAAACATGTTCAAACATCAAAGTTAGGATTTTTAATGAATTGAACTCAAAACACTAAAAATTGGAATACGCACAAAAGCAATCCAAATCAAAATCAAATGCACATGAATAAGTGTTAGGAATTCATACCTAACAATCGAAGATAAATATAAGCATAGATGTGAGATAAAAATCTCACCTTTGAACTAAATTTATGAAGATGAAGCTTGAAAGCAATGGCAAGAACAAGCACTCTTCAATCTCAACACTAGAAGCTTGAATTTAAGCTTAAAAGAGAAACATTCCCTAAATTAGGTTTAGGAAATTTCTGAAATTGAATGGTGAAAGAGTTGGAGAAGAAGAAGGAGATGCTTACCAATGGGTTCACTTGAGTTTGGAGCAAGGAGATGGAGTTGCAAAGCAAGCTAGGGCTAAGGAATTTCTAATTCTTTTTCTCTTCCACCATTGTTGAAAGCTTGAAGAGTTAGGAATTAGAAATGAAGTAATGAAGAGTTGGAGTGGGTTGGGACTGAATACATAAGTGGGTTCAGCCCAAACCAAAGCCCAAAGCAAAAAGTAGCAAAATTCAACTTTCTCCAAACATAGCGAAGCTTATACTCGAAAAGGTCGCAAACGGCATTTTGAACTCAATGGGGGTGGTCTCGAGTCCTAATTCGACCGTATGCAAAAAGTAGGTTTTCGGACTAAAATCCAACGAACGATAAAATATTTAAATATAGAATCGATAAATATGCGGGTTGTTACAGTGTGTGTGGCGGGAGGCCTTATGGTAGTTTCATTTTCAAAAAGCATTGCGAATTTACTTTAAAAATATTTCTTTGTTTGTTTTTAAAGATAAACTGTTTTGAGTTCTCACACCAGTCCCATGACTGACCTGGAGTTTATTGTTTTCTTCCTAAACTCTGGGTGTCCACCAATTTCCACACGGGCAGTCTAGAGTTAGGTTATCGGGTTATTCTGGATTCGGGAGTTGCGGTAGCAATCTGGAGGCGAGTAGAATGGTGTAGTCTATTATCTATTATAGTATTTTTTTTTCCGCGGTTTTGTTGTTGTACTCTCTGATGATGTGATGTAATGTATAAAATGTATAATTCTTTTGTTTAATGAATATTCATTTATCTATTATATGTTGTTCCGCTGCGATGGTGAGATTCTGATATTGTTTCATGTTCTGTTGTTTGTTTCTGCTTCTTCTATCTTTCTCTCTCTCCTTCTACCTCTTTCTTCTTCTTAAACCCTAAAGATTTGGAAGTTTCGTTCCTCTTTGGCTGGATTGTTGTGGAATGTTGCCAGCTCAAAGGAGTACGGATTTTCGGGCCTTTACATTTGGTATCAGAGCATGTGGTTAAGCGACAACCATGGCTCTGTTGGGTAGTACTCATTAGAGATAGAGTCGGTAGTACTCTAGAATGAGTGTGAGTGTAATAATAGATATGAGCGCGTATTTGTTAGTGGATATAAAATTGTTTTATATTGTGATGATTGGTTTGTTGAGTGGTATATGGGTTCTGGTCGGTATAGTCTGTACAACTCTATCGATAGGGATCTCTAAACACTTATACAGAACAATTCGACACGATATTGTTTTAAATTGGGTAAATGAAATAATTTTACCTCGATTATATATTATATATAAAGGAAATAATTTTTCAAGAATTATTAAAGTGTATTTGAATTGATTGCTTGATTGTTGAAAAAAAAAAGTAAATATATATAAGACAATCAAAGTTGTTTGAATAAGTTAAATAAAACTTATTGTAAAAGAATAATTGTATAAGCCAATGAATTATAAATATGAAGTTATAATTAGAATGATTTACAATTGTAAAATGATTTATATATAAGAAGTGAAATTTTATAAGTAAGATTTATAAATGTAATTTATAAATAAAAGAAAACTTTTTGAAAGAATATTTAGCACTGATTTCACTATTGTCACTGGGAAATAATAAGGATGATGACTGCAGCATCATCAGTATCATTTTCGAGTTTCTATGTGATGGATTTGCTACAATAATGAATTTAAAATTGAAGTTTTGTTGTAATAAACAAATTTGAAATTAAAATTCAACTTGAAATTGTTAAATATAAGTGAAAAAGGTTTTGAACTTATAATATGAGTTGGAAGTTGAATAATAAGCTGTATAACTTATAGAATGAGAAAATGTAAGTGAAACCAATTATTAAAAGTGGTTAAACAATTAAGTTAAGCAAAATGAAACATGAATTTGAATATTGATATGAATTTGGCTTAAGTAAAAGTTAAATGGAACAGATTTTGAAATGAATTAGGAGTGTACTTAAGTTGAATAGTGGAAGTAAATGTAAATGAAGTTGAAATGGAATATAACTTAAGTAATGTTGAAAGAATTGATGTTGATATCAAAGTAAGTGAATAAAGTGAATTAATGAAATGAAATCGTTAAAAATGTGAAGTTGAGTTATATAAAGGGAATTCAATTTTATTTGTAAAAGAATTAGCAATTGAATTAAAGAATGGATTGAATGTTAATCAATCGAATGTAAATAAGTTGGTATGAAATGATGTATGTAAGTGTAAATTCATTTGAAGCTAGTTGAATAATTGAATGAAAATCAATTGAATGTTAAACCAATTGGAATTAAAACTGTTGAACCAAATTGAATGTAATGAGAGAAAAAATAATAATTTGGTTTTATTGGATATACATTGGTTGTTAACTTGTTGTTAGTAGATTGTATGTAAATTCATTAAGTGTAATGAAATTGAATTAGCGCGATTGAAAGTTATGTAATTGAATTCAAATTGAAAGTGAAGTAAACGAATTTGAATATGAACTGAATTTGATCCAATTTGGAAGTAAACTAATGTGAATATAATTAGTGAATGTAAACTAATCGAAAACGAATGAAATTGAATATGCAACTTCAATAGTAAACTAAAAATGTATAAGAAGCATATGTTGAAAGGTCTTGTAATTGAATTGGCAAAATGATTTGAATGTTGGAATTGGATACTACTACTAGCAGGATATACAGGTGTATAATGGAATTGGAATTTTGGTTTCAAAGAATTAAATTGAATTGCCCGACAAAAGGTACGTATTTCAAGTTTAGTATGAGATTTGATGATTTCCTTCTCCAGCCACTTGGCTTTCTCATTTCTTTTTGGTTCTGAGGGGCCGTAGTGCCATTTTGTAGTCATACCGAGCTAGCCGCGCAAAGGAGACGCTGGCAAAAATTTTCGAAAATTTCGGGTGTTAGAAAAATTTTGAGAAATTTTGAAAGTTTGGAATTTGAATTTAAATTTAAATTTGAATTATTAAGTAAACAATGTTGTTTGAAACCTATAATTGAAGTTGGAAAGCTAATTGAAATGATAGTTAATCTTTAATAAAAAGATTTGTGTTAAAAAGTTGATAAAACTAATTGGTTTTGGAAAAATAATAAACGGATTAGGATCGTTCTTCCTAACTCGCAATTTCGAGGACGAAATTCTTTTAAGGGGGGAAGATTGTAACGACCCAGAATTTTTGATAATTTGAATTTGAGTATTTAATTTATTTTAAATATTCATAGGTGAAATTTATAAGTCGAACGATTTATTTATCAAATATTTGGATTTAATAGGGTAATTTAAATCGATTAATTAATAGTTGAAACTCCAGAAATAATTAAATATTGGGCTTAATATGATTGAAAATGATTCGGGAAATTTTATTTCATCATATTGAAGTTATAGAAATGTTATAGAACTCTTAAAATTGAATTTGGAGTTAATTTGTGAAAATCGAATATTTTAATATTCAATTATCGACTGAAAAATAGCCAATTTTTGAACAATCTTGGAATTGGACGAAACGAGTTTCATCGGATCCGTAATGTGATATTATTGTAAGATTTCAAATTTCAAGTCGATCGGATTTATCGTTTGTCCGGTGCAAGCCAAAACGCCTAGAAATCGTTTAAATCGGTTTTAATTTAAATTGATCGTTTACAGCCGTATCTCGCACAGACGATCGAATTAGCTTCCAAAACCTGTTCCATTGTGTCCGGAACACGGATAAACCCTAGGAACGTTAGTTACCGTGCGTAAATCGGAGTTCGGGAACCCCGGATGAGTAGTATTCGTTGTTTCTTATAAATAGCCTTTATTCACAAATTAAATACAAAAATAAAGGGGATAGGGTTTGAAATCAATGCCGGCCGCCTCCCCAAAATACTAGTGGTCCGAACTTCACCGTCTTTCTACCTCATTAACTCCAAATCCACGCATCGATTCGCAAAAGTTCCAACATGAAAATCATAGAGGTCAATGAGATCTATCATATCAACGGTCAAGATCGCGAATAACTTCACGAATCAGCGGCAAAGTGGGCTCGAACGAGAGGAATTCGGCCTTGGTTTTCGTGAGCTAG
The DNA here is from genome assembly GCA_030765085.1 of Allium cepa. Classification (NCBI taxonomy): domain Eukaryota; kingdom Viridiplantae; phylum Streptophyta; class Magnoliopsida; order Asparagales; family Amaryllidaceae; genus Allium; species Allium cepa. The sequence continues at coordinate 853,868,587 of CM060928.1, forward strand.
GCTCGACCGAGCTCCTTGCTCCTCCGGCCGTGGGTAGCATTCAAGTGAGGCTTCGAAATGATGTAGCTTCATCGATGCAAAGATGCTCTTATGGGTTGCGTTGATCTAGGGTTAGAGGGTGGCACTTGGGTTCTTGCGTTTCGTTGTTAACCTGGGGGGAGCGAACGCGAGCGATGTTTTGGGAAGATGAAGGAATCGCGTGCGATCCGATCGCGTACCGGGGAAAATCAACGGCAGAGATTAAGTGAGTTTTTTTTAATAAATTAAATAATTTGTAAATTGTTATATTAGAAATTGTATAAACTTTAAACTGCGATATCTCTTTCATGCGAGGTCCGATTGGGACAAAACAAATTGCGACGGATCCGTATTGACGAGCTCTTCGCAATGAAGCTGATTTGGAGTCGTTTGGAGCAAGCGGAAATTTAGGGTAAAATTAAACGTTCGTTTAATTTTATTCGAAACGAGCGCTGAAATCAGAAATAAAACCAAGGTGAGAACTCCTCACTCAATCAAACAGTTCGGTTTAAAATTTTAAATAGTTAATGTTGAATGATGATTGCTGTTTGATTGTGATATTAGATATAATAGGATATATCTATATATAGCAATATATATATATATATATATTGGCATATGTATATATTGGAATTGATTTCCCGCCTTGTATAGCGAATGAGACCCTATTGCGCCGCCTATTGAGCGGATAATATTTTATAAAATCCCATATAACGCGATGTTCCGTCTTGAAACGGAATTGGTATTGTGCTAACGTCTGTGGATGCAGGGAAACAGGTTGGAGGGATCCAACTGGATTCCTCACAAATATTTATTTGTTTATAAATATTGTGATGATTGTTGACTATCATATGGATATATGATGTTATCCCCGTGATTAACTATTTGATGCTGTTGCATCATCAGATTCATTTTTAGAAGTTAAAAATAACGATTTTGAATTTAAAAAGGATTTTAAAGTAATTTTTCCAAGTATATGTTTATATTAAAATTTTGAATTAATTCATTTTAAATAAATTAAAAAAATTTATTATTACTAAGTTATAAAAATTATGATTTTTGTGAAAATAACAAAAAGGTAATTTCTAAAATAAATAGATTTTATAAAATAGTTAAATTGGGATTTTGAATAGTTATTATTAACGGTTTATATAAAAGATTTTTTATAAACGGATATTTATAAATTAAATTTATTGGAATTATGAAACGAGTTGATTAAGTGTTAAGTTGATGTATAAAATGAATTTCATTTAAATTTATAGATTTATAAATTGTGAAAGTTATAAAATGAATAGATGTTGAAAATGAAAGTTTTATAAGTAATTAACTTATAAAATGGATTTTGGGCATTTAAAGGGGATACTTATGGAAATTGTTAATAAAGGAGGTTTTTATAAGTTGAAAATTATTATAAAATATTGTGAAGTTTTAAAAGAACGGTTTAGTAAATAAATGGATTATAAGCTCTTAACTTATAATACGAACCTTTGGTATAGAAATTGGGTTTACAATTGAATTGGATGGATAAAAGAGATTTCTAAACCGAAGTTATTAATAGAAATGGAATTTATAAACATTGTTATAAATTCGAAAATAAATGGAATTTGATAAATTGAGTATGGAAGTTTGTTAAAGGAGTTACATTCACTATTTTGAACGGTGAATATATTATTATATTAAATGGTCATGTTTTGGGAGAGGGATGTTTTAAATGGAATTTAAAACGATTTAAAGATGCTTTAAAATGCATTAAGTATCGAAACCATAAATTTCAACATTTATTGTTGAAATAGACGTTTTCGAGGAAATGGAAGGAAATGAATACGTAGATTTCAACATTCATTGTTGCAATAGGCGTTTTCGAGAAAATAAGGAAATTGTGGACTATAACACTGTTGTTATAGTAAATAGTTTCCAAAAGGAAATATTTTGTATAGTTTGGGGATTTATATATCTATTTAAATTTTGAATCCCTATTCTAGTGATTTTGGGTTGTCGTAACGATGTTTTACGCAACATTCGTTTTAACCCAAATAAAAGTGGATAAAGGAATGTTTTCCTTAAAAGAATGAAATATATACTTAACTGTGATTTAAGTATATTGAATATTTTCAAATTGTTGAAAATAAATAGAATTTGTGAGTTACTTATTTTTAAATAAGCATGAAAATGCTTTCCCAATATGAAATGAAACGTTTTGAGAATTTATCTTTCGTAGGTAAATTGAAAGCGAATAATTTGAAATCGATTTGAGAATCGTATATCAGTAAGATATTTGGGAATTTGAAATTCACCATGGAATTTATAAAAGGAAGGGAAATTTGTTTAAAAATAAATATTGGTTTATTTTGAAGTATGGAAATGAATTTACGAATTTGGAACGTAAATTTAAAATAAATCGGTAAAGATTTATTTGATGATTTGAAATTTGTTTTCAAAGGTTATAAAGGATGTAAAGTAATTTGAAATTGGTTTTCAAATGGTTGAAGTATGGGAATTATATTGTGTAAAGATATTTTGGTAAAACAAATAATTTGGGCAATTATTTGGAAGGTGTACATATACATATATCTTGTGAAGATATTTTTGGGATTAAATAATTTTTGAAAATTATTTGGAATCTGATGATGTGGCGCATCCTTATTGATAGTTAAATAACCGACTATCAGTATTTACCCTTGGATGGTATTTGTTGTGTTTGTTTGAGATTGAATGCTACACTTATTTTTAAAATAAGCGCTCGCTACTCGGTTTAGACGGGGGAGGACCTTTGTGTCATATAACCCATTCTGAATATGCGATACGTCGTTTGGATCGCATTTGAAGACCGGTGTCAAAACCGGGTATTTGTGAAAACGATAGGATGACCTATCGATTGTCTCTGCGTCGTTAGCTATGGTATGGAGATTTCCTTTGTGACGGGAAATTTTATCGGGATTGTGAATACCCGGATTGCAAAGGCTTCTTTGGAAGTGCCTTCGGTTCTGTTCGAACTCGGAACAGACTTGTATGGTTACGTGTCTAACATTACATTTTGAGATATAGAGCAGATTTCTTTTCAAATACATTTCTGTTGGTGGCGGAGAATTTATTCTCTTAGCTTAACACACTTCTCTGAGACGTACGAGCTCAGAGGTTATGTAGTTGAAGGTTATCAGCGATATATTCCCAATCTGGTAATGTGACATGCTGAGTGCTGCTGTGTGATGATCATTAGTTGGTCATTTGTGATATGATCATTTGTTTGATCATTTATCTTTGTGATCATTTCTTTGGTCATCGGTTGACCCAAAGCATGGCTTTGTTGCACAAAGCGTAGCTTTGTGGACGAGACTTCGTCAGACCTCACTCCCCGAAAATGGTCGAAACAGGAATATGCGGCACGGTTATGAGGGTCGCACCCTTTAGGGTATGTCATTTTTTTCTGGAAAAGGGTGGTATCATGGTATGGAGCCCAGATACTTACTCATGTTGATACACTATATCTATTACTGTGTGGTGTTGTTGGATCGAGCGCTCGGATAAAGGTCCCAAAGGACCGGGGATGACATATTCGTGTAGTAGTTACCTAGTTACAGAGGTAACCCGGCCTTGTGTTGGCAGAGATCTAACCGTAACGTTAGTTTCTCGGGACGTCCCACCAGAGGCGATCCCATGTGGCAGTAGGAAGTTCCTTAGCCTGACCATTTGTTGGAAATCCATTCTTCAATACGCGCCTTGTACGGTTTTAGTTGTAGAACCTGCCATTTACTTATGGTGGTCACCACTGTTTAGATGGTAGCTATAGTAGGCATAGTTCGGAATGTCTATGCTGGCTAGGATTTATATTCTACTTTTGAAATTGTTTTCTACACTATGCACTAATAATAATATCAAAAATGATTGATTTTGCGTAGTAAGCATCTTTGACTATCATAAGGAGAAATCTCCTCCAATTCTGCGTTTGCATTGTGTGTGTGGCGGGAGGCCTTATGGTAGTTTCATTTTCAAAAAGCATTGCAAATTTACTTTAAAAATATTTCTTTGTTTGTTTTTAAAGATAAACTATTTTGAGTTCTCACACCAGTCCCATGACTGACCTGGAGTTTATTGTTTCCTTTCTAAACTCTGGGTGCCCACCAATTTCCACACGGGCAGTCTAGAGTTAGGTTATCAGGTTATTCTGGATTCGGGAGTTGCTGTAGCAATCTAGAGGCGAGTAGGATGGTGTAGTCTATTATCTATTATAGTATTTTTTTTTCCGTTGTTTTGTTGTTGTACTCTCTGATGATGTGATGTAATGTATAAAATGTATAGTTCTTTTGTTTAATGAATATTCATTTATCTATTATATGTTGTTCCGCTGCGATGGTGAGATTCTGATATTGTTTCATGTTCTGTTGTTTGTTTCTGCTTCTTCTATCTTTCTCTCTCTCCTTCTACCTCTTTCTTCTTCTTAAACCCTAAAGATTCGGAAGTTTCGTTCCTCTTTGGCTGGATTGTTGTGGAATGTTGCCAGCTCAAAGGAGTATGGATTTTCGGGCCTTTACAGTGCACGTGCACGAGGTTGGCAGTTTGTTAGTGATTTGGGAAGAAGAAGTGTGGGCTCGAGGGAAACTCGAGAAAATGAGGGTGATGTCTCGAGTTTGTCTCGTATAGCTCATGAGTGTTTTATGTATAACAGTTTTACTTAATAAGATTTAAAAAGAGGGAAAGGAATGAAGTCTCGGGTTGGACTCGGGTTGGAGACTGGGTTGAACCCAAAGGAAGTTTACAACAGTTTTAAATAAAAGCAAGTTTTAAAATTTAAAACTAATCTAGTTTAATCTATTTCTTAAATCAATATTCTTTATATAATGATGTTTTTAAACATTTGGTTTTAAGAAAAGTGGTTTATTTTGTTTAACTTAAATTTATTAAGTTAAATCTTAAGTTATTTTCAACTTAATTTTAAATATAATTAAGTAGTTAATTAAAATGTTTTAAATTTATATGTTAATGATAACTAAGTAATCAATAAAGATAAATGGTTTATCTTAAAGTTAATTAAGGTCTTTGGTGATTAAAATCAATTAAATGAATTAAAGAAAATTAATTAACTATTGATTAAGGAATAATTAATTAAAAATTGAGGGTTATAAATTAATTAATTAATTAGAGATTAATTAATTGGTAATTAAAGATTAATTAACTGATAATTAGAGATTAATTAATGTAAGTAATTAGAGATTAATTACTTAAATGATAATTATTAATATTAGTAATTAAAGGATAATAATTAAAGGTTAATTAGTTGAGTATAATTAACCAATGGGATAATTACTTAATGAAAGTAATTAGGGATAATTAATTTAGATTGATAATTAAAGAATGATTAGTTAAAGGTTCTGATTAATTAATGTTAAGTAAGCAGGATTTAAGGATGATTAATTTGATTATTCGGTGATTGAATTAAATTAATTAGGAAGTGAATGACTATTTGATCTTGCTTGTAAATGATAAACTATAAATAAATTCCTTGGATTGTTATGTGATTTGTGATGTTTTGTGATATGATATACTTGGGTTGAACTGTTATATTTTGGGGTATCTATCTAAGATGAATTGTTGTGTGAATGTGAAGTCCTAAATATAAATTGTATTGTTTAAACTTAAACATTTGGCTTAAAGAATAACATTGGATTCGAAGAGACCGGGGTCGGGTATCAGTAAATACCCGAAACCACTTCAATTCGTAATCTACAATAATTCTTTATAGATTTTATATGTGAAATCATTAGGCTGAAATAGAATTATTTAAGAAAATTGGACTATTAAAATTTTTTAGTGGTACTTAGGGATTGATTTGTGAAATAAGTGTTGGTTTTAACAAGTTAAGAACTCATTGTAAGGTATGAGTTACCCTAGGTTTTCAAATAAGTCTACAATTCTGTATTTCAAATTTTATGGGTTTACTCATACCGGTTTCCAGCCTGACCCGGGTTTTACTTTGATGTAATGCTCGGGTTAGACCGAGTAATACATATTTTCAGGTTATGACGTTATGGAGCTCAGGAGGCGAGCTGGATGGCACGAACGTATGGAGTATGCTGCTGTGTATTTGAGTTGATTTGATTGTAGTGCGGGACAAGTTAATTATAACTGTCCAGTTTATTTGTAAATGGTTGTACTCAGATGTATTGTTATAAAATTAACAATTACAGGTTTCTTCGTATTAATGCTATTGTTTCTTATTATATTCAATCAGTTGCGAATGTGAGATGTCGTTGTTTTCTGTTCTTCTTCTTTCCTCTAACAATCGGAAATTTCCGACGTTCGATTTCTTGGCACTTCTACCGTGAAGGTATTAGCGTCGAATTTTCGAGGTCGAAATTTTGGGTCATTACATTTTGGTATCAAAGTTGAAGGTTAAGCGAGAACCTTGGCTCTGGTGGGTTTACTCATTAACGATAGGGTCAATAGTACCCTAGAATGCGTTGAGTGTACATATAAGAGAGCGTTTTTGTTATTTTTTTATATAAAGATTTTAAAATGGTTGATTCATATATAAGTTTATATTTTGATATATAAAGAAATAATTTTTTTTAATTATTGTAAATATTAAGGTAATTGGTTGTTGAATGATTGGAATTAAATAAAATAATAAGAATTAAGTTGTAATAGGAACACAACCAAATAAGAATTGAATAATATGAACTAAATAAATAGGATAAGTTTGAAATGGATTCAAACCAGAGAATAAAATCCTGTAATTTGTAAGAATGTTTTCAGAATGCCGAATTAAGTTATCTAATTTTATTATCAAATAAATTATGAGATAATATAGTGAAATGGTTTCCAGTTATGATTACCTTGGTTATTACCTAAAATGTTTGTTATAACTTGATAATGGAATGTTTGTTAATGATTAAGTTGAATGGAATGTTTTATGGAAGTAACATTTAGATAAATTGTGAGGTTTTAAAATTTAAATCCTGAAATTTTGAAATTTGTTTTCAAAGTGTTAAAAGGAATAATAAATAATATTATTCAGAATATTTTTTAATGTAATCTTATTTTTAAAATAAGAGTTGTTTGAAAATTTAAAAGAAATTTGTTTTGAACTAAAAACCAAGAATGGTTTAAAAATTTAAAATATGTCTTGGGGTATAAAAGAAATGAATTTGTATACATATGGGATATACATAAGATCAAAGCTGATTGGAAGTAAACGCTAAGTGTTGAATTTTTAATTTTCCCTGATATGTGATGTAATAACCCAAAGTAAAAGAAGTCTTTGAACTTATAAGTGAGAAGGGACATTGATAAGAAGTTTAAAAATTGAAATGGAGAATTCAAATTAGGTAAAGTTGACTGGATTAAATGAATTGAATTGAATTTAACTTTGGGGAAGTTAAATGAGTTTAGAATAAACAACCTAAATTGGAATTTCAAGGTGAAATTAAGATTTAACTTAGGGAAGTTAAATGGTTGATATGAATTGGGAGTTATGAGTGATCTCAAAACAAGTTTGAGATCTGGAATTGGGTGATGGATGCCATGAGTGGATGTTTTAAAATGATTTGGATGTTTATTTATTTTGACTTATCCTGATATCATCCTATTGTTATTAATAATCTATGAAACTGAGAATTGGATTATTTTAAACGAATTAAGAAATGGATTGGGGTAATATACATCCATAGCTGAAATAAAATGGAAATAATTTTTTTATTTTAGAACTATTTTGATTTTTGAAGTGAAATTGTAATTGTGAAAAGGGGATCACTTTGAACTTAAGATTCAAATGATAAAAATGAACTTGTAAACTAAAATTGTTTAAGAATCGGTTTCAAAGTTTAAAGATAAAATTGGGTAATAAATTAGATTCTGAAGATTAAATTGTTTTTGAACTCTTATTTGGAGTATGAAATAAGTTAAGTAAAGGTAATTTAAAATGGAATTTTGAAATTTGCACTCATAATTAAATTGTTTAAAGATTTAGGTTGTTAAATTAAAAATAAAGGTTGATTTGATATAAGAATTCAATCAACATTTAAAAATTTAAGTCAAATTTATATAATTCGAGATGGTTTAAAAAAGTGAGATTGAAATTGAAAGTTTGTTCAAATTGAATTTGATTTGAAATTAATTGAAATTGGGATTGAAGTTGAATAAGTTTAAACTCAGATGGGAATCGATTTGAATTTGGGAAAGGAATTGAAGTTAATTCAAATTGAATTGAAATTGAATCAATTTAAATGGAAGTGGAAATTGGAAATTGATTGGAAATGGAGTTTGGCGGATTGAATAGTTCGGCTCTGAACTACCTTTTGAAATAAAATTATTTTAATATAAACTGTTTTAAATCTACCTTTCAAGCTATTTACTATACGACCTTTCTTTTTAAAATCCAAACTTTTTTATGCTTATTTTGCAATTATTTTGAAAACTAATTACTATTTTACATCTGTTTTAGAAACTAATCATTATTTTAGAACTACTCATAACTAATTACTATTTTCAATAATTTTACATCTATTTACAAATTAATTTCTATTTTACAACTATTTTACAACTATCTAACTATTCTACAAACTATTTAATTGTTTTACAACTTTTTTATAATTACTTAACTATTTTACTGCTATTTTGCAACTAATTCTTATCTTACAACTACTTATTTATTTTAAACTTTTCAAGCTATTTTCTAAATACAAGTGGTTAGAGTGCAAACTGTTTATAATTAAAGTGATAACCCAAATAGAAATGGGAGCAATTGTGAATAAGTGAATAGAATTCTAAATGAATGTGAAATAAAAGAAAATTGATTTAGCTGATAATCAACGAAGGTAAATACGTAGAATGTACGTATATTATTCTATTTGCATAATGATTTGTTCCAGCTTCGAGCATACAATTTCGAGATAGTATATCGACTTGAGTTGGGATTTTTCATTCGAGTTTCGACGGCGGCCCTGGATATGGATTTTTGATTGATTCTGGAAATTCTCTATCATAGTAATGGCTATGCAAGGAGAATGACGGTTTCTGATCAAGAAACCAGATCTGAGTCCGCATTAGGAAGTCGAGTGGACGATACTAGTTTGGAAGTGAAATTGTGTGATCGAGTGAGCGATCAGATTTGAAATTTCGTACTTATGGTATATATAAATCGTACGTGCTCAAATGAAATTGATATTGGAAATTTTGAAAGAAAAGTACAAATGATTTTGAAATGGAAGGTATATTTTGAGAAATATATATGAATAAAAGTGGAAGTTAGATATCTTTGAAAATTCACTTTATGAAAAGTAAGTGATATGGTGAATAAATTGATAAAGGAAATCAAACTTGAATATTTGATTTGGTATAAATAAAGTTAAATATGTTTGTATATATGATAAACTTCCCTTTATTGAATCCATAGCCAGAAGAAAAGGGTTTTTGAAAAATATTTGAAGTATAAAAGAGGAATCTATATAAGTGATCCAAAGATTATTTTCAAGTTGGGAAGGATAAGTTATATATATATGTATGTATGTATGTATGTATTTATGAGAACGATTTTGGAAAAGGCTTTAGAACCTATGCATTTTGGAAAGGCTTTTGATTTTTGAGAAAAATTAATTTTTAGAATTTGGAAAGCCAAGTTGGAACTATCGATTTGGGATATCGATTTTGTGTAAAGGAGATTTCTATGTGAATCATAAAGGGTGTGATTTGAAAGATACTATAAGTATATAGTATAAAATGTTTTGAGATTGGCTCTGGGGAAAAAGACGCTCCCATTGAAATGAACTTCATAGGAGACCCACGGGGTGGTTCTGCCTTGAGCCCTAAGGAGGAGGCTCTAAATTGGATCCTGGGAGGAGGTCCAGACAAACTGAAGTTCTTGAGGATTATATGTATGGATAGCGAAAGTCGAGGGCGCTGATGCTTACAGAGACATTTGAGTTATGCTGTGACAAAAGTGTAACTCGATGTCACTGCGATCTACTTGAACCATAGCGGAAATCTTGTGGCCGTGAGAGCCAACGTTCTACGTTTAATTTTGTCGTGATGGCAACATAACATCGGTAGACTACGATCTATGAAGACATAGCGAAAGTCGTGAGGCAGAGAGAGCCTGCAGGCTACATTGGGACTCGACTGATGTAGTCTGCGATCTATGTAGGAGTGGTGAAGTTTCATTGGGTAGAGAAATTCGTGGGCGCTGATGCTTACAGTTACATGGATTTTTGCCATGACGGCGACGTAAACCTGGATGTAGCTGCAACCTGTGGCGGGTTCCATGGTGTAATCGAAGGGCGCGGAGTGCCTACAGTTATCTATGGATTTTACCAGGATGACAACGTAACCATCGGGTTAACTGCGACCACGGAAGGGGTGATGATTTCTAGAGCATTCTCACAAAAAATGTTTCCTATATTCTCAAAAATTATTTTCAATATTTTCATAAAGTTTTCAAAAATGTTTTCCCAGTACTTTCACTGGGTGTTGAAAACGGGTTTACCAAGTACTTATAGATTTTCAGTGCTACGCCTGATCAACGTATGACCAAAATTCTATAAGAACGAGGATGGACATGTTGAGACATCGAGTTATAAAAGTATTTTTTTAAAGCTATTTTGGCAATAGTATGTAGATTTTTAAAAGTTTTTTAAGAATTCTTAAATAAAGGATTTATAGTTGAAATGATAAAAGAGCAATATAACTGATAATTAGAATTTTAATAAATTCTGGCTTCGTTCCTTTTTAGAGACGAAAAGATTTAAAGGAGGGAGGAATGTGATAACCCGGATTTTTGGGTATCAGGTAATTGGATAATTACCTGATTTTAACTATTGAAAATACTGATTTTATTTGATTGAACAAATGAAATTTTGATAATTAAAAATATCTGGATAAATATTTAGTTGATAATCTCCTGATGTACTTATTGAAATTTGACAATATTAGTTAAATGACCTTCTTTTATAAATTATTCAAAATTGGCAAATTTATTTATTTTCAAACAAATAATTATGTGTTCATTGCAGGTATATATATGTGAGTTGATTTTAATGTGATTCAAATTTGAAATTGAAATTCAATTAGATAAATATCTTAAAATAAAGTGGAAATTAGGCACAAGGGCCTCTTTAGCAAGTGCAATTAGTTTATAGAACACACAGCTGAAATAATTACTTTTAAGGAAAAATGAAAAATAATTAGTTTCTAAAGCCTAAAAACCTATGAAATTATGTCCTTGAAAGTAATTAGACTGCTGACATTGTCCTTAAAAGTAATTATTCTACTAACTTTGGCCTTGAAATTAATTTTTGTAGATGTGTGTCCTAGAAACTAATTGGACTGCAAAGTTTGTCCTTCTAGTGAAATTTGGATTTAATATATATATATATATATATATATATATATATATATATATGTATATGTATATGTATGTATGTATGTAATTTTTACTAGTATATATTAGTTTATGTTATTTTCTTTAAAAGGATTTTATAAAAATAAATTAAGATAATGTATTTACTAAATAGAAAAATTAAATATAAAGATTTATAAAAAACATTTAAAAATAATTAACACATGCATAATTACAAGTGTAAATTAATTAAATCATGGAAATTACAAATGTAAGTTAAGTATATATAGTTTAACAAATGTAAGACAATTAACTCATGTTAATGACAAATGGAAGCAAATTAAACAAGTGTCTTATTTTATTTTATTTTATTTTTAAAAATTATTGAAAACAACGCTATAAATATACATATACTCTCTCCTTCAATCTTTTTCTATCTTCATTTCAAAATTAACAAAAACAAAAGCCTGTAAACATTTTCAAACCAGAGATAGATTCAAACAACAAATTCATTTCAGTTTTGAAAGCAAAATCATTTCAGCAACTCAGCTAAGTTTCAGATCATCAAGAAATTCATCTGAGTTTTTAAAGCTTAGATCATCTCAACAACTAAGTATTATCCAGTTTCAAAGATCGGGCATTTTCCAGCATTCAAGTTTTCAAATTAAAAAACTTCTTCAAAACTCTCTGTCCAAACATCATTTTTGGTGCGTAAACAAAACTTGTTCCTGTTTTAATTGTTGCATGTGATGATTTTATGAAATAATGATGTGATATATTGCTTGCATAAGTGAAATTAGACCTGCATGTTGTAAATATGAACTGATATAAGTGTTCATATTTGGATATATATGTGTTCATCTTTGTTTTAAGTTATAGGGTTTAACTTTAGATCAAAATTTCAAATCTCCTCTTGTAATCTCTTATAGGCTATGAAATTCAAATAAGTTTTGTTTGGTTAAACATGAATTGATTCTTAAAAATATACTTAAGTATAATAGGTTTGAAAATATCTGGAATCAAGAAAATACAGTGTAAAATTTAAAACATGATAAATCCAAACATTTTGATTCTCTGATTTAGGTATATAATCTGAATCGTCCTTGGAAATCTTTATTTTTAAGAATTAAATCATGATTTCTATTTTAGAATCGAGTGAGTAACTTAAGGTTGATCATATTATGGGTTTTGGGCATTTGCTGGCGATCAGAGGTCTCGGGAAGGTCGGGACTGCCACTGGAGATGGCGAGGGTGTAGTCTACCTAAGGAAAAATGGGAGTGGGATTTATTACTCACCGTGTCAGCGGTTTTTGGTCGGAATAGGGTTTAATACCCAGCTTAGGTCGAAGTTGAAGTTTGGGCGACTGCGTCGTCACTAAAGCATCGGGGTTCATCGGAGGTTGAGGGATGGAAGCATGGGTCTTCAGGGGAGCTGTGGTCGGAGGCTCGTGATCTCCGGTGGTCAAAGTAGTTAGGCCGAGGAGGATTCTTGGTCGAAGTTTCATGTTCCAGTTCGATCAAATGGCTCGATTTTGATTGTGGGCTTGTGGTGATATCTGGGTGGTCGCGGTCATAAGTAGAGACGGTCAGTGATGTGCCGGAGATAACGTAGGTAGTCGGAGTTGTCTTGATCAACGGTGCACGTGCACGAGGTTTGCAATGTGTCAGTGATTTGGGGAGAAGAAGTGTGGGCTCGGGGGAAACTCGAGAAAATGAGGGTGATGTCTCGGGTTTGTCTCGTGTAGCTCGTGAGTGTTTTACGTTTAACAGTTGTAACTTAACAAGTTTTAAAAAAAAGGAGGAAAGGATGGAAGTCTCGGGTATGACTCTGGTTGGAAACTGGGTTAAACCCGAAGGAAGTTTACAACAGTTTTAAATAAAAGCAAGTTTTAAAATTTAAAATAAATCTAGTTTAATCTATTTCTTAAATCAGTATTCTTTAATAATAATGTTTTTAAACATTTGGTTTTAAGAAAAGTATTATGTTTTTTTAAACTTAAATTTATTAAGTTAAATTCTTAAGTTATTGTAAACTTAATTTAAATGCAATTAAGTAGTTAATTAAAATGTTTTAAATTTATATGTTAATGATAACTAAGTAATCAATAAAGATAAATGGTTTATTTTAAAGTTAATTAAGGTCTTTGGTGATTAAAGATTAATTAAATGAATAAAAGAAAATTAATTAATTATTGATTAAGGATTAATTAATTAAAAAATAATGGTTATAAATTAATTAATTAGAGATTAATTAATTGGTAATTAGAGAAGAATAATTGGTAATTAGAGATTAATTAATTGGTAATTAGAGATTAGTTAATGTAAGTAATTAGAGATCAATTACTTAAATGATAATTACTTAATATTAGCAATTAAAGGATAATAATTAAAGGTTAATTAATTGAGGATAATTAACCAATGTGATAATTACTTAATGAAGGCAATTAGGGATAATTAATTTAGATTGATAATTAAAGAACGATTAGTAAAGGGTGGTGATTAATAAATGTTAAGTAAGCAAGATTTAAGGATGATTTATTTAATTTATTTGGTGATTAAATTAAATTAATTAGGAATATAAATTTGGGGTATCTATCTAAGATGAATTGTTATGTGAATGTGAAGTCCTGAATATAAATTGTATTGTTTAAACTTAAACATTTGGCTTAAAGAATAACATTGGATTCAAAGAGACCGGGGTCGGGTATCAGTAAATACCCGAAACCACTTCGATTTGTAATCTACAATAATTCTTTATAGATTTGATATGTGAAATCAATAGGCTGGACTAGAATTATTTAAGAAAACTGGACCATTGAAACTTTGTAGTGGTACACAGGGATTGATTTGTGAAATAGGTGAGTTAAGAACTCGTTGTAAGGTATGAGTTACCCCAGAATTTCAAATAAGTCTTATAATTTTGTATTTCAAATTTTACGGGTTTACTCACGCTGGTTTCCAGCCTGACCCGGGTGTTACTTTGATGTGATGCTTGGGTCAGACCACGTATTATAGATTTTCAGATTAGGACGTTCTAAAGCTCAGGAGGCGAGCTGGATGGTAGGAATGTATGGAGTATGCCGTTGTATATTTTAGTTGATTTGATTGTAGTGTGGCATAAGTTAATTATAACTATCCAGTTTGTTTGTAAATGGTAGTACTCTGATGTATTGTTATAAAATTGACAATTACAGCTTTCTTTGTATAAATGCTATTACTTGTTATTATATTTAATCCACTGCGAATGTGAGATGCTGTTGTTTTCTGTTCTTCTTCTTCCTTCTTCTTCTTTCCTCTAACAATCTAAAATTTCGGCGTTCGATTGCTTGGCACTTCTACCGTGAACGTATTAGTGTCGAATATTTGAGGTCGAAATTTTGGGTCGTTACACACTTAATAAACTGAAATTAGATTTTACTAAAAATAAGCAATAAATTTGGCTAAATTGTCATGTCATCTGCTAAGTAACGTGTGAACATTAACATTTGAATAGTTTGATGTTAATCGTTAACTGAATTTACACGCGTGGGTCACACAACCAAAATGTGATTTTATTATTTTATAATTGTCATATATTAATCAAATTAATTAATATTTATGAAACGTTAATTATAAATTTTGAATTTTATTTGAGGAATAAATATTGTTGTATATATATTTATAATAATTATAAATATATTGATCGATATGAATATCAATAAGGAATTAGATTGGATTTAATTAAATATATTTACTTAGGTTTAAATGGGCTATTAACCCATGAAGTTGGATGCGAAAATTTTGGCATCGAACATTAGATACAGGAGGCCAAAATAGGGTAAAAGGGTTTGCGATGGATGGTAGAGATTTAGTGAGGAAAGGTATGTGATGTAATCCACTTTTCTCTCTGATTCAACATTATAAAAGAAATCCTAACCCTAACTTTAGAGTTGCTTTTTGCTGCCTCTTTTCTCCTTAATCTTCGTCGAAGTACACTTTCCAAAAGATCTAACAAAACTCTAATCAAATCAATTCAAATTAACAACTATTTGATAGAAAAAGTGTTTACGATTCAAGAATAGCAATCCATGGAATTGAAAAGTTTTCGACAGAGGAGAACTTATCATTACAAGATACACTTAAGGACATTAGTTTTAGGTAAGTGCTCAGTTATATATATGTGTGTGCGTGTGTGTTTGTTTGTGTGTATGTATGTGTGTGTGTGTGTATATATATGTATGTATGTATGTTCGTATGTTAAAACACATAACCTCTGTATAACTATATATTGTTTATATATTTGTGTGTGTGTATTGTGTATGTGAGGGTGTGTGTGTATTGTGGCTATTGTATTGTTAGGTAGGTAAGATTCCATAGGTATTGATGTTATCACATATTGATTGGTTATGTGTATATATTTATAGAATAAAAAAACAATTTTTTCATTAAGGATCCGATACACAAAGTTAAAATCATTATATTTTATTAATTAATTTATACATATATTAATAAGTTGATTAATTTGTTTGTGTTAAAGTTTATAACTATTTCACATAAATAACGAAAATAATAACTTCGAATTGTATATTTACATTGATTATGATGTATAATGACCGAAAATAATTTTTCGGTGGTTATTTAATCATTTTACGGTTAATAAATTAATATAAAATAAAATAAGTTTTGAAAATTCAATTTTAATTTTTCTAAATTTAGATTGTCATGATTGAAGCTCTTGGTCAAAAACAAATTTTTAAATCAATTTCTATATATTAAAAAATCATTTTTAAGTTTGGATGAAAGTATTTAATTAAATAAAAAAATTAAATTTTGACCTAAAATTTTTTAAAAAAATTTGAAATTTTTTTGTAAGCTATAAAATATCATTCTTGATTTTAATTTTAAAATTTAAAATAATTATTATTTAAATAGTTTCTATCATTTATTTATTGTTATTTAACTAATTAATTTATAATATATATGTATTAATATAATTAAATTATAATCACATTTAGAGCTACTTTGTATTCGATCTGGAATGCAAAAAGAATATAATTTTTAAATTTTATAATTTAATATTTATATAAACTTTTCTAATTCATATTTACATTAATTACTATATATACACACACATATTGTTCTATTTATATATACGAAATTATGTTACCTTAATACATATATATGTATGTATACATATTAAAAAAATTAAAAATTAAACTTATATTTTGCATATATATATAAATATATATCTATTTAATATTTAACACTATAATATTTTAATTATAAATATGTTTATAATATTTTTCATAGTATACATATATACATATACACGCACTTAGGTTCTTTATATATAATGAGTATAAATATATACATATATTTGGACAAAATATAATACATATAAGATGAGCTAATATGTCCATTCCGATGTAAATCCCAGCATCTGTATATGGGCATGTTATACCTTGCATGTAATATCATGTTACACATGCACACATATACACATATGTATACGTATATATAAATTAAAAATAAATAAAATAAAATTCTACCAATAATTTATAAATTCAAATGAAATATATGATTTTACTTAAATTCAATTTAGAAATGTCTTAAATTAATTAGACTTTATAGTCCCAATAAAAATCTAGTAGGGTAAAATTTTTTGAAATTCACCCATAACTTTCGTTGTGGACTGGTCCATTTCCAACCATGGTATCAAAGCCCAATAGCCTATGCAGCCTAATTAGTCATATTATGATTAACTAATTAAACTCATAACCCAAATAGTAGGATGTTTGGAAAGGTTGTTTAAAAATATTAGGCTTGGATAATATAGTACTCTGCCCTACTTGGTTGCCAGCTTGACCCGAAAAGATATGTGAGCCCAAAAGTTTCCCCCTAATAGAAGATGGCTAACTGGAATGGGGCCTTGGGTTAATTTTCAAAATTGTTTAAAAATTAAAGTATAATTTTTAAATTTAAAGGTTAAAATTAAAATAAGGAAAATATTTTAAATATTGTAATATAAAATTTTCAAAATATATGAAAATTAATTTCAAAATTTATAAAATTTATAATGAGATTAATAAAATATATTAATAAATAAGTGGACATGTATGTATATGAATTGAATTTTGAAATTAATATAGTTTAATTAATTAACTAAAGGTTAATTGATTAAAAGTTAATTAATTAAATAATGTACACATGTATATGATATATGTGTTATATTACAAAAGTTATGGTATATAATAAATATTCAATATAAATGTTATATTAAGATAATATGAAATAAATTCAAATGTTAATTAATATAATGTTATACATAAGACTATTATATAAGTAATATGAAACATAAAGATTGTATAATGATAAAACTTGCATAATATGAATGTATAAACTAATTGTGGAATATTAAAGAAACCTTAAACAGACTTAAGAAAAAAATACATACATACATGTATATATATATCACGATTTATGATGTGTCCAAAACTTGAATCACGAGGGTATTTCATAAGAAATACATTATTCTATAAGTCGATAACACTCGATATAATATACTGAATATGGTGAATCTTTAACATAATATTGTCCTTTATCATTTATATATTAATAGATTAATTGCATACTCTTTAATTCTTAAGCTTTACTCCAGCTAAATATGTTAGGTGTAGTACTATTAATATATTAAATAGACGAGGTAAGATAACTGCACGTATTTGTTGAGCTTTCCTCAAGTTACGTGCGTTATATTTAGACCATCGCGAAATGAAAGCTCCAAGTGAATAATCCCACTTGTTGATATTTCCTCAAGTTAAAGGCGGGATTAGGACAAGGGATCAAGGGTTAGGAGTTTTATGTGATACAATCGATAAGGAGTTGTTTATCGTATGTGGACTTATAATTTGTTGAGCTTTCCTCAAGATCAGAATCTCAAGACACTAGGCATTCGAGTCCTAACACCCACTAGTGAAGTTGAAAGATTTCTATGTTTCGCTTAGGGTTTGGTGAAACATAAAAGACTAGTGGAAGCCTTATTACAAAAATGAAATGATAACATTTAACCTGTCTAATTTTGTAGGAAAATATGCTATATAATGTTATTATATTTTGCATTAATAAATCTGTGCATTTAAAATAAGTGATAAAACGTTTAAGGTAGAAAAATGAACCACATTGAAAATTGACAAATAGAAATATAATATATACTTACTAATAAATTTTTATCGCATGTTAATGTTCCAACACCCATGCAAGCACCTAATTTTAAAACTACTTAATGTGTTCATAATTTGATCACTTACGATTATGCGGTTGAGATTGTGAATTGCATTCTACGAGTTACGAACTCTAAAAGCAATATAAGACTATGAATCTTTGATCTATACAATATACATGTAAATGTTATATGAGAAGAGGTCACAGTACGTAATGTTTGATACTTTGATGAAGTTAGTTCATTAGAAACAACGAATTAAATAGTACTATAAGATCAAGTATTCAATTTGATTGATTACAATAGAAGGTCATATTGAGTAAAATGTAACACAAGACCAAAACTACAATATAAATTTACGAATTCGATCACTTAAATGTCGGTTTGACTAGTTTACATAAGGTACGTCGTATTTGATGTTCTTAAATGTTAAGGTTGATCAAATGTATCTTTGTAAAGAGCTCGTTATGATGCTATAGTCAGAGTTTTCTTTCGAATGGTTCAACCATTTAGAAAGAAAAATGAGTGTACAAGAGCATATGTAATATAATGTACGGTCAGGATGAAGAGAGCAATAGTCACTTCTGCTTCATAAAGAAACATTAGAAATAGAAATGTGATAATAATAATTGATATTTAACATTGGAACTAGAAATATGATTTCTATTCTGAGAAGTATTTTCATATACATAATTGTTTTCAATGAGATTTACTTCTTTGAGTTCAAGATATTTGATCAAAAAACTTGCCGCTATAAAATAGTTACAATGTTTGAAATAAACAGTCTATATTAAATGAATGATGGAACTTCGAATTTATTATGCCATTATAGTAACGACGAAAGTAGCGAGAGCATGCCATATAGCGCTAATTAACTACACCAATTTATGAAAATTATTTTCATAAAACTTATCGAACATTATATAAAAGAATGACTATTTTTCGGCATCGACCGAAAAATATAAGTAAATATAAGTAATTATACTTCAATATGAATATTATGAATATTCATTATGAAATAAAACTTAATGTGGTATTAGTTTTATAACAAAAGTGATGCATTAGAAAATTAAAAATAACTAAAATTAATTACATTTGTTTGGTATTATAAACTAAGCCGTAGTTTTGAGAAATAAGTTTTATTATATGATTCTGAATCATATGATAATCGTTAATTATATCTCAAATAACTACATCAATTCCATAAGAAGTAAAATGGAATTGGATACAATCCGACGATAAAACTTCATAGTAAACCATTAAGAGTGTTGATTCTATAGTATGGTATGATGTAAAGATCCGAAAATAAATTCCAAGTATGCTATCAAAGTATGATTTTGGTAGTCGCAACCAAATGGATGTGATCCATCGGTCACAATTGTGTCTTTAAAAGCAAGACCAATGAAGTTGGAATTAAATGAGCAATGTTGATAAGAATAATCTTATAAATTTAAAATGTTGAAATTTGCACAATGGATTCATCATTTAACATAATCAAGTTATTTTAGATTTACTCACATAACGACCAAGTGTCTCGAAGTCAGTGAAAGAGATATTGAGTTTATGAGTGTTTGGATATCATTCAAGAACATATATGATAGTATCATTCGATAAGCATCAGAAATTGAACAAGTGTTTTGATAGAAATATCAAATAGCTTGATTTCCAATCAAGTGTAGAGGAAACATGTGCTCATAAGAAAGAACATTAAAAGGTACATTGATATTTCTAAATTGTAAGTAAACAACACGAAGCTAATTTTAAAAATGAATTTGTATCAGAATCAGCCATAGTTGTTTTAATACTTGATGTCGGATTTGTAAATGATGTCTTTTATAGTAAGTATAAAAGATATAGGGAATGTTCCAACGATATACATGGACCCTATTAAAATGTTTAATATGAAACATGTCAGATGGATTCTACATGCATGGCAATAGAAATTATCATACATGTTATGTTTTCTACAATATCTTGATTTGTTCATGTATTTGATACATGAAGTAAATATTAAATCCCAACTTATATCATCGAATGTAGTTTAGAGTGTCCTTGTGTATTTTGAAATATTATAGAACTGTTTACGGAAACAACAAACTCCTTATGAAGAAGTGTTCAAACTAAAAATTCATAAGTGATATTGGTAAAGTATGTCAGTAATAAATTCAAGTTAAGAATCTTTAAGTTGGAAATGTTCCAAAAGAAAGATTGTAGCTGATTAAATGGAAAAGGCTAAGTACATTGCCTAAAATAACACAACAATTAAGAAATGTATATAAATATAAATGCACAAATTTATAATTGACCCGAGGTGACTCCAACTATTGTTAATCCAATAACATTGTTATATGATAACAAAGTCACTATATAGTTTATAATAGAACTAATAGCTCACAAGAAGTCGAGGGACGTATTCTAAGTCGATCCACATGATAAAGGTAGTTTATCAACGTTAGAGAGAGTTGATTGACAGATTAGATAATTAAAACATAACAGTATACCCATTCATCGAGGGATTGACCCAATTGGTTTTGAGAAAATCGACTTGAGAAGTTAAAATAAGATTTCATAATTGACTCTAAGTGCAAGTGGAAGATTGATAGAGTTAAGAGTATGCTCTAAGGGCAATTATAACCAATCTTATTCGAAACCAAAGGTATTTTCTTTCTATTATATACTTCATATAAAGTGGTTATATTAATAAATTAATTTAATTAAAAGTATATTTAATAGAAAATCCATAGATGGTATGTTTCGCGATAGTAGTTACAAAGTGTATTAACAGTAAGTAATTCATCACAATGAAAACAAATATACATTTTAAATGTTCCTAGTCAAGATGCATCGAGATAGGATATCGATGTATCCGTTGAGACTAGAGTACGTAGCACTCATTAAACGTTGGACAGTGCATTATTCAATGCTGTTGGGGGCATCAAGGGGTTACGTACTGATAGTTATTGGATAACTATGGAACAAGTCACTCGGTAATTTTACGTTGGTTAATATAACTAAGATCAAACAGAAATATCGATGTGACTAATTTATATAGTTCTCTTGACTTGAGAATATTATGGATCTTCGATGTGAAAGCTTCGCTTTGATTTATAGTCAAAACAATGATATAGCGTTTGATCGAGTGACTATAGGTCGATCGAATGAAAATATTGGAAGTAAAGCACTATTCTGGAGGAGATTTATCTCCTCAATTATTTTGGGTTAGTATCATGGTCAACTCAAGTCAACTCAAAGTTAATGTCTCTGGCCATAGCATTTCATTTAGTAATAATTGTTTCTATTGAACTAAGGACATTGAATTTGGACTATAAATTTGAAGTTTTCGATTAACAGCTGTTTGATAACAAATGTGTCTACGATTTAGGACTAGCAATTTGTAGAATCAAGGAGTTTTCGAAAGAGGAGAACTCTTCATTACAAGGTGGACTTAAGGGGATTAGTTTTAGGTAAGTGTTCGTTTATATATATATATATATATATATATATATATATATATATATATATATATATATATATATATATTATACATAACCTATGTATTATTGCATATCGTTTATACATACATACATACATACATTGTAATTATTGTACTATTGCTAGGTCAGATTCCTATAAATATTGATGTTGTCACATATTAATTGGTTATTATATACGTTTATAAAATAAAGCAATTTTTTTCATTAAGGATGTGAAACTCACAGTTAAAATCACTATATTTTATTAATTAATATTTTGTTAATTAATTTATACATATATTAATAAATTAATTAATTTGTTTATATGATTTGTATTAAAATATACAACTATTACACATAAATAATTGAATTAGTATTTTTCAATTGTATATTTACATTGTTTATGATTTTACATGATTGAAAATAATTTTTTAGTAATTACTTAATATTTTTTATTAGTATTTATGCATTATATGAATTAATAAATTATTTTTCATAAATTGAATTTTAATTTCTAAAATTAAATTATCATAATATACACTCTTGATCAAAAACTGGAATTATAAATCAATTTTTATATTCAAACAACACTATTTTGGTTTCATTCGAAAGTATTTAATTAATTAAATATAAAACGTTGACTTAGAAAATTTTGAAATTTTTTTAAGCTATAAATATCATTACCAATTTTTTGAAATTTAAAATTCAATATATTTATTATTTAAATATTTTCTATCATTTATTATTGTTATTTAACTAATTAATTCACAATATATATATATTTAATATAATAAAATTATAATTAAATTTAGAGATGCTTTGTATTCGATCTAGAATGCAAAAAGAAAATTTTAAATTTATATGTATTTATATAACTATTCTAACGCATATTTGCATTAGTTATTATATTTATATATATATAAACATATTATTATATATATGTATACATGAAGTTATGTTACTTTCATACATACATATATGTAATAAATAAATATATGTATGTATATAAATGAATATATATATATATGCACACATATATTTAAAAAATTAAAAATTAAACTTATATTTTGCATATACATATATAATATATAACACTATGATATTTTAATTATAAATATATTTATAATATTTTCTCACAATATACATGTATACATACACACTCTTCATGGGGAGAGAGAGTACCAGGCGTTTAAGTTCTTCATGGGATCTCTATAACTTTTCTAAAGCCTAAAATCGTTTTTCATCTACCAAACCTTATGTTGACTCTCCTAATCCACATTGAGATTCAGTGGAATTGGGGAATCTTAATTAGCGAAATCACAACTCAAAGTTCCAAAATCTTATGTCGATTCCTCTACAATTTCCATCAGTTCGACTGTGATTTTAAGATCTGGCATGCAGGATCTGGAAATCACCATATGTATTAGAGGCAAAACCAATTTTATTCTATGAATTCGTTTGCCACATCTGACATTGTTTGGTTAAGATTCTTGCAATTCAATTTTAGGATTTTCTAATTTTGTTTAACATCCCACAACGACTCACAGTTACTATCATTTGGGCATTTTGATACTGGTAGGCAAATAATAATAATCCTTTAGTGCCTAATGTATAGATTAAATTTTAGGAATCTTCTTATCAAAACCAATTACTATCGATCCGCTACAGTTATTTACGAATAGGCGAAACCGCAAGTGTGTTACATCTCCAATTCAAATCGGAGTTTTTTGAATGCCAATTCAAAGAAGTGTTTAAGCTTAATAAATGGCCATTTTATCAAGGACTTCATTCTCTGATCCTTTCAATGGAATGAAGTCAGATATTTGAGATCATGCTTAAAATGGTTCCACGCTTGAGGAATTAACCGCGATGGAAACAATGTAATCATCAATTAATTGGCAGACTTAGAGTAAGAGTTTTAGGTCTACATGAATCCTTATTTGTAGATCTAAAATTAGGACTATCATTATATTTTGCATTTTATGCTTGATAATTGGGTTCTATCACTACAAGGAATACAGTGATTTTCGATGGCTCCGAGCCGTCGGCGGCAGTTGGAGCAACCGAAAATGTCATCTGTGTATAAAACACGGCTTTCATTCTTTTCCAATAGAAACGAGATGTTTTTTCAATGGCTTCCAACGGCTATTTTGATGGCAATTCGGTGGCCTTTTCGACAGTTAAGACGTCCATGTGGCTTTAAAAATTATCAAAAATTCATTTGGAGCTGTATGGAGCCGTCGTTGATTTTTGGTCAATATGCCGTCGAAAACCATCGGCAGTCGTCGGAAAAACTATCTGCAGCTGTTAGGAGCCGTCGCTCATTTTTTATTAATAAGCCGTCCGTCGAAAACCATTGGCAGCCGTCGGAAATCTGGATTTTTTTATTACAGCGGCCATTCAAATTCCAAATAGCATATCAATATAGGTATATATCACGACACATCAAAATCAATATATATCAAATATATAAGCTAAAATCAATATCAATATCAGTAACAATATAATACTCAAACATTTACCATCTCAATCTCAAATTCAAACATTACCATCAATACAGAACAAACCGTCCATCATCAATCTCACACACCCAATATCAATATGTACATCCAATATCAATATACAACATACACAACGTCAAAAATGCCAATCAAGCACATCGGTCCAACAAATTAACCTCATAAATCAACATCGAAGACCACATCAGAAACCATGTGTCCATGAATCAACGTCACCATCTCTTATTGTATATATACACAAGTTTCAAAAACACTGCAAAACATACCTCATGACTCGTTGTTGGCTCTGAAACCACAAGATGAAGGGAATGCTCCATGCTGCTCTATATACTCGGCCAAACGCTGGTTCAGTTGCTCCATTTGTGCTTCTCGGAGGTGGTCCTGCTCCTGCAGCTATGCAATCTACTTTTGAAGCTTATTAATGTCAGCTTTGTCTTAAGCCTTTTGATAATCCTTTTGTGAGGCCCGAGCCTACAAAATAAGTTGAAATATATTTAAGTTATTTACATAACTTTTATAAAAATTAAGCAATTTTTACAACTAGATTAAATTTTTATATATTACTGCTTGATTACCATAGCAATAGTGCTCTATTTCACTATGTTGGGTCCATAACAGAGTCGAAGATAGCGTCCTCCTCATTAGTGACCAATTGCTCCCATCATGATTGCTCAAGCATTTACGCACGTGCTTGCATAAATCTTTCCTGCAATGCAAAATTAAATACAATCAACTATTACATGACATTATTATAATATTTTATAACTAATAAAATGATCATTATTAAAAAAGTTATAAATTAAAAAAAATACTTACATGTGCGACATATGCTTCATCATCCTCATGTCAGACATACGTCACTGACCCTTGTTATCGGTCTGTCTGACAGCATGGGTATGTGCAAATACGTCCACATACGAGACAGGAGCCCTACGCATTCTTTCCTGTAATAATTGGTGTATATTATTATTTTTCATACAAATTTATACAAAAAAATGTAATAATTGTTCGAAAAAACAATTAATCAATTTATTTGGTCCTCCCGATGACGCTGAAATGATTTCGAGCTACCATGGTGTATGACTAGATGTTTCTACTTGTTCGTCGAATTCTTGTCTAACTTCGTATGCAAATTAAAAATTAATATTATATTTTACAGGTATAAATTGTGTATTCTCTATTGAACAAATTAAGTTGATATCTGATAGACTTACCATGAATTCATTGCTTCTCCACTATGGGACCTAAGCATCCCATACGCTAGCACCCATCCATCCTGGCTTCTTCCTAGATTTTTTGATGGTAGACATCATATTCTGGTAATTCTTTACAACCTTAAAGTTCCAAATAGAAATGTCCTCTTTTTGTAGGTCTACCACCTCTTGTATATTGAAAAAATATAAATTATACATTTATACTTAATCAGCAAATTGTAAAGTGATTAGGTATAATGGTACATAAATTTACACTTACCAGGAAGTACTGCCAGATGCTTTTCCATATGTGCTCTAGGATTCTACTCCATTAGGGCCAGCAAGCAGTCATACGGCTCATGTAAGCTTGCTTAGAAATGCTGAGAATTATATTTGAAGGCTCAAGCTCAAAACCTTTGCATTAAATATGATACAAACAAATCATAACTAATATATCTTACAAAATATTTATAATATTGAAGTAAAATTAATACTTACGATCCATCTACCTTTGGTAGCAATCTGACCATCGCACGAGACGACTTCTGCGATGGTCGTTGCCATCACCTCCATGGTGGACGGTCCCTCTCTGAGACAAAGAGGTGGAACCGGACTGTGAAGTATGCAGACACCTGAAGAAAGACATCTAAAATACTTGTCATATACATATCGTTTTATTATGGCAGTACATATCATTCAATTATGAGTAAACTTATCAAGATTTAACATCAATAATTACATATAACACATAAAAAATGTAATGTCAATAATTTCATAAATTACAATTTTCAACATGTGTATTATTGGTCAGTCCTCGTCATTTTTTGATTCAGACTCAGTTTTGTACTCTATTTCGTTTTCCTTCATGGTCTTAAATGCTTCTACTAATACATTTGGTTCATCATTTAGAGGTATAAAATTGGTAAGATCATTTGTTATTGTAGTTTCGCCATTTTCCTCGATATCCGCTTGGTATTCTTGCTCGTTTGAAATATTCTTTCCATCAAACGTAAATCTTGCCTTTGTTTTAAAAAACTGTCGACCAAACTACTTTATCTCCTTTTACATATGAATAAGGAGCATAATAAACTTGTAGGGCTTGTTTTTCTAGTATAAACGGATCGTACTTATGATAATATGATGTATGCTTTATTTAAATAATATTATATTTTTGGTGCACGTTGATTTCAAAACCTAAAACAAAACTGAACCAGTTACATCTAAACAAATAAACTTTATGTAGGTCTGGCGAAATTTTTTAATTGCAAAACCTCAGTTAAATACTATAAAATTAATATATGTGATCATTTGGATCATCATTACCTTTAACATTTATATTGGTACCGATAGTTAATTTTTCAGCCCTATATTCTTTGGATTTGTATCCAATGACAAAGAATATTGGATATGTCTTGACTTTTCTTTTTGGTCCCATCGCAAGATGTTTCAATCCTTCGTCGACCACATAGTTTACCAGATCATACACATGGTTTGAAAATCAAGTAGCAAAATTTTTGCTGATATCGTCGTTTGGGTGCTGTAATTCGTAAATACTGCATATATAGATAATATATCGCATTATAATTAATACACGCGTATATTATTCAAGTAAATAGTTTTAGATGTTTTATTTAATAATACCTAACAAATGGCGCAAATTCTATAAAGTTAGGAAGAATATATGTGTGGGCAATATGGTGGACTTTGTCGTCTAGCCATTCTTCCACACATTTTCCAACAACGCGTCCCTGCTGTCTAAAAACAGATAGCATTGATTCAGAAGAATCTTGTTCAACGCCCTTATCACTTCATGTAGCACTTTTAAAAGATAAGTTCACATGGTTACTGAAATAATGAGAGAGAAAGAACGAAACTTCTTCTTCGATATATGAGTAGCATATCGAACCTTCAACTCTTGTTTTTTGTCTCACTTTTTTCTTTAGATGTTTTGAATACTTGTTAAGAATAGTTATGGTTAAATTTTATTACATGTAATTAAACTAATATTTAACATACTCCATATTAATACCTTTTAATGGATACATCCATCAATATTGCACAGGACCTCGAAGACGCGCTTCAAACGGAATATGAACAGGTAAATTCTCCATTACATTAAAGAAACCGGGAGAAAATATTTTCTTCCGGTTTCAAAGCAGTATAGGAAATTTTTCCTTAGGTTTATGTTGGTGATCCACTTTTAACGTAGTTGAACAAAGCTGCTTATAAAATAAATAAAGTTCTGTTACAACCGTCCAAATTTTTATAGGCAACCATTCTTTGAAAGCGACGGGTAACAAATTTTTCATTATTACATGACAATCATGACTTTTCATCCCACTCAATTTACCGTTCTCATATTGACACATCTAGGAAGATTAAAGGAAATCCCATCAGGAAATTTTAATCCTTCTACCCACTTTAACAGTACTTTAACTTGGTTACTGTTTAGCTCATAGCATGCTTTGAGTTATTTGTGTCATTTAGCTTCATATGAAGATCGGGATGATTGCATATTGTCTCTGTATCACGTCTTTCCTTTAACATTCAGAACTATGTTAAACACATCAAACACATTATTCATATTCAGCATCATGTTGATACTATGAAGAATTAGAAGATTTTTCCAATAAGGCAACTCCTAAAATATACTTTTTTCACAATTATGAATCATCAATTTACCTTAAATTTCAATTTGTTTGCCAGTTTCATGTATCTTTGGATAGTCCTTTATGTAGTCATAAATATTTTTGCTTGACCAAATCGTTGGTGGTTGCAAGGTCTTAAGTCTGTTAAAGTTTTTTATCTTTTCTAAAAGAATGATTAATATGGAGAAGACACCAATGATAGTCAAACCACAAAATTTTCTTACCACGTGGTAAAGAAAATGCTCGAGTTTCTTCCATGGAATAAGAAAAGGCTAGATGACCAGCCGTACTCCAATCTAAAAGCGTTACATACGTATGAAAATCGCTTATAGTATAAAGCAGAGAAGCGAATATATGATTTTTTTTTGAAATATCGTATACATCTACTCCTTCATACCACAATGTTTTCAATTCTTCAATCAATGGTTGTAAATATACGTCGATCCCTTGTGTTTGATCATCAGGGTTGGGGATGACAATAGTGAGAAACATATACGGAGTTTTCATACACATCCATGAAGGTAAATTGTAAGGCGTAACGATTATAGGAGAAAATGAATATTTTGAAAAAATTGAGAGAACGGTGAAAATCTATCTGTACATAAACCAAATCTAACATTACGGCTCTCCTCTACGAAACCAGGGTATATCTTGTCAAAATGCTTTCATGTTTCTCCATCAACTGGTGTATTAACGTACCTTCTTCTTGTGTTCTCACACAGTGCCATCTCATATGACGTGCGGTTACAGAATATGCATATAATCTTTAAAGCCTAGAGTGATGAGTAAGTAATGCATACGCTTGTACAGAACTTCCTTTCCCTTCTTTTTTCTTGGTTTGTATCTTTCTTGATTATATATTTTACAATTCCTAAGATTGATGTCTTCTTTCCAAAACAACATGCAAGCATTTAAACACGTGTCTATTTTTTGATACATCAAACCAAAAGCAAACATAAGTTTTTTCACTTCATAATGATTTTCGCACATTAAATTATCGGGTGTCATATGCTGTTTTGCAGCTTGTACTATAGTTGTAAACCTGACTTCTGTGAAGTTTATTTTAGTTTCATCGCAATGTATTTTGCAGTTACTGATAGTTGTGTACCGCTGGTGCAACCATCCCAAAGGGGTTTCTTAGTATCATCTAATAAATTATAAAAAAATTGCTCCAATACTTGGTTCTTCTTTGACATTAATATCGTTACATTAAATTCAATGGTAGGGAACATTGAACGTGCTGCATCTTCATCCATATCTTCTATGAGATTTGTCAGAACTTTCATTATCCACCTCCTCCTTCGAATGTACGGGATTAGGTGCTATAAGTTCTTGATGATGATCCAACACTAAATAATTTGGCACTAAACCATATTAGCACAAATGAACTAGTACCTTATCCAGTATCAAATGCTCCAATAATTTGCACCTACTAAATGGACATCGAATTTCTTCATTATGCCCATTACTTAAAGCGAATTCAATAAAGACGTACACCATTTTGAAAATGTTCGCTTATTGAGCCTCCAATTTCTCTTCTTTATTGGTACATCCAGCTCCGATCGATAAAATAATTGACCATTTTTCCTACTTTAGAACATAAAAACATATTAATAATTTACATATTGGCATTTTATTTTTCAATTAAATCATACATTTAAATTTTCGCAAACATAGTATTATTCTATTTAATTTAATTTTCAAACGGCTTTACACAAATTATATGAATATAATCTTAAATTTTTATTTTATTGTTTTACACTTTGACGGTTGGTCATCCTACTGCCAATTACAAACACAGTAGTAAATATATTTTGTAAATCATTTTATTTTAAACAAGTCAACAAAATTTCGACAGCATGTCCCCTTTTTCCATGTATCGGACACATATGCGAGTCCATAGGGAACAAAAAGAAAGTGTCATCGAAATTTTATGAACCGTTTAAAATAAAATGATTTGCGAAATATAATTACTTTATTGTGTTTATAACTTGTCCAATACATGGACAAATACGATAAATATTATATTAGATGAATATAAATGTCCATTCTGTGATAAAAACAAACATCCATATAATGATCATATACACTTGTCAAACGGGGCTAAAAACTACTTAAGGGGTTTATAAAAAGTAAATCGTATTGTACAACAATTTTTATAATAATTTATTTACATTCTAGGAAGCGCATACACTAAATCGTCGCAATCGTCATCTTAAAAATGCATCCACTAAATCATGAGCGTCGACTCTAATTAATCCAAACTAGCCCTAGTGCACGTATGCACTAATTAGCCAACAAAAACACACCAATTAATATATATATACACAAAACAAATTATTTTTCTCAACATTTAAATGATAAACAATTATAATAACAGCCTACTTAGCGTTCGATAGGGTATAACAAACAATCAATGGGGTATTATAAACAACTATAACAACAAATTAACTCTAATTTATCAAATCAAAAATAAATAGGATTTATAAATTTAACCTTCTTGAAGAGCAACAACTAATGGAGAGACTTGAAAATTGAAGATGGAGGTAGTATTGGAGGCGAGGAGGCTTACTGACGGTGTGGAGGAGGCGAAGGAGATGGTAAAGGTGAGATTTGGAAAGGAAATTTGGGTTTTAGATAATGAAGAAGAAGTGCCGGCTTGGGCTGAAGTATTCGGGACTTTCGGCGGCTTTCGACGGCCGCCGAGGAGTATTTTTACGATGGCTGCGGGCTGCTACTTTATTTTATTTTCAGTAACGTCATTGCAATTACTAGCCATCGGAAAAAATGACGAGCCGTCGACCATCCACTGCAAAAAAGATTGAATTAGAGACTGTCAATTTCAGTTTTAAATTATATGATTCAATCTTTAAGACCGATCAGATACTAAAGTATACAGTCTTTAAATTAATAGTCCCAATAAATGTTTGAGACTAAAATTACAGTCTTTAGATTTAAAGACCGAAACTCGATCTCAAAATATTTTTAAAGACCGACCTTTAAAGACCAGTATCTGATCGGTCACAAACTATATATACATAAATATATATACACACATATGTATACATATACATATGTATATATGTGTTTATATATATATATATATATAATCATGAATATACATCTCATCTTCAAGGATGAGGCATCCCATGGGAAAAAATATAAAGTATGACATATAATCAGAGATATGTGCCTTACATATTATTAGCGAGCATATACGGATAAATTAGCGTGAAAACGAGCTCCAAATGTGAAGCAAACGCCATCCGCACTTACTAAACACTCAAAAACCAAATGACAACATGTATATCATATAATATCACAATATAACATATACTATAAAATAATATATACAAATAAAACACATGCCACATGAGAAGTCACCAAGCACTAACATCTAACTAACAAACATCCAACAAATTTATAACCAAATCAATTCATAACCAAATCAATATACATTCCAAATTTTATTAACATTCACTTGATTTGGTTTCAATTTATTCACATTCAATTAATCACAATTGATTATATTCAGTTTAGATTGAATTCAATTTAGCTACATTCACTTTAAATTCAATTCATATTTACTTTCCAATTCACTTTACTTTCAATTTGATTAACCGTTAATGAATTCATATTCAAATAACTAACAATTAATTTGTTCACATTTATTTGATTGGTTTCAATTCTATTCAAAATCAATTCCTTTCATTTACATACAACTTATTGACATCAAATTCATTTAATCGTTCAATCATTAGTTAATTTTACCATTAAGATTGGATTTCATTTAATAACTTAAATCCATACTCATTTCACACTTAAATTTGTGAATTCACTTAACTAATTCATTTGATGTCAAAATCAACTTCGGTTAACATTACTTAAGTAATTCCTATACAAAGTTCATTTGATGCCACTAAAGTTTAATCTCAACTTATAATTCAAATTTAGATTTTATTTCTTAACATTCTTATTCAATCAAATAGAAATTACTTTTACTTAATATCTCTCAAATTATAAGTTATAAACTTATTTACTTAAGTTTTCATGAACATATACTTGTTTATTCACCTTCTACAAATTAAATTCATGGTTTTATAATCACTTTACAATCTTAAGTGTATATTCATTTTTATTTAATTCATTTCAAATATCTAACTAATTCATTTCAAATTCAATTTGATTTATTTAACTTTTCTTTAGTTAGACTTCAAATCATATATTTCATTTTACTACTTCAATATATTTAACTTCACTTAAGTTAAAATTTCAACTTCATATCTCAAATTAAATTTTCTTATTTATACTAATTCCAATTATAAGTTCAAAACTTATTTTTCTTACAAATCAAACCATACTTGGCTTTTAAATTCAAATTCGTTTATTACAAAAACTTAAATTTTCACTTTACTAATGGTAGCAAATAAGTCACAAGGAAACTCCAAATTGATACTGATGATGCTGCAGTCATCACCCTTATAATTTTCTAGCAATGGTAGTGAATTCGATGCTTTTCATATTCTTTTAAAATCCATTTATTTATAAATCACATTTATAAATTTTACATAAATTCATTATCACTTATATAAGATTCATTTCAAATTTTGTTTATCTTTGTTTAGATTCGTAATAATAACAGCTGTTATTATTTAAATACAATAAGTAACAAATGATAATAATCAACTATTACCATTCATAAATAATCAATGAATTTATATACTGCAATATAAAATATATTAAGGTAAAATTATTTCATTTACCAAATTTTGAAAACAATATTATGTCCAATCTCCATATTCAGGTGTTCAGAGATCCCTATCGATAATGTTGGCAAGACGCAACAATCAGAACCCATACGTCACTCAACAGCTTAGTCAACACAATATAAAATATTTTTATATTCACTAACAAATACGCGCTTATATATAATATGCTCAAACTCAATCTATGGCGCTACTGACCCTATCTATATTGAGTACATAGCAAATCCTAGGAACATACTAAACCTAAGCTTTGATACCACGCTGTGACGACCCGCAATCGGCTCCTTCTGAATCTAATAATAAACCACACGTGTCCGACCAAGAGTGCACCGATTGCAGATGATCATGAGAAAGAAAATAAAGGGTTAGAAGGAAAGGAGAAGAAAGAAGAAGAGAAGAGAAGAAGAAAAGAGAGAAACATAACCAAAACAATATAGAATCTCACACGGAATAATATATAATATAGATTAAATAATCTTTACAAAGAGAGACTGTAATATACATGAATCAATATCAGAGTGCACAACAAGCAATCATCAGCTTGGACAGTTATAATAACTTATCCTCACAAATGCTGATAATTTACAATAACAACAATGCAATGCAATGCAATACAATGCAATGCAGCGGAATAATAAACAGATACGTGTATATGACATGAAGTTCTCCAGCTCGCCTGCTGAAGCTCAAAAAGCAACAAATCTGAACCTGTAAATATACTCGGTCTGACCCAAGCATTGAAAGGGAAGAACGTCCAAATCAGTCTGGTAAACCAGCGTGAGAAAAACACATCTCAATTGAATTTATAAATTTATCAAAAAATTCCTTTCAAAACAAAAGGTACTCATAAGACCTGCCTACACATAAACACCGATGGGTTTTTTCCCTTACGATAACAAAAACCTTTTCATATCAAATCACGTTATACTATAATAGTGTTTATTATACAAATAGTAGATTAAATAGCTGAAATTGTTACCATTATTAAATTCCAGCAACACTAGGCTCTACAAAACAAAATGGCAGAAATGTAGTGGATTTTGGATTCCATACAAATGACTAGGTAAAGGGACTACCTTTCCGAAAAATCGATACATCTCTAGAGGGATGTACCTAGGGTCCACATATTGGATGCCTAAACCAACACAAGATCTATCTATCCCTTCCTGGATAGTACCGAATATGTCATCACTCCAGTCGTTACCGATCTAAAATCCATGGCCACAAGCATACATCAACAATAATCAGATACATGATGTCATAGGGTGTAAAGATATATCTAGAAGAGTGATGACATCTCCTAATGGGAGCCACATATTTTAGCCTTGCTGGTTATTTCCTTGTTTCTGTCATTTTCCGAGGAGTGAGGCCAAAGAGGTACCGATTACCTTTTACATATCACATCGTCTTTGAATACCACATTGCCATTTCCGTTGACTACTAATTTCCTTCCACAAAAATACAAACCTTGAGCTCATACATCTCAAGGAGGGTGTTAAGCCAAAAGAAGTTTTCTTCTCCGTCACTACATGATGTGCATTTTTAAAAATGTACGTAATCTTAGAAATGCAATGTCGGATACTCGTCCATACAAGTTGTCCAGGAACAGAACAAACTGAAGCACTTTCCTACCACATCCTATCAGGAAATCCCAAGGATTAGTAGTGAATATTCCTTGCGATGGATATTTCATAATGAAGAGACTACTGCTATTACATGTATATTGGGATTTTAACCCCAAATGATCAGCAAGCAGTCATTCACTATGAAAATCTTAAACATTAATATCATCGGCCAATCTGCACAATCGTCGTATAAATATTGATCTGAAGTGGTTTTCAAATACATTTGATCACGGTCTCTTCGCACCAATAATGCAAAAGCGTTTCCCAACCTCACACAGAAACTAAATCTCATAAACTTATCATGTTTCCAACTTTCAACTTGTTATTCTTCGACGAAGAAGGAAGCTCAATAGATTGGAGTAATCACTCCGCACTATACGAATCAACATTCTCAACGCAAACGATAATCAAGCCTACACAGTCAGTTACGTACTAAGTATACGAGTAATTAGTTTCTACATCAAGTTGAGGAATTAAAATGGCCAATTTTGATAGTCGGTTATTTAACTATCAAAGAAACAAACAAAATTTAGCACAAAAGTAGTCACTGGGCTTGATTTTATTAATCGTTTCTAAACCAAATCACTTACGAATTATTCACTTCAAAATATCTTTTAAAGAGATAATACTCACAATCATTTCACTTATTGGATATTTGGAAAACATTTCCATGTACTTATTTTAATAATAAGTAAATTCGCAACTTATTTTATTTTCAAACCGTTTAAACTCCATTTTATAATATCACTTTCCAAAATTTTCATTTTATTTAAAGGATTGCCTAAAAATCGGGAATATAATTCCTTTCCCAAATCCATTACTACTACACTTTTTTCTTGGCAAGGCCAGCCGGTTTTATAGTGGACCGTCCACTTTTTATTACAAACATAATAAAAATATGAAGTACAGGAGTTAGGCAGAGAAGCCTAAACTACTAAGAAAGAAAGAAGAAAATACAGCACAGGAGCGTGACAGCAAGTCACGGCTACTAAATGACTAACAAGACTAGGTCTCCTCCGAAGAGGTAGAGCCACCAGCAACAACATCCACCTGGGAAGAAACATTCCCAAATAGACCAAAGAACGGGCGAAACAGAACTGCAAGAGAGGGATCATAAATATCAGCAACGAAAGAGTAAATAAAGGATCGATCCCAAGTAGTAACAGCTAACACGACGGAATTAACCCCAGCAAAGGAACCGTCCATGGCAAGTACCAAAGAATCACCAGATGGGCTATA
The DNA here is from genome assembly GCA_030765085.1 of Allium cepa. Classification (NCBI taxonomy): domain Eukaryota; kingdom Viridiplantae; phylum Streptophyta; class Magnoliopsida; order Asparagales; family Amaryllidaceae; genus Allium; species Allium cepa. The sequence goes on from CM060928.1 coordinate 853,904,592, forward strand.
GTAAAGGCATCGTTGGTCCAATGGATTGTCACTAACAAATCTAAAATAGGAATTATCCACCGGGTTGAAACACATATCAGATCGGCAATCAACCCAACAACGCCTAGTCAGGAGGAGGAACAACCAGAGCTTTAGGAACCCATTTCCGGAGCAGAGGCCGAGGCAGAGGGATCTTAGGGGGTAAAGGGGAAACAGCAGAATGCGAAAAGGAAGTATCTAAGTGGCCAAAGGAGTGACAGGTAGAGAAAATGTCAAGGACCCAACTGTATCGAACACGTACATCCACCACATGGCCAACAGCTAGCTGTACAGGAATAGAGGATGGAAGATGCTTAAAGGGAGAAATCTCAATCAGACCTTTAGCATACACCGGCTTATCACGCGCTACGGTATTAGAATCAAAACATTTTAATTTACCAACATTACATGCGAGCCAATTCAACCCAAGTAGCGGTTGGAGAGCAGAAGGAATTTGAGAAAAATAAACCCAAACTGGGATAGAGAGAACTTGCTCACGGGCACTAGATATCGTAGGAGACCAGGGAGTAATAATAAATGGTTTCCCTTCGAAGAAAGAAGGCTCAGCCTCAAGAATACGACTACGTTCCTCAGGGGAGGAGAACAACAAGAAGTACATGGAATCAACCAACTTAATACGTAGATTACCACGCAGCCGCCAGGCTCTACGACAAACTGCAGCCGCATCATGAAGGCGATCCTTAGGGTCCAAAAAGAATCCAACCAAGTATTCAGACCAAAAGTCAATACCAGCTTGCATAACATTTAGAGGAGGGATCATCACTCCATTTTCTTCAACGATATCAAAGTCAACTGGTTCATAAACACCAGCATTACGAGGAAGAGATGTAAAAAGGGAAGATCAACTTTTGGAACCAATTGGGGACAGAGCAGCAGGACGACAATCCTCAACACCATCAGAGGCCACAATGGGAGAGGCCACAATCAGAGAACCACCAGAACTAAAAAAAGTGCAATTGGGAACAAGGTTCTCAGGAGCATTCTGACGAACAGCAGATGTGCAACGTTCATAACACAAATTATCAGCAGGAGATTGATGCTTAAACTCACAACCCGACGCTACATAGTCACAACCGATAGCATCCGATACAACTCGTAAAACTCCACAATCTGCACTATCATCTGTTACAACCAAAGGCGCTGAACCAATACCACAAGTGACACCACCAACCAAATTACACAACATCTCAGGTCACAAACTAGGACGAGCAACAGGAGCTAGGGTCGACGTCTTAGCGGTTGGCAGAGCAGGAAAATCGTCAACAGAGAGCGAGGGCGTACACATGGTCACTGAATGCTTGAAGATCTTGCCAGATCTGGTAGATGCGGGCATAGTGGGAGGAGCATTGGGGGATGTGGAGAGGTGAGGGAGGGCAATGCATAGGAAGAAGCGCTGGGGAGACAAGAAGAGGCGAACGAGAGGAGAAGAAGCTACGAAGAACAGGAAAGCACGAAAATACAGTGGAGCACGAACGCCATTTCCAAAATAATTTAAAGGATTATTCACTATCTAAAATCGAGAATATAATTCCTTTAATAAACTTTCATATTTAACTCATCAAATTAAATTGATTTCAGATTTATAAAATAATGTTTATAAATTCCATTTATATTTCATAAACTTCCATATATAAAATTCTTTTACTAACAAATTCCATTTACATCTCATTTTTAAGTCAAAATCTAATTATAAGTTAATTTACTTATAAATCTCTTATTTACATATTCATTACTTTTTAAATCTTATTATTTATAAAATCCATTATAAATTCATTTCTAAATTTCAATTGCAAATCCATATACAAATTTGATTACAATTCCATTTTTAATATTTATAAAACATTTTTATATTTCCATTACTTTTATTTATAAAATATCAATTTTATAAATCTAATATATATTATAATAAGTTCAAAATTCTCAATTTAAATTATTTTACAAAATATTTAACTCCATTATTTCAAAAATCATATTCAAATTATATTTCACAAAGCCGTAATTTTTACAACGTAAAAATTATAATTTTTTATTTATATAAAATAAATCCATTTCTTTAACAATTCAAAAATTATTAAAAACATATATATTTTCAAAATCACTTTGAAATCCTTTTTAAATTAAAACATTGTTTTAAATTTAAATTTCCAAAATATGGCACAATGCTGCAAAAGTGCTAAATAAGGGAAATTCACATCCATCGTATCAATCACGGCATCCAAATATCATATATCACATGATAACAGCATATATAATAATATCTGTAAAATAAATCAATAACGGTGAAAAATGCAGTTCGATTCCTCCAACCTGTCATCTGCAACAAATATATATTTGAAAATATGTACAATGCCTGCTTCGAGCCAGACGCGCATACAAAGGGCAATCTGCTCATATACGGGAATGTATAGTGTCTCGTCCACTAAAATATGCTGGAATATATCCAAATAAACTAATATATATATATGTAATATACATATATCATCCAAAAAATCATCAGTCATCATAAATAAAATTTATTCTCACTTATATAAAAATATAAGCGAGACAGAGAGTGAGTTGTACTCACTTTGCTTGCAGTCATTGCGATAGCGATTTATTCCGACTAAAATTAAACAAGCATTTAATTTTAACCAAAATTTTCACTAGCTTCAAATCCATCCAAACCAACTTCATAATGCAGGGCTTGACAATAGGAACCCGAGGCAATTTGTTTGGTGATATTTCGACCTCGTATGACAAAGATATGAATTTTCAAAGTTTACACAAATTTATATAATATAATTTACAACTCTTTTCCTTTTTCTAGTTTAAACCTTGATTGATTCTGGGCTGCTCATTCTTAAAATAGTGCATCTTGGCCGCACCTTTTTTGTTCTTCTTCATTCACGAACAGGTCGAAGCTTGAAATCCAAAGCCGCCGTTTTGAACTTGATTGCCGATCCACCATCATCGCTCTACACGACGATGAACCATCACCACGAGTTGTGCCATCCTCCGCCTCACTTACAACCCAACTTCGGTCAAACTCGAGTCCCTCCTTGATTCGCAGATGCATGTCAAACATGAGACACTTTTGCCTCTACCGTCGCATGAAATCCCATCATCGCCGTTGGATGGAGAGATCTCGACGCTCTCTACATTTTCCATTTAGGAAGTTTCTCTTATAGGTGCATGGATTTGGAGATAATCAAGGAAGAAATTCGGCAATTTCTAGCCATAAAATGTTGAATGGCGGCTAGGGTAATTTACGGTTAGGGTTTGAGAGAAAAAAGAAAAAAATGAGGTCCTTTTATAGAAAATTTTGTGATACTATTTATCAGAAAAATTTCGAACTCCAAACGACCATGCTGCCTAGCGTTTGTAATGTTTTACCCATATTCCAAACACAGTGGAATATATATATCGAAGGCCAATTCCATCATATTTGGAAGATAGGTTTTCGAATCGAAATATTTTAATTAAAATTTACTTAAATAAATTTTTACTCGTTTCGGTGTCGAACGAGCATACCGTAAGTCCGTATGACATGAAATTTGAAATCATATAATAATTCACTATTACGGATCCAACAAAACTAGTTTCATCGAAATCCGAGACAGTGTCAAAAATGACTATTTTGCACGTAAATATTGAAATTTCCAATTTCTATAAATTAACTTTAAATTCAATTTTAAAAGTTTTCTAATTTTATTCTAACTCAAATAGAATTTAAAACATCTTTAGAAAACATTTCTATTCACATTAAATTCAAATTTCAATTATATACACAATTTCAAATATTAAATTAAATAATTTAATTATCCAAATAAGTCACTACATTTGAAATATAAGTTACTCAACTTACAAAATTTAATTTTAAATATTTAAAATCAAATAAATATTCTAAATTTGAACAACTGAAAAACTAGGTCGTTACAAAAATCCTAACTCGGATCGGTGAATATCACCTTGAAATCGTATATTCAAATCTGGATCAAATAGTTCTGCAAATAAAATAATATGCATATAACTTATGCATTTATTTCAACTGGTTTCTTATTATACACCATTCTTTTATTCTCATTCCATTAATTTACATTCAAATCATTTACATTCCATTAATATAGTATAGCTCTTTTAATGCTAATAACACTAGGAACCATTCTATACAATTTTACTTAAGTTGATTATAAACATTTTATACAACACCGTTAATGTTTATTATCACTTCAATAATTAAATTCATATTCAATTCTATCAAACAATGTTCCAAAACATATTCAATTTATTTTAAAACTTAAGTTGAATTTCATTTTATAACTCAAGTTCATATCCATTTCATTTATTCATTTCAAATCAAATTCAATTTCATTTAACTCATTTCATTAATTCACTTCATTTCAAATTTACTTTTATTATCATTCATATTCAACAAATTTAAAATTTTGTTCATCTTACTAATTCTTAAAATTTTATAAGTTATCAAAACTTATTTTCTCATATTTATCAAATTATACTTTAGATTTTAAAATCAAAACCTGTTTGACTAAAACACAACTTCAATGGTAGCAATCCATCATTCAGAAACTCGAAAACGAACGCCGATAATACTGCAGCCATGACCAAAATTATTTTCCAACGACTGAAATAAGTTCAAAATGGTATCTAGATTTGGAACCATATCCTGTTGGGAGCGGCCCACGTGACCCTATTGCATGCCTGATTTTGTCATTTTGGGTTGATGAGGCTCGAGGCTATGTTTTACCTTTATATAGCACTTCCAACTTGGAATGCTAACACTATCCTCCAAGCTATAATGCAATGCCAGCATTCACCCATACAAGTTAGTTTTGGGATTGAACAAAATGGGTGGCACCACTTCTACTACATCGATTTTGAAATCATCCTCAGGGTTAGTGGCAAGTAGTCATTGCTCTTCAAAAGCTCCATTTCGATTATCTTCAAGATATTCCAATTCGAAACGCTTATGCAGGTTCGAAGTGGTTTTTTAACACCTTATTTGATCCCAGTCTATTTGAACATACAATATTCATTTATAAATTAGCCAACATTTGATAATCGGTTGCTTAACTATCAAATAAACAAATAATCTAACTAGAGATCAAATTCTCAAAGTAAGCAACACTTGCTAAGTATCGAGCACACTAAGCCTCTTTAATTGATAATCTCATTAATTAAAAAACTTTCCACGTATTTATCTCAAAATATCTTAACAAAGATTTACCCACTTACCCGTATATTTTTGATATTTGGAAGAAAAATCTATACTTACCTCAACGGTATATGTATATTCATAGAATGGATGAAGATTTCCTTTTCACACAATTCTAGAACAACTTATAAATTCCTTTATAAATCTATAAACTCATTTATAACCCTGTTCATTAATCTCTGAAATTATTTATAAAATTCCCTTTTATACATTCCTAAAATCATTTATAAACCCTTTCTAAATCCATAAAACCATTTATAAACAACTTTTATAAATCTATAAACCCATTAACCCATTTTTAAAACTCTTTTATAAATACATAAGACCGTTTATAAAACTCTTTTTACCCTTTAACTAATCTTCCTTTAAGTTTTCTAAACCATGTTATAAGATTCTTCTTATAAAATGCAGATCTGCTTATTGAACCCTACATATTAATATTGAAAACATTTATAAATAAATTCTAACCATTTACTTCAAAACACTGTTATATAATAGTAAACATTATGAATAAATAATAATTAACTTCAAAACTTCTTAAAAATAATAATTAATAATTTCAAAATATCCTTAATAAAACAATAATAATTTATCTTCAACATTATTATAAATAATAATAATTAATTTCCAAAATTTTATTGATAAATAATTATAATTAATTTCGAAGCCTATTAATAATTCATATAATAACTTTTCAAAATATTAAAATATTGATAATCAACTTTAAAACAATATTAATATAAATAAACAACTTTTAAAAAATAAATACACTTTCTTGATAGAAATCCATACTTAAATTTCAACATAATCATTTTCATGTTTAAAAATCTCTTTTTGCTTTAAAAATATCGTTTAACATCTCCAAATCTTTCCTCATTTTCAATTTCCAAAATAGAATCAACTAATTTTCTAAAACAACATCCCACATCTTATAATAAATCCACAATTTTGATTTATTTTACCCAGTTTGTACAACGATAAAAGTTTCCCTTTATATATAAACACCGTTTATAAATCTATCCTTTTATTAACAAGATGCGATCTTAAAATCTTCACTTTATTTGTAAAATATCACATTTATAGATTATCGCATTTATAAACTTCCACATTTATAATAATCTTAATATGTGTGTGTATGTCACTTCATATAAAATAGTTAATAAATATTTATAGCAAAATATTACTATCTTCTTTTTGAAATCGTATTCCTTTATCACAAAGATAGACTTATTTTTAAGATTTTAAACAGCTTTATTTTACAGTTCAAAATCTCTATTTAAAATAATTTAAAAAACTATTAATTTGTAATATCTAAAAATCACACATTTTAAATTCCTTCTTTAAATAATTCAAGAATTATTAATAAAACATATAAATTTTCGAAAATCATTTAAAATTCTTTTAAAACCTAAACCATCGCTTTATATTATTTCAAACTAATAAAAATATGGACTAGTGCTACTATAACACTAAATAGGGAAAAATCATCAGTGTCATCAAATACGGCATCCAATACATCGTACATAAAAATATATGAGAAATAAATTAACAATATGAGGAATCAGTTGGATCCCTCTGACCCGTCCTTTTACATCACATACAATATATAATCATAAAATATAAATCAGCCGCTTCGCAGCGGGATGGTATACAAAAGGTCATCCACTCTTACATGAGAATATAATTGGGTCTCATCTACTCCACGGGCAAGAATATATCCAAACCAACTAATGAAATAGTAAATCATCCAAACAGTAAATAAACAACCACCAATGAAATTATCCACACTCATATAAAATTATAAGTGGGCCAAAGTGGTGAGTTAACTCACTTAGATTCGAGTTAATGCTGAAGCATTTCAGTTGGGATTAAAATTGAATAGGCGTTCAATTTTAACCCAAAATCCTACAAGCTTCAAATCCATTCAATCCAACTTCATATCGTAAATTTCGATGTAACGAACGCAGCTTGTCACGTTCAAATCCGACCTCGCATGAAAGAGTTATGAATTATTGAACGTATGCCATTATTAAAATTTTCATTAACTTAAATTCATTAACTTTAAACTTATAATCACCTTCCCTCCCCCAGCTCACCCTCGAACCCAGGCCGTAATCAAAACATGACTTTGATCTCACCTCTCCCCCACCTTTCGCCGTCGTGGCCTATGCGGAACATTTCCACTTAAGACGAACCTCTTGTACCCATCATGACCTCCCTTACCTCGTCAATCGTGCAAAACCGAACCCATCGCTGCCACGATGCGGCAGTTCTGCCACCACGTTAAGCCTCCAATTGTCGATCAGCTTGTGCTGGTGAACTCGTGGAGAGGAGAGTAACACCTTTCATGTAGGAGTCGAGGCCTAAAAATGCCTAGATTGGCTGGAGAAATATTGGCCATTAGATGAAGGGCAACAATGGTGGCTGTTGTTTAATTTTGGGTTTTAATTTGCGAATGAAAACATCTCAAGTCCTTTTATAGGAAAATTTCATGGCATTGTTCACGTTAAAATATTTTGAACTCCAACCTAGGCGTGCAGCTTAGCGTTCCATATAGTACCCTTATTCTGAACACAATGGAACTAATATCGAGATCCAATTCCATTGTATACAAAAGTTAGCTTTTCGAAATCAATTTTTATTAATTTAAATTCCTTTAAATAATTTATATACATTTCGAACTCGCTTGACTAAATGATACGTCGATCGTCGCGAAATTCAACAATATATAAAAAATTGTTATTACGTATCTAATAACACTTGTTTCGCCAAAATCCGAGATAGTGCCCCAGAAGGCTATTTTCTTATGTTAATTAAAACAAATTATTATTAAAAATGTTCAAATCACCTTAACATTATAAATTAAAGTTTACTATCTTCATTCTTATCTAAACAGAATTAAAATCAACTTTTTTGAAATCATTTTTATTTACATCAAATTCAAGATTTAATAATTTTAAACAATTCCAAATTTTCAATTTAACAATTCAATTATGAAATAAATCATTGAATTTGAAATACAAGTTGTTTAACTTATAAAATTAACTTTTCAAAATTTAATAGCAATTAAAAATTTCAAATTCAAATGATTGAAATTCTAGGATGTTACATCTTCCTACCTCTAGGGGCTAATATTAGTTGTATATACATTATATCAATGTGAGACATACCAACCGCAGGATCTGTGCACTACAAGAAAATCAGCCTTTGGTTGCATAAAATAGTGTTCTTTTTCCATAAATGCGACCAATAACATTTCACCATGTATTATTAACATGGTAAAAAGATCTCACTATCCCGTGTGCATACCAAAATGTTCCCGCGTAAATACAATAAACGTAACCAGTATGTTTCCGCTCTCTCGCTTAGAAAATTTTAACCTAATCCCAAATTGCTTCAACAAAAGCAAAAAACAAAGGTCGATTCTCATTCTTCTCTCTGCATCATCATTATAGCATGTCTCTACATTGTAGTTTATTGTCATCGTTGCTTCTACTCTTCTGTTGTTTTCTCATCATCGACGATTTCCTCCTCATCGTAGAAAATTTAAGGTATGATTTTTATAAATTGATTTTGTTATTGTGATTAAAGTTAATCACTTTTGTGATTAGGTTAATTAGCTTCTAATCAGGTGCGGTTAGATTAATCACTAATTCTGTGATTGTGGTATGTTATTCAAATGGTCGATTTTGTGATTGTGGTTGTGGTTGTGGTTAGGTTAATCGATTTGGTCAATTCTCTTACAGTATTAAAATCTGAATGTATTACGAGGTTTTATGTAATAAGTACCATACCGGTGAGAGTATGTGGAGTTAACTGAGTTTATAAACTAGTTTATAAACTCGATGATTATCTATTATTTTAAGTTCTGCAGAATTGTAATGTATGGTATCCTCTTAGTATGGTTATCTATTATTTTGACATAATTAAGTTATGTGAAGCGAACTGTGAACTGTAATGTGTGGTATCCTCATGGTGCATATGTTTGACAATTGCCTTGCTTCATTATTAATGTTTTGCATTCTATACACTTCATGACCAAATATTAGTTTATGCATTGTTGATTTGTGTGTCGACTGCTCTAGGATCATCTATAGATTATTACTTCGTGCTTCTACATCTAACTTGATTATTAAATCTGATATTATATAATTTACCCGGTAAAGCCTTCTACTGATTGGTATAGATGTAAACCAAAGCTGAGCTCCAGTTATTTTGTAGGATTGCTCTTGAGGTAACTAGAAGTATCTAGTTTCCTTATGGTACATGTTGGGGACCAATTTTCCAGTTTTATTAATCATACCGAGCCATCTGTTGCCATGATTGTCCTGTATTAACACATATGTGCTCTCTCTGGCATAATAATATTGGTTCATTCACGTCTTATTCATATTTTGATGGAAAATCTTTTAACAAATCTGTGTCCGATGAGGATAAGTATTTCGACCGTATCTTAATATAAAACAAGTAAATTATGTAATTACTTTTAGCAGTGTTGGTTTCTATTGCACTTTAAGTACGGTTATAGTTGTGATTTTCTTATATTCATTTCTTGATCCAACCTACTAAACCTTTATTTGACTCGCAGTCTTGTCATGCTGCAAATCTTACAAATATGTTGCTGCATACCTGTCTTACTATTCGTTAGACATCTGAATCTTGTCCTAGTTAAGCTTACAACTCTCGCTATTATGTTTTATTCTTTATAAAATTCTATCAGCCTAGATAGGCTCAGCATGTAATTATTTTTGGGTGTATCTTTGAGTATATTTCTTTGCTTTATAGGAAATGGCACTGACGTAAAAATCAGGAATTAATGTGGAAGCTAGTTGTTCACAGGACACTATATGCTCACAGGATGTAAGTTTAAATTTTGATTGTTCTACTGACTTGTGGTGTAGGATCTTTTTTTACTAACAAGGAATATCAAATTGAAAGATGATTTAAATTGATATAGGATCGTGAGGAAGATGATGAAGATGAAAAGCCCTTAAATCATAATGAAGATAACAGAGAGGAAAGGTGCAATGCAATTTTCAACAGTTGGATAGGAGCAAGTAATGCTGCTTAAATATGATACATATTTACCGTTCAAGACATAAGAGAGAGAAATCACTTGGAATGCTTACAGAAAATTTTGTGAAGCTATTCCTAGTTTTGATGTAAGTATTTAGAAAATTGTAGGTGTTTTCCCTTTTCTTCTTTTTTTTCTTTGGTTGGCCCTGTTTAATCATCATATAGTTCATTTCAAATATAGCAGTGCTAATTCTATATCTCAAATTTTCTTATTCTCGTTATACTTCTCACCGGTAGTGTTTTATACACTTATACACTGCTGCCTAAGGGCAGTAGTGTTCATGGTTACGCTGATGCCTAGGTAGTACTGTGGTGTGCAATGCTACTTTTACGCTACTGCCTAGTGCAACAGTGTATATTGTTGCACTGCTACCCAAGACAGTAGTGTACACTTTTACACTACTGCTCATGGCGGAAGTGTACACACTGCCCATAGACAGTAGTGCGGTATACATTTGCTGCCACGAGGCAGCAGTGTACACATTGCTGCCACAACAGCAGTGTGAAGTACACTGCTTCCTAGTGGCAGTAGTGTATATTCTTACATTTTTGTATGCATTGTTGCGTACAGCAGTGCATAGATTTGTGCACTACTGTCCACGGCAGTGTACCCTTTGTTTCGGACTTTGTCATAGGGGTCACCAAGCTTCGACAAGGTCGGGGTGGAGTTCAGGTTTTATAAAATCAAACAAATGTTATAAAATTAACTAAGTTTAAGTTAACTAAATTTTATAAATAATAATAATATAACTAATTTAAAAAAGTTTATAAATAATAATGACGATAGTGATAATGAATTAACTAAATTTATAAAAATTAACTATGTTTACAATAATAATAATAATATAATTGAGTTAACCGAGTTTTAATAATAACAATAATATAAATTAACTAAGTTAACCAAGTTTATAAAAATTAACTAAGTTTTGTTAAAATTAACAAGTTTAATAAAATTAACTATGTTTAAGATAACTAAATTTTATAAATAATAATAATATAACCAATTTAAAAAAGTTTTATAAATAATGATGATGATGATGATGAATTAACTAAGTTTATAAAAATTAACTAAATTTATAATAATAATAATAATAATAATAATAATATAACTAAGTTAACCGAGTTGATAAAAATTAACTAAGTTTTGTTAAAATTATCTAAACTTAAGTTAACTAAATTTAAAAAAAATAACTAATTTAACAAAGTTTTATAAATGATGATGATGATGAATTAACTAGGTTTATAAAAATTAACTAAGTCTATAATAATAATAATAATAATAATAATAATAGTGCAATTAAGTTAACAAAGTTTTAATAATGTTGATGGTGATGATAAGTTAACTAAGTTAATAAAAATTAACTAAGTTTCGTTAAAATTAAATAACTTTTAAAAAATTAACTAAGTTTAAGTTAACTAAAATTTGTAAATAACAATATTATAACCAATTTAACATAGTTTCATAAATGACGACGTCCATGAATTAACTAAGTTCATAAAAATTAACTAAGTTTATAATAGTAGTAGTAGTAGTAGTAGTAGTATAGCTAAGTTTATGTTAACTAAATTTTATAAATAATAATACTATAACTAATTTAACATAGTTTTATAAATAGTAATGATGACAACGATGATGAATTAACTAAGTTTATAAAATTAACCAAGTTTATGTTAATAATAATAATAATACTAATAATAATAATACAATTAAATTAACCTTGTTTTTTAATAATAACAATAATAATAAATTAACCAAGTTAACTAAGTTAATAAGAATTAACTAAGTTTTATTAAACTTAAACAAGTTTTATAAAATTAGTTAAGTTAAAGCTAACTAAATTTTATAAATAATAATATAACTAATTTAATAAGGTTTTATAAAAAATAACGATGATTATGACGATGACGACGAATTAATTATGTTTATAAAAATTAACTAAGTTTATAATAATAATAATATAATTAAACTAACCGAGTTTTAGTAATAATATTAATAAATTAACTAAGTTAACCAAGTTGATAAAAATTAGTTAGGTTTTGTTAAAATTAACTAAGTTTAATAATTAAATTTTATAAATAATAATAATATAACTAATTTAATAAAGATTTATAAATAACGAAGATGACGATAAATTAACTTAGTTTATAAAATTTAACTAAGTTTATAATAATAATAATATAATTAAGTTAACTGAGTTTGAATAATAATAATAATAATAAATTAAGTTAACTAAGTTAATAAAAATTAACTTGGCTTTGTTAAAATTTAATAAGTTTTATAAAATAAACTAAGTATAAGTTAACTAAATGTTATAAATAATAATAATTTAACTAATTTAACAACATTTTATATATAACTGTAAGATTGGACTTTATTTATTTCATTTCATTTATAACTTTGATTATTAATATGACATTATTTATAATATGATATACTCGTACAAAGTTGTAGATGTTTGATATTAGATTTGAAGTACTACGAATTAACATAATTGTTTGACTTATGTTGTGCTTTCACTTGTGCATACATTGGATTTCCGAAGAGAGCAGTTTGGACTTTTATGGTGCTAGCTTTCACTTATGCATACAAAAAAGAATTACGGGTAATCAAGCGTTTTGTTAGCACTAGTTTGGTATAGCATTTTATTAGTACTAGGTGTGTAAATTTGTATAAAAATGGTTATTCTATGTGAGTTTGGTTGTTTTATCGAATAACTATTGTATTAGAATGGTTATGGATATCTTATTTGATTATATGTGTTTGCACAAAAAATGGACAAACACCTCCAAGTCGTATTATTTAGTTGATTATATGTAATTTTCAATGATTTTAGATGAGTATGTAAATATGAGAAAAGTAGGGGCTGAAATGTAAAAGACACACAGATTTATAGTGGTTCGGCCAGAATGTGCCTACGTCCACTTTATATGTTATTATCCTCTTTCTTTCAGGTTACAAGTACAATGCTTTGTATACGAGTGTATGAAAGTAGTTTGAAAGTTCCTTCCTTGCTTGAGCTCTCAAACTTGTCTGCCATTGTTGTACCCCTGCCCCTCTATTTATAGAGTGAGGTAGGGGGCAGGGGTCTTGGATGTATATAGCTGCCAGCGGGCCTGGGCTGAAGCAATCTGGCCTGGTAGTCCTCTGGTTCGGCGGAGCTTCATTCGGTCGTGCATGGAGATGAAGTGGAGAGGCTTTGGTTCGGCGTGATGGTAGAGAGTAGTGGTTGGTCCGGTGTTGGTTTGGACCGGCATGGTGTAGGAGGTGTGGACCGGTATTGGGAGTTGGTTCGGCGGTCACCTGGACCGGTAGTTGCTCGGAGCGGTAGCAGGACTTTTAGCTTTGCCGAATGGAGTGGAGGCCGGATGTGGTTGTACATGTTTGGTCCGGTGGTAGTGTTATGCCGAATGTCCTTGGGTTTGGAAGGCCGAATGAGCCTATGCCGAATGAGCCTCTGTATTTGGTATGCCGAATGATTCTCTGGTATAGGGAACGCCGAATGCACTTGTGCCAAAGGGGATGCCGAATGATTCTTGAGTACCATAGTATGTGGAGATGATGAAGATGCTCGCTGGTCTCGAACGTGCATGGAACCTGACGCTCCTTGGTCTCGAGGCCTTCTGGGCGAGAATTCGCCCAACATTTGCCCCCCAAAGTGGGGCACGTGCTTGCACGTGTCGCGCTTTGTTTCTCGTAGGTGGGAAGACTTGTCTTGTAATGTCATGGGCTGGATGTTTATATCCTATTGATGTCCTGCGAAGGAATTCATAGTTTTAGTGTGAATTCAAATAACGACCGTTTGGGGTCGAAATATTTGTGATCAAGTGAATTGCGCCGTTCGAGGCGAGTTAGTGTACCCCGAGGGGGTTATCGATGCCAGGTTCACGTTAGAGTGGTTCCCTGGATCGTTTGTCAAGGTGGTTTATCGCTAGCTCAGAGCATGCCTAGGGGTTGTTCTCGACCCCGTACATGTGTAAGTAGCTTAACCATTTCATAATTATCAAATATCCATTTGACTGATGAGCTTAAAAAGGGATGACGATAGGGTTAATAGCCATTCAGAGCGTGCCTATGGACCGTTCGTGGTCGCGTGCACGTGTAAATGATTAATCCATGTTAGTGAGAGATTCACGACTTATCCATTGTTATCATATTTTTTATTTTATTAGTAAGCTCTTAGAGTTCGGCACTTATCTGAGTGAAGCGCCCTGCGTGCCCCCAGTTCCTGGTCTTGGACGGTAGATAGAGGGTTCCGTTCGGTTCTTGGTTGGTCCGGCTATTCTCATCCGGCTTCTGGTGGTCCGGTATCATTGGTCCGGTTGGGCGAGACATCTGGTTCGGTGGTTGTGAGTTTGCCTATATATAGAGGCCGTACCCCCCTTGTTTTTCTTTACCGAACGAGTAGAGCCGAATCATTCCATTGCCGAATCAAGTGTTTGCCGAACCAACCTTATACCGAACCAGGTATATACTTATTACCGAATACACACGTATGTCCTTGCCTCACCGAATGGGACTACTGCCTTGGAGCCGAATGAGATGAAAACCGAATGGGGTTGAAACCGAATGAACTTGGAAACCGAATGAACTTGGAAACCGAATGAACTTGGAAGCCGAATGAACATGGAAACCGAATGAACTTGTGATCTGGAAGACTTCAGCTTGCGAATGAAATTCCACACTTGCACGCACTTGTTTGTTTACTTTTCTATTTTCCTTGTTCTAATATTAGGTTTTTCTTGTGCTGCAGAAAATGTCTCGCAAAGCGGAAACACGATCAGACAGAAAGAAGTCTAGAGGCACAGGAGAGCCTTCTTCTTCCTCGCCCCCAGTCCAATCAGGATCCGGGCAACACCGACCTATTCCGAAGTCTCTAGTGGACGGATGTGGTCCACAGGAACTTTTGAACTCTCCCCCTGACTGCTTCCCAAGCTCCTTAAAGGAGGAGCAACTTGACGTTATATCCCGTTCCTTTGGGATAGACAGGGCTCTTATGTTGTTACCGGGGGAAGGGGTCATGCCATATGATCCCCCTGAGGGGTACTTCGCTTATAGCCGGTACCATTGCATGTGCGGGGCTATTCCTCCAATCAACGCCTGGATACTAAGCTTCGTCACTTATCTGAAGGTGGCTCCATTCCAGCTTCAGCCCAACTCTTATGCCATTCTGGTATGCTTATATGCTATCTTCCAGAAGAGATATGGGCGCGCCCCCTCCAACCGGGAAGTACGATATCTGTACAATCTGAGGGGGTACAGGAAGGGGTCCCCATATATTAGCTTGGAGTCAGCCGTTTCCTTCAAGCCTGTTTTGGATTTATACTCGAAGTATAGCATGTTCAAGAAGGAATGGTTCTTTGTCAGGGATGACTCCGTCTCTATTCGCCGATTTACCTCCGGATGTAAGTAAAAACTCTACTCATAATTCCTGTCTTGGCTGTAATTCACTCTCTTATGCGCTTTTATTTCTTGCTAGCGACAGGTGGTTTTGCGGTTGTGGAAGATGATCGCTTGGTTCGGATGGCAGCAGAAATTGAAGCTATTTCCGGGAGAGACAGATCGGCTGCTTATCTGATTAGGAATGCCAGGCTCTTGTCGTATAATTTGATCCTCCCACATCAGTCCGTAGTCAAACAGAGGGACACGGCAGAAGAGAAGGCTGCCCAGCCTAAAGGTGGGGTGACAGCGAAGGGTGGCAAGAGGAAGCCCTTTGCACAATGTCCAGTCGTAGGAGGCAAGAAGCTCAAGGAGTCCGATGGCCCTTCTCCAAGTACTTGCCCGGATGTCCCGGAGGAGGAAGGTGTAGAAGAGGAGGAAGGAGGTGAAGTTGGAGAAGGGTCGGAGGGTGGAGGAGATGGCGATGGTCAGGGTGGTAGCGGTGTTGCTGCTCTAACCTCTGAGCAGGACCTCGAACTGGATGAGGCTCTCCGTCGGGCCTTCGGGGAGTCAGAGGGGGAGTCGGAAACAGAGAAGGAAACGGAGAAGGCAGAGGAAACCGGCAAAGCTGTGGTTAGCACTGACCCATCCTCTAAGGGTTCCTCAGCTAGGGTGACCCCGGCGATGCAAGGTGAACTTTTGTCTTCTGCCGATTCCATTTTCGATAGGGACTTAGAAATTTTTTACGGTTCACTTCCGTCCTGGAATGAGATCCAGGACTTATTGCAGTATCCCACTCCTCCGCCGGGTTTGTATAACAGATGTGTCTCCTCACTTTTCTTTCTTTTTAACTTAGCACATTTTTTGAATTGCGGATTATTGTATGTTCGTAACATTTGTTCTTTATTCCAGGGGCAGGCCAGGCGGGTAAAACGTCGGATGTTCGACACCGCCTTGAACAATTTAAGTCGAGGAGAGCTTCCGCGAAACCTTCTACTGATCGCACTGGGGACGTAGTCAAGTACCGCCCTCTTCTTGGGGTCATCGAAGAGGGCATTCAGAAAAGGAAGCGGAGCCGTTCCTTATTTGAGTCTTCTTCTGCTTCGCAGCTTCCTACTCTGTCTCCCCCTACCCAGCCTCCTCGTGATACTACGGAGGAGAGCACGGAGCCCTGCCCCCCTCCTCCTCCTTCCAAGAGTTCTACTGTCATTCATATAAGGCGTCCCGATGTGCCTCGCCCCGTGCCTCGTGACCCTTTTGCCGGCCATCCTGATTTAGACCCAAGTTTTCGGGACATTTCATTCGATGAGACCACGGGCGAGCACCTACTTCCCCGCAACCCCATGGTAAGAGTGCTGGACGAGGCCAAATCTTTAGATCTTGATTTACTTACTACACGGGTAGTCACCATGGGGGACGAGGCCAAGGCTAATATTGATCAGGTGGCCGAAGAGACTAAGAAGTTAATGGAGCATCATGCTCGATTGGTCAAGGCCGGGGAGGAGATTGGGAGTGCTAACATTCGGTTAAGGCTAAAGGTTGCCGATCAGGCCAAGCAGCTTGCCGACCAAGCCATCCAGATCTCCCAGCATGAGGAAGCTTCCCAGCGTCTGAAAGAGACCATGGAGAAGGCAAGTAGGGCGGAGTTACGGAAAATGGAGGTCACCTGCAGGGAGCGGATTAACATGGCTATTACAACGGTGGATGAGGTTCGAAATGCGGATCTCGAGCGGGTAGAGGAGTTGTCAGGGAGGCTCGAGGCTGCGGAGATGGCTCAGGCCGAGTTGAAGGAGGAGATGGAGGAGATGAGGAGGTCCCTCAAGTTGAAGGAAGAGGAAATGAGGAGGTCACTCCAGGCTGACTGCTTGAGATACCAATCAGAGAGGGACGTCGCCATCACCAAGTTGCAAGCTTCCGAGGCCCGGGTGAGGGAGTTTGAGGAAAACGAGGGGATGATGGATGAGATGTTGCAGGATATGTACTTCCACACTTGGAAGGAGGGCGGCTTGTCTTGGATGGACGATTACCCTCGGGTCATGGCCAAGGTGTATCTCCAGGCTTTAGAGGAGGCCAGGGTGAATGCGGGTAAGGAAGGCGGAGAGGCTTTCAACTTGAGTGCGGTTACTGCTCAGTTCTCAAAGGAGGAGCAAGCGGCGGTGAAGGAGGGGATGCGGCTACTCGCTGCAGAGGAAGCGGGCGTGCAGTTGGATGATGAGGATCAAGCGGCGGATGCTGGTGAGTTATTCTTTTCCCTTTCTTTTCTTTTCGTGTTTTCATAACTTGATCGTTCGTTTAATGAATTCCTCTTCTGATCTGGACAGGTGGGACTTCAGATCCACATGCTGGGGGCTTCGATCCTGCGGCTAAGTAGGCTGGGGGAGTTGGTGATGGAGTGTGGATGCATCTGCCATCTTTTTGTTTCTTTTTTATCACTGTTCATGTTAGTCTTTGATATGCAACTGTAATAAAATTATTTGCAAAGAATAACTTCGTGTGATCTTATAATATAAGCTGATTTTGTCATGTTTAAATGTTGTTGCTATCTTTATGTGCTGTGTGAGAAGTATAATTATGTATATGCCTGTGATTCCACTTGTGTTTGATGTTAAGTTTTTGCTTGAAATATAATTTCACGTTTTGCAATGTCAGTGTATGAATAAGTTATAGTTACGCATTTATGTACAAGAGAAGAGAGTACCGCCCTTTATGTTTTATTCGCAGGCGGTAGCTTTGAGTGTCTTGTGTAACTGTTCACGGGTATAGCAGAGCGCCCTGCTACCCAGCACGCAGGCTTAGAGCCTCATGAGTGAATGCTTCCTATTTGGTTTCCTGTACTTTAGAGTTTGTTATACAGGATAGGAGAAAAATATTTAAATGAAATGGAAATATAGTAAAAGTAAAACTTCCAGTCACGGAAGGCCGTCGATGTGCTTAAGTTCGTGGCAAACGGGTTTTGTAGTCACTTTCCCTAGCTGTGGGTCTTGGAGACATTTGTCACCCATCTTACGCCTCCGCGGGGAGTTTTCTTTTTTACCACAGCCGCACTTAAGACACATCGGAGCCGAGATCGCGCACGGTAACTACCCGAACCGTTATGGTCCGTAATCGTGGGTATTATTCGATTTACCGTGGCCGGCTAGCGTGGGTGCCGTTGGCCGTGAACTACCCCTGGCTGGCCACACCTTATGTTGGGGCTTAAAGTAGGTTCACGGTTACCGACGAGCCGAACGCCGTAATGAGCTGCCATCGGCTATAGTCGGCCTTTATGATGACTTATAATCGGCTCATTACAGTTGGCTTTGAGGGCAGGCGCGCAATGAGTTAACCCGCAGCAGAGGGATGCTGGAGCAAAAGAGTCTCATTGGCGAGTGCATAGAATCGTGGCGTACCTGTTAGGCCTAGTCTAGATGAGGCCGCGGTGCGTCTTGAGTGGAGATGCCATAGGATTTTGTTCAACAGAAAGGGATAAAACTTAACAAGTAGCCAAGACATAAAGGAACAAGTTAAAAAGAGACAAGATTTTTTAAAGTGGTTCGGCACGAAAATGCCTACGTCCACTGGTTCTCTTTGTTAATTCACTTCATATGGGCAGTACAAGTTAAGAAAAGTATCGACGGAGGTGTCGGATGTTCCATGCCCTCTGGAACACCTCTCCGTCCACTGTTGACAAAATGTAAGCTCCGTTGTGGAGATCTTTGTGAATTACATATGGTCCGTCCCAGATGGGGTCCAGTGCCCCGGGGCGCGGAAAGATTCGCCTGAGGACAAGATCTCCTTCTTGTAAGCTGCGATGCTTGACTTTGGAATTGTATAGTGCTGCCACTTTTTGTTTGTGAGCTGCTGCTTTGAGTGCTGCATCGTTTCTCCTTTCCTCAATCAGTTCCAAAGACATGAGGAGGAGTTCTTCGTTTTCTTCTGGGTTGTAGTGGATCCTACGGTGGGAAGGCACAATAGTCTCAACTGGGAGCATTGCCTCCGATCCATATGCCAAAGAGAAAGGAGTATGTCCCGTTGATGTTCTGAAAGATGTGCGGTATGCCCATAGTGCCGTAGGAAGTTCGTCCACCCAAGCGCCTTTTGACTTTTCAAGTTTCTTCTTGATTAGGGTTTTGAGAATTTTGTTGACAGCTTCAACTTGTCCGTTTGCCTGAGGGTAAGCTACTGATGAGAAGCTTTTATGAATTCCA
Source organism: Allium cepa (assembly GCA_030765085.1). Classification (NCBI taxonomy): domain Eukaryota; kingdom Viridiplantae; phylum Streptophyta; class Magnoliopsida; order Asparagales; family Amaryllidaceae; genus Allium; species Allium cepa. Next base: position 853,924,483 of record CM060928.1, read on the forward strand.
TGCTCTTGGCACCAGTCGGCAAATTCTTCGCTGTCAAATTGGAGTCCGTTGTCTGATACGATCTTGAGGGGGACTCCATACCTGCACAGAATGTTTTTGATCAAGAAGTTAATAATTTTTGCTGAAGATATTTTATTTAAAGGTTCCGCTTCCACCCATTTGGTGAAATAATCGACTGCCACTATAGCATATTTGGCTCCGCCTCGGCCCGTTGGCAGTTCGCCAATTAAGTCAATTCCCCATACAGCAAAGGGCCAAGGGCTGGTCATTTGAGTAATTTCGTTTGTGGGCAGTCGAGGGATCTTGGCGAACTTCTGACATCTGTCGCATTTCTTAACGAAGTCTAGGGTATCTTTGTTTAGTGTGGGCCAGTAATATCCATATCGGAGTATCTTTCTTGCCAAAGTCTGTCCTCCAGTGTGATCTCCGCATCCTCCCTGATGGATGTTTGTTAATATCTCCTTGGCTTCCCTTCCGGCGACGCATCTTAATAAGGGGCTAGAGAAGCCACGCCGGTAGAGGATGCCTTCTTGTATTGTGTAGTGGGGAACTTTTCTCAAGATCTTCTTGGCTTCGTCACGCCTGTCGGGTAGTATGCCATCTTGCAAATATTTCCGGATAGGAGTCATCCAGGTTCCTTCTTCGATTGCAGTTATCAGATTTACTTGTTCGAAACTTGGGGCTAGCTGCCTTGAGATTACTAGTGCTCCGGGAATGGTGCTGTCCTTCATACTAGCTTGCTTTGCAAGTTCATCTGCCTCTTGGTTTTCTTCTCGAGGAATGTGTTTGATTAGATAATGGTCCAATCGATCGAGCAGCAGTCTGGTTTTCTTTAGGTATGCTGTGAGCCGTTCTCCTCGAGTCTGGAATTCTCCTAGTACCTGGTTTACGATAAGCTGAGAATCACTATGAATACATAAGGAATTGATCCCAATTTCTAGGGCCAGTTCCAATCCCGCTATTACTGCTTCATATTCAGCATCGTTGTTAGTGGCCGTGAACTCCAATCTTAATGCATAGTACAACTTTCTTCCCCTGGGGGTGACGATCACAATACCTGCCCCCGAGCCTTGTTCGTTCGATGCTCCGTCTACAAAGAGGTTCCACTTGATGTTTTTTGCTACTTCGGATTGTTCCTTGCCTTCGTTGGTAGTGAATTCGGCAATGAAATCAGCCATGGCTTGTCCTTTGATAGCGGTGCGGGGATGGTAGGTGATATCATACTGACTTAGTTCGATGCACCATTTGAGGAGTCGCCCAGAAGTGTCAGGACGATGGAGCACTTGTCTTAGTGGTTGATCGGTTAGAACCCTGATGGAGTGAGACTGGAAGTAGTGTCGCAGTTTCCGTGACGCGATCAATAAACAATATGCTAACTTCTCAAGTTTAGGATATCTGGCTTCTGCCCCCGTAAATCTCTTGCTTACAAAGTAAACCGGACGTTGTGTGCGGTCTTCTTCTCTTACCAAGGCGGCGCTTAGAGCATGAGATGATACAGCGAGGTATAGGTATAACACTTCACCTTCATTTGGAGTTGAGAGTACTGGTGGTCTCTGGAGGTGTTCGATTAGGTTGAGGAAGGCTTTTAAGCATTCGTCGGTCCACTCGAACCTCCCTTTGTCTTTCTTGAGTGCTTCGAAGAAAGGGACACACTTGTCAGTTGCCTTGGAAATGAATCTGCTTAGGGCGGCCACCTTTCCGTTTAGGCTCTGCATTTCTTTTCGAGTGGAAGGTATCCTTATTTCTTTTAAAGCTCGGATTTGTTCAGGGTTTGCTTCGATTCCTCTGGCGTGGACGATGAATCCTAAGAATTTTCCCGATGATACTCCGAAGGAGCACTTTAGAGGATTCAGCTTCATTCCATATCGGCGAAGTACCCGAAACATATCGTCCAGATGGCTTACATGGTCGTTGGCTTTCCTGGACTTCACCAACATGTCATCCACATATACTTCCATAGTACGTCCTATCAGTTCTGCGAACATTTTGTTGACGAGGCGTTGATAGGTAGCTCCAGCATTTTTGAGTCCAAAAGGCATGACTTTGTAACAATATAATCCGCGGTCGGTGATGAAGCTAGTGTGGTCCTGATCGGGAGCGTGCATGGGGATCTGGTTATATCCGGAGTATGCATCCATAAAAGATAGGAGTTCGTGCCCAGCTGTGCTGTCCACGAGTTGGTCAATTCGGGGAAGTGGGAAGCAGTCTTTCGGGCAAGCGTCATTCAGATTGGAGAAGTCAATACATGTTCGCCACTTTCCATTGGCCTTTTTTACTAGCACTGGGTTAGCGATCCATTCTGGGTAGATGGCTTCCCGTATGAAGTCATTAGCAAGTAGATTTTTTACTTCCTCATCAAGGGCTGCTGATCGCTCTGCCCCCATGCTCCTCTTTTTCTGCTTTACTGGTACCTTGGTGGGATCGATGTTCAACATGTGGCATGCTACGTCTGGGGAGATTCCTGTCATATCGGCATGGGTCCACGCAAATACATCTAAGTTGTGGCGGAGAAAGTCAATGAGTCGATCCTTCAATTCCGTTTTCAGCTGAGATCCGATTTTTAATAGTCTACTTGAATCATGCTTATCTACCGATACGAATTCCATAGCCTCTGCAGGCTCGGCGGTAGCCTCCTCCTCTTTATCCCTGGGGTCTAGTTCATTGAAGGGATCGCTTGTGTATCGAAGAGGAGGGGCTTTCTTTAGTTGCTATGCCTCCAAGCTTTTCATGCAGAGAGTAGTCTCTGCATCTTTTCCTTTATTCTTTCTGCGGTTATTGCGAAGTTCAGTTACGTAGCAGTCTCGGGCAGCACCTTGATCTCCTTCTACTTCTCCTACTCCGTTGTCTGTTGGAAATTTCATTTTCAGGCACCAGGGGGCTAATACAATCTGAAAGTCAGACAAGGCTGGTCTTCCCAAGAAAGCGTTGTAAGCCGAGTGGTTTTCTATTAGTACGAACGTTTGTTTTCGCACAACGGAGCGGGGATGACTTCCTATTTCGACGAAGAGGTCAAGTTGCCCGAGGGGTATTTTTGCATCTCCAGTGAAACCGTGCAGTGGTTTGTCACAGGGGGATACATCCTTCATTGATAACTTCATTTTGTCGAAAGCATGTTTGAACAGGATATTAACGGAGCTTCCTGTGTCTATTAGAATCCGAAAAACTTTAGCTGGACCGAACCAGGCAGAGATGACCATAGGATCCATATGTGGGTACTGTCTTCCTTCCAAATCACGCCTACTGAATATGATGTCGTCGTTTTCTTTTCGTTTCGGGTGGCGTTCCTCCGTAATGGAGTTAACATATCCTTCGGCATTTCTAAGCGACTTGCCGTACCTTTCCATCTCTGCCCAACTTCTGTCGGCAATGTGTGGTCCTCCTGAGATGGTAAGGACTACTATCTTCTCTTGACTAGAGCCACTGGTGTTGTGATTGTTGCGACTCCCTCCGCCTACTTCTGGGAGGGGTTGCTTTGAGTTCTCATTGGCAGGAGTTGGAGTCCTGTTCTGACTTTTCACATAACGTTCCAGTCTTCTTCTTCTAATGTGTTCTTCGATCAAGTCCCGAAGATGGTGGCATTCATTGGTGTCATGTCCGTGGGATTCGTGGAAGCGACAGAACTTTCCGGACTTGAGTGCGTTATCTGATTCTTTCTTGTGCGGGGGGCGCTTGTATCCGAGTTCGCCCTGAGTGGCTAGGTAGATGTTTTCGATTGTTTCATTCAAAGGAGTGTAGGAGTCAAATCTTGGCCCTGGTCGATATTGGCGCTTCTCACCCTTTCTGCCCCCAGCATTGTCTCTAGATTCATTTCTTCGAGCGTCCTTAGCTGCAGTGGGAACCTTGTCCTGAATTATCTTGCCTTGTTGCCCTGGCTGCCTCTCCGTAGCAGCGTCTTCAAGTCTCATATACTTTCCAGCTTCATGGAAGAAATCAGGCAAGGTAACTGGTTTTTCCTTAGTTAATCTTCTGGCAAACTTGGTGTCTGGATGCACACCACTACAGAGGGCCATTAGAGTGAGTTTTTCATCGGCATCTTGAACTGCTGCCGCTGCGGCGTTGAACCGTGTTAGATATTGTTGTAGCGTCTCTCCGGTTTTCTGTTTGACATTGGATAGAGAATAAGCATCCCTGGGTTGTTCCACATGGATGCGGAACTGGCTAATAAACCTTTCTTTTAACATCTCCCATGAGTTGATGGATCCTTGGGGTAGATGGCAGAACCAGGAGGTAGCTAGATCTGATAGGAATAGCGGAAAGCATTTACATAATACTCCTTCTGTTGCTCCACTCATGAGCATATGCTGGGTGTATCTCTGCAGGTGTACGATGGGGTCGGAAGTTCCTTTGTAAGGTTCCATGGTTGGCATTTTCCATTCCCGGGGAGTGATGGCAGTTTCGATATTTCGGGTAAAGGGACTGGTGACCCTAGCGCCTATTCCCCGGTCCCTTTGCTCCCGTCGGACACATTCTCTGAATAATCGTGCCATCCGCTCGTCAGAACTTGGAGCGGACAAAAATGAGCTCGGTTCTTCCCTGCGGGATCTATCTCGCCCAGATGACCTGTAGGGATGGTACAGTCTATCACCTCTAGCATTATCCAGTGGTTGTCTTTGGCTGCTTGGATGCACGCTAGGACCAGCTACAGTTGCCCCCTGCCTTGATCTTCCCCTGTGGGGTTCTGTTTCGAGCACATCCATGGGGTCAACTTCGGGCTGGGTTCTAGCTCGGCTCCGTTCAGCGGGGTTTCTATGATTAGGTGGCATGACTGGCTCAGCTACATCCGACCCTCGCCTGGTGCCTCCCCCGCTAGGTTCGGTTCCCAGGGCTTCCTCGAGTCGGAATTCGGGCTGAGTCCGGGCGCGGCCCCTATCATCGTTTTTCCTGTTGATAGCTTGTTCGAAGAGTGAAGACCTTTGTTGCCTCCGGGATCCTCCGGATTGGGATTCACCCCATGATTCAGTGTTGCGGTTGGACTCTTCAGCGTCCCTTAAGCGTGTCATGAGTTGGTCCACCAAAGTTTCTTGTTGGGATGTGAAGCGGTTAGTTACTTCAGCCACAACCCTGTCCAGATCTGCCCTAGTGATTGGTTGTTCCGTTGCGGGACCAGTTGGATTTTCCTGATTTTCATCTGGTACTGCTGTTGAAGTGGGCTGATCTGTGATTGCTGGATCTGGAAGGCTGCTAGTTGCGATGTTCTTTCCTTTGTTAACATCCCTTCTCTGTTTGGAAGGCATGATTTCTAAGCAACGAGTGATGTCGTTAGGAAAAAGGTTGAGTGGGAGAAGATGAAGTTTGAGTTCAGCTCTCAGTGAAAGCACCAAAAATGTTTGCACAAAAAATGGACAAACACCTCCAAGTCGTATTATTTAGTTGATTATATGTAATTTTCAATGATTTTAGATGAGTATGTAAATATGAGAAAAGTAGGGGCTGAAATGTAAAAGACACACAGATTTATAGTGGTTCGGCCAGAATGTGCCTACGTCCACTTTATATGTTATTATCCTCTTTCTTTCAGGTTACAAGTACAATGCTTTGTATACGAGTGTATGAAAGTAGTTTGAAAGTTCCTTCCTTGCTTGAGCTCTCAAACTTGTCTGCCATTGTTGTACCCCTGCCCCTCTATTTATAGAGTGAGGTAGGGGGCAGGGGTCTTGGATGTATATAGCTGCCAGCGGGCCTGGGCTGAAGCAATCTGGCCTGGTAGTCCTCTGGTTCGGCGGAGCTTCATTCGGTCGTGCATGGAGATGAAGTGGAGAGGCTTTGGTTCGGCGTGATGGTAGAGAGTAGTGGTTGGTCCGGTGTTGGTTTGGACCGGCATGGTGTAGGAGGTGTGGACCGGTATTGGGAGTTGGTTCGGCGGTCACCTGGACCGGTAGTTGCTCGGAGCGGTAGCAGGACTTTTAGCTTTGCCGAATGGAGTGGAGGCCGGATGTGGTTGTACATGTTTGGTCCGGTGGTAGTGTTATGCCGAATGTCCTTGGGTTTGGAAGGCCGAATGAGCCTATGCCGAATGAGCCTCTGTATTTGGTATGCCGAATGATTCTCTGGTATAGGGAACGCCGAATGCACTTGTGCCAAAGGGGATGCCGAATGATTCTTGAGTACCATAGTATGTGGAGATGATGAAGATGCTCGCTGGTCTCGAACGTGCATGGAACCTGACGCTCCTTGGTCTCGAGGCCTTCTGGGCGAGAATTCGCCCAACAATATGATTAATATGTTTTTTTCAATTGTTCGAATATGATGATTATGTCAACGATTGTTGATTGATATAGTAGAAACAAAGTAGACCATCAATAGGAAATAATAACATGAAAAAATGATGCAAAATGATCAATAATTTTTAGTAGTGTTTCAAAAATGCTATAGAAATACATATAGTGGCGTTGAGTAATCGCAACCGTAAAATAGGGATAAAGTTGGAAACTCTATTGGTAGCACTAAAAACCTTTTGGTGGCATTTTTAAAACACTAGAAAAAGGTTTATGGTGGTGTTTGAGAAACGCTGCAATAAGAGGCTTTATCACGGCGTTTATCAAAACGCCTCCATAAGTTTTGGTAGCATTTTTTGTGCGCCATCAAAAAAAAAATTCTTGTTGCAGCGGAGTTATATACATTCGATTATATGAGGGATACCCAAGTAGGAAGGTTCATCTCGTTTGAAATATCAAATGACAAGTAGAGTCTGCTTCATCCTTTTAGAAGATATTAAGTAACAATCGGATATTACCTTGATTGCATTAAGCAATTTAAATGGAACGATAAGCAAGGCTCGGGGCTATTGGTGACATCCCCCACTTGAAGACCCAAAACTAACAGCTATGGATGCTGCAGTCATCCATGGCTATTAATCCTCGGTGACTAAATATGGTAATGTCAGATGCATTGATATAACAGAAACACATGAATATAGAAAAAAAAATTAAAATCATTAAACAAATTTCACATTCCATTTCAAATCATTTCATACTCATTATAGAATCTCACATTCGAGAACCGCATTCAGAGAAATTATAATTATTACAACATGTGCCAAGAACAACGTATGAAGATGCCCCTTGGATGATCATAGTATATATATAGGCAATTAAAGTACTTTTCCTTTGCAACAAAACACAGTGGAATCAAAATAGAAAAGAACTCTTATTATCTAGCTTGCCTCGTGCATGTCTCCAGAAGCTTATTTGTCTAAAGAGGTACCTGAAAACCTCAGCTCTCAAATTACTCAAAGTTAATTGAGCATCTGAGAGTTTGGGTCAAACATAAAGCCTGGTATGAATAATAACCTACCATAACCATTTAGATACCTAGTGAGACCACGCCGCTTAGTGGAATAGGTTTTCTCCTCACTGGTATCTTATCAAAAAAATTGCAATAACCATTTACTATGCTCCTACGTCCACAATGGTTAAAACATAGCAATTCAAAATAGTATGATGATATGAAAACAAATAAATTATTCTGGATTTCCCATCCCCGTTTATTTTGACTCTGTCTCAGTTATAGTTACTGGGGTCACTATTAACCTATTAGTTTTCTAGGGCAGACTAATAACTTGTTTAAAGCTTATGGACTATCTATTCGGCCTCATAGTTTTCATGGATCGCTAAGATCTAATTGGCCCCTGCAATATCTTCATTATTCATGGGTTCTCCCTGAACCTACTGGTATCTCCAATAACTTCTTTCATATCATAGTTTTCATGGATTAGCTAGGAACCAATTGACATCTGTCAATAACTTCATCCGGATATAGTTTTCATGGGATCACTACGAACCTATTGGCCCTTACCAATAACTCTTTACAAGCATAATTTTCATAGGTTTACTATGAACCTATATATTTGAAAACTTCTTTATCGGTATTTAAGCATCCTACATTCTGGTCTACCTAACCTCCTGGATCCAATTCTACTCATACAGGAGTTAACTCAATTTATATTCACTACTGGGTCAACCTAGCTGGTTATTCCGCCATTTTCTCTCCAAAATACAGTTATGAGTCCATTATACTATGAATATATATATTAGAAGAAGCAAACATAATAACATAATAAAACAAATATCTTATGGTTTAATATCCTTGAAATCAATTTCATATGAAACACAGTTAATCCCTTTAATCTATGGTTTTATCAAGGAAGGCTTCTTCAAAAATTCCATACTTAAAGCTATTTAAAACTCATTTATTTTTGCCATTGTTTTTCCTCTAATAATGAGATTAGGTTCTTTTTTTTGAAAACTAAGGCTTTCAAAACATTAGACCTTTTACTTTCGAAAACATTGGAAACCTCCTTCAAAAGCATTCAAATCTTCTTTATAAAACACTAAGAATATGCCTTTTGAAACACTTTATGTCATCTCTTTCGAAATTAACCATCAAAACTAACCTTTCGAAAGTATTAAAGCATCACCTGTTAACTCATAGAAGCATAGCTTCGAAACTATTTGAAAATACCTTTTTCAAAACCATTGGGTTTTACCTTAAAATAACTTTTGGGTCAAAGTGAATAAAACGAAAATACCCCTTTTGAAACCATTAACCTCTAAATAAAAGTGAATGGGGAAAAACCAATGGCTTCTGAACAATCCTTTCGAAAGCTTAAATCGTTTAAGTAAAACATTTGGAATGATAGCTTCAAAACCTCTTTCGAAGCCATTGCCTTCGAAACCTTTAGTATAAGTGGCTACTGGAGCTCTTTCGAAAGTTTTGTGAAGCGGCTTAATACTTTTATAAAACAAAAGCTACTTTTCGAACTCTTAGATGACTAATCCATTTGAAAGCATTGATTTAGAGACAAGGCAACTCATTCGAAAGCTTCACTTTGAACAAAAAGGTGGCAACTTCTTCGCAAGCTATAGTAAACCCATTCGAAAGCATTCTTTTGAAAACAAGGCAAGTGGCATCTTTGAAAGCTATTTAAATTAGTTTTGACCCGTTCGTAAGTATGGTTTCAACTCTACACCTGCCGCCATTCTCCAACCCACTACATACAATTGCATTGATTCCTTGTGTATTGGTTTCGACTTGGTTGAGACGGAAGTATAGTGTTGATAGGTAGCTGCTGAAAGCGACGAAACCAAACTTCTGTACAAATTCGAATTTATTTCCTTTTCAAGTAGTTACTTTTTCACCGACTCGCATATTTGTAAAATTTTAACTGGCTGCCATAAAATTTTCAAATTCTTTTCTAAAAATTGCCACCTTCATTTCAGATCTAAATAAAGATACTTAGCAAAGAAGCCCTTCCCTTGAGCAACATAATTAAAACATTTAAGTCCTCCAAATAAATAAATTTAATTTCCATAGTAAATTACTTAAGAAAGATCCCCAAAAATCAAAGAAATTCACATTTAACATGTTATCTAACATATATAAATTTCAGACCCAAAATCTTTCATATAATTATCGAAATTAATTTCTAAACCCAGTTATTCATATTCTCCTTTGAAAATTCATAACAAATTCTCTGTAGCTTGGAAAATTATAAAAATTAATACCCATCTCCAAATAATATTTTACATCACTTATCATTTCCTCATGGCATATGAAATCTAGTAAATAAGATTTTTACCTCAAATCAAATTAAATATTTATCAAACGATCTTGTTTGATTCAATCATATCATAAAATCCATGCATATCATCATTAAAAATCATTGTAAGGTTTTAAACATAAAATCCATGCATATCATCATTAAAATCATCGTAAGTTCTTAAACAAACCCAAAATCATATGCTTTTAAAAAAATAGAGATGGTTTTGATTATTATTCACCTTGATTAGGATAAGGAAATTGAGATTTGAATTTTGATTAATTTCCCTCTTGCTTGATTGCTTAGCTCTTGATTGATTTTCCCTTTTCTTTCCTTAAGTTATGGCCAGCTTGAACTCTCTTTGATTTACATTTTTGAGTTTTGAAAAAAAAATGAACGTGCAAAGAAATGGAAATGAGATTTTAAGGGTAATGAGATTATGAGCGTGGCTATTACCCATAATGCCCTTTTTTATTTTCTTATTGATTATCTAATAAACCATTTTCATAAACTCATTCTTTATGTTTATTTAAGCACAGCCTTCAATTAATTTTCAAATCTCAATTCCCTTATCACACAACTATTTAAATTATTTTATTTAATTTATCTAATTAAATTTTCTAAATAATGTTATTAAAAATTAGGGGTGTTATAGAATCCCCTCCTTAGAGAATTTCATCCTCGAAATTCAGTAAGGGATATATACTAAACATAGCAATCATCTGTAACTCTTCTAACTACCATACTAGCCTACCTGACTAGCCACGGTCTATATAAAGATATATAACATACCCTCATAGCAATTTAGGATAAGTATCTCTAATCATGCCATCTATCTCCTAAGTACAGTCCTTTTCATTATCGCTCCACTGAACTTTCACCAACCTGACTGTCTTATTCCTTAACTTTTTCACATCTTTAGCCACCACCCGAACTAGTTGTCTAACAAAAGTCAATTTTGGTTCTACTATCAAATCTTCTAACTCTATCGAGCAATAGTAGTCTTCTAGTCATGCACATGCTTGCAAAGATGAGACACATGAAACACATTATGGAAACCTGTCATACTGCTCGGCAACCTCTACCCCTATATGTGAGCTTCCTAATCCTCTCTATAACTAGGAATGGACCAATATATCTTGGTGCCAGTTTCTCTGGGTTTCCAAATCGCACCACAACCTTCATCGGTGATACTTTAATGAAAACCTTATCTCCAACTAAGAATTCTAGGTCTTGACGCCTCTTATCTACGTGACTCTTCTGTCTGGATTGAGCCTCCTTCATCCTTTCTTGAATCAACTCAATCTACTATGTCGCCTCTCTAACCAGATCTAGACCCAAGACTAATCTATCTCCAGTCTCCAACCAACATGCTGGTGATCAGCATGGCAATTCATATAAAGCATCAAAAGGAACCATTTATACACTAGTTTGATAATTATTATTATAAGAAAAGTCCACTAAGTATAAGTAATCTTCCCAAGATCTACTAAAATCCAATACACAAGCTCTTAGTAAATCCTCGAGTACCTTATTGACTCTCTCTATCTTCCCATCCGTTTGTGGGTGATACACCGTACTCATCTTTAGCTTATGCCTAACACTTCCTGTAGACTCTTCTAGAATTCACTGTAAACAAAGTATCTCTGTTACTGACTATACCACTAGGTATCCCATGCAGTCTAACTATGTTCTTCATGAAAAACTCAGCTAAAACGGGTGCCGTCCTAGTTGACTTAAATGGAATGAAATGGGCACTATTGGTCAATTTGTCCACTATGACACATATACTTTCATTTTCTCTACTCGACCTTGGCAACCCATCTATAAAATTCATGGATATCAAATCCCTTTTCCAAAGTGGTATCTCCAAAGGTTGAAACAACCCACTCGTCTTCTGATGTTCGGCCTTTATTTGTTGACCGTTTGCACACTTCCTAACCTACAAGCCAACATCCCTATTCACAGCTTCCCAATAGAAGCTCCTCTTTATATCTTGATACATCTTGGTTCCTCCAGGATGAATCGTAAACTTAGAACGATGACATTCCTTAAGAACATCTTTCCTTAAGTCCTCAATATTTGGAACACACAACCGACCCTTCTTTCTCAACCATCCCCTCTGGTCAAGACTAAAATTATTTAGATCATTGATCTCAATTCCAACCTCAAGCCTTCAAACAAATTCGGCCAATAATGGATCCTCCTTCTGCATAGAAGCAATCCTTTCGATCAACACTTGTCGAACTTCAAAACAAGACAACATGGTAATGCTCTAACTAGAACTAGCAGTCAATCTTAACTGCACGCTACAATTAGTCAAAGCGTTTAGATCTTTCCATTTTTCCAACATAGCTAACACTACATTCTGTTGTCTTCTGCTAAGAGCATCCTCTACCTTATTTCCTTTCCCAGGTGTATATTTTATACCAAAAATGATAAGCTGCTAAAAACTCCAGCCACCTTTGTTGTCTCATATTCAACTCCTTTTGAGAGAATAAATACTTTAAGGGCTTATGATCTATGTATAGCTCACATCTCTCTCCAAAGAGATAATGTCTCTATATCTTCAATGCAAAGATCACCGCAGCCAACTCCAAATCATGAGTAGGATATCTCACTTCATGCGATATATGTTGTAGTGAAGCGTAGGCTATAACTTTACTCTTCTACATCAACGTAGCTCCTAATCCGATTCCACATGCATCGGTATACACCACCAACCCTTGGTTTCCGTATGGACTACTAACACAGGTGCATTGGTCAACAAATGTTTTAACTTAAGGAATGATTCCTCATATTTATCAGACCAGACAAACTTCACGTCCTTCTTGTTTAAATTTTTCAAAGGCAGTGCCATCCGCGACAAATCCTTGATGAATCTTTGGTAATAGCCAGCAAGTCTAAGAAAACTTCTAATCTCAATCACTTTCTTTGGTCTCTTCCGATTATTAACATCTTCAATCTTATTTGAATCGACCAACAAGCCTTTCTTTGAAACCATATGACCAAGAAACTTAACTCATTTCTTCCAAAAATGACACTTGGAACACTTCGCTTTCAGTTGATGCCGTCTCTGCGTCTTGATCTACTATAAGATGATCTTCATGCTCTCTTTCATCATTAGAGTACACTAAAATGTCTTCTATAAACACCAACACAAACCTATCCAAGTACTTTTGAAAAACCCAGTTCATCAAATCCATGAAGAAAGAAAGTGCATTCGTTAACCCGAATGGCATTACTAACCACTCATACAAACCATATCTAGTCTGAAATTCTATTAGTGAAATACTGTTCTTTGCCACTCTTAACTGATGGAAACTGCTGCCAAATCCAACAGGAAAACGCTCTGTCTCCAAATAACTGATCAAATAGATCATCAATTCTCGGCAAAGGATACTTATTCTTAGTGGTCTTCTTGTTTAACTTACGATAGCCGATACACATCCTTAACGATCCATCCGGTTTCTTCATGAACACCACGGCCACTCACCAAGGCGAAGTACTTAGTCTAATAAAATTCCTCCCTACTAGATCCACTAGTTGTACCTTTAATTCCTTCATCTCGATGGTGTCATTCTTCTAGGTGATCTACTTATAGGTTCAACTCCTGGTACAAGATCTATCCGAAATTCAATAGCTCGTTTCGGTGGTAGTCCTGTAACCATCTCAAAGACATCTGCAAACTCTCTTGCTATCCGAACCTGGCTTAACACTTCTCCTACTTGCATAGCACTTAACAAAGCACAAACACCTGAGTCAAAATTCTCCACTGAGAATATGATCCGGTTATGACTATCAGGGTGTCTCAACGATATTTCCCCATCTTGGTAAAATATCCTAGCCTCATATTTACCCAACCAATCCATACCCAAAATGATCCCGGAATTGATGAAATAAAAAACATACAGATTGCATGCAAACTTATGACCTAACAAGTGAAGTTCTAACTTGTCACATCTCATCCCTAGAGTTGCATACCCTCTTATCGAATTCACAACCCTTAAGGAAGTAACAAGGTATGTGGGTTCTAAACATAACCAATCAACCAAATATTGACATATAAATGAATGTGATGCATCGGTATCAAAGAGTACCCTGATTGGTATACTCTGAAACAAAAGCGTACCTTCCATTATAGTCTTTCCCTTCTCAGCCGCGGTTGTCCTAGCACATGTTGTCCAACAGCAAAGACCTTCCCCAGTCTGCCCTGACTGGCTCTGAGCACCAATTATTAAAATGCCCAACTTGGTCATAGTTGAAGCATTTCAGACCCTTCTTTTCTGTAGCCTTCTTCCCCTTTTCTTCCTGACATTCACGAGCATAATGACCTTTCTTATCACACTTGAAACAGACCAGATCATCCTTTACCTTCTTAGCATCCTCTCCCTTCTAGGCGCCTTTCTTCTTAAAGAACCTCCTCTTCTTTCCCCGAGAACCCTGGGTTTCAACTCGCTTTTTATTCCCAAAAATAGCCAGCATTTATTAACATTGGAATTCCATCTCCACAACAACATTACAAGGATTACGGAGATGTGGCAGGGTCACCCTAGCAATCTCGGGTCTCAATCCATGAATGAACTTCTCATTCCTCTTGATGACGGTATCAATGGTAGCATACCCATGTCGGATACAACTCATGAAACTTAGTAGCATACTCAATTACCCTGATGTCTCCCTGCACTAAATCCACAAACTTTCTCAACAATGTCGACTTGGAAACTTCAGACAAAAACCTCTGCTCAAATCTCCTTTGAAATTCTGCCCAAGTCAATTTTTCCTCAGAAACTTCTACAGTAACATTATTCCACCAATAAAGTGGTGCCTCTTGCAACTGCCTAGAGGCTAGTCTCCTCTTTTTCTCATCATTCAATTCCAAGACAACGAAGATTCTCTCTCAATGCAACAGCCTATTATCAACTTTTACGGCATACTCCATTCCCACAAACGGCTTCCCACCAAGACCGATATAATCTCTGCTCAACTTAGCATAGTTATTCCTACTTGGAACCATGGGATAGCTCCTCCAACATTCCCAGCAACTCCAGCAGCTGCTTCTGCATGCATCAGGTTGACAAAGAACGGATGCATCATTTATATATCCATTGGTGGATTTCAAGCACCTACATTGGCATATGCGTTTTGATTAGCATTTTCCTATCGACTCGGGTTTCTCCTGGTGGGTCGAGCATTTCCATTTACAATGGTGCTTCCTCCAATGATATTTCCTCTTCCGTTTCCTACCTCTGTATCTTCCTTCTCGCAAATCTGCATGCGAGCTGTAGTAAGATACAAAAGAACGATCTAAGGGAGAAGGGAATACGCACTTATATACATACATATATCAAATACAAGTATGTTACTATAGCGTTAACCCGAACCCCGATCTTATTTTCTGATTCATTGGATTATGTTTTGAAAAATCTGTTTGCTTAAATTTCCATTAAGTATTTATAAACCTATGCTTTGATACCAACTTGTAACATCCCCCACTTGGAGACCCAAAACTAACGCTACGGATGTTGCAGTCATCCATAGTTATTAGTCCTTGGTGACCAAATACGGAAATGTTAGATACATTGATATAAAAGAAACACATGGATATGAAAAAAAATTAAATCATTAAACAACTTTTACATTCCATTTCAAATCATTTCAAATTCATTACATAATCCCACATTCAAGAACCACGTTCGGAGAAATTATAATTATTATAATATACGCCAAGAGCGACATATAAAGTACCCCCCTGGATGATCAGAGTATATATCTAGGCAATTAAACAACTTTTCCTTTACTACAAAACACATGGAATCCCAATAGACAAGAACTAGTTTTCATGGGTTAACTAGGAACTTATTGAATTCTGTCAATAATTTTATCCGGATATAATTTTCATGGGATCACTATAAACCTGTTGGCCCCTGCCACTAACTCTTTCCAAACATAGTTTTCATGGTTTACTATGAACCTTTCTATCTAACAACTTCTTTAATCGGTATTTGGGCATCCTACGTTCTGGTCTACTTGACCTCTTAGATGCAATTTTACTCATATAGGAGTTAACTCAATTTATATTCACTATTGGGGCAACCTAGTTGGTTATTCTGCCATTTTCTCCCCAAAAAAAGGTTATGGGTCCATTATACCATATATATATATATATATATATATATATATATATATATATTAGAAGAAGCAAACATAATATTACTAGTTTCTTACGGTTTAATATCCTTGAAATCGATTTCATATGAAACATGGTTAATCCTTTTAACCTGTGGTTTTATCAAGGAAAGCTTCTTCATAAAATCCATACTCAAAAGCCATTTCAAAACTCATTTATTTTTTCCATGGTTTTTCCTTTAAAAATGAGATTAGGTTCACTGTTTTGAAAACTAAGGCTTTCAAAACCTTAGACCTTTTACTTTCGATGCCATTGGAAAACCTCCTTTGAAAGCATTCGGATCTTCTTTTCAAAACATTAAGCATATTCCTTACAAAACACTTTAAATCATCTCTTTCAAAACCATCAATACATACCTTTCAAAAGTATTAAAGCATCGCCTATTAACTCATAGAAGCATAGCTTAGAAACCATTTGAAAGTACCTCTTTCGCAACCATTGAGTTTTACCTTAAGAATAAATTTTGGATAAAAGTGTATATAAGTAAAAGTACCCCTTTAAAACCATTAACCTTAAAAAAGCTAATTGGGAAAAAAACTGATGGCTTCAGAACCATCCTTTCGAAAGCTTAAATCATTTATGTAAAACATATGGAAGGCTAGCTTCGAAACCCCTTTCAAAGCCATTGCCTTCGAAACCTTTAGTATAAGTGAATAACGGAGCCCTTTTGAAAGCTTTGGGAAGTGTCTTATTACTTCTACAAAACGAAAGCTACCTTTTAACTTGTTGATGACTTCAATCCATTCGACAGGCATAAAGACGACAACATAATTTTGACTGGTTCAAACTACCTTATCAAAAGCATTGTTTTAAAAATAAGGCAACTCATTTGAAAGCTTCGCTTTAAACAAAAAGGAGACAACTTCTTCAAAAGCTATATTAAACCCTTTCGGAACCACTCTTTTGAAAATAAAGCAAGTGGCATCTTCGAAAGCTATTTAAATTGGTTTCGACCCCTTTGAAAGCATGGTTTCGATTCCATACTTGCCGCCATTCTCCAATCCATTACGTACCATTGCTTCATACCTTGTGTATTGATCTCGACTTGGTTGAGATGGAAGTATAGGGTTGAAAAGTAGCTACTGAAAGCAGCGAAACTATACTTTTGTACAAAATCTGATTTATTGCCTTTTCAAGTATTTCTTCTTAACTAACCTGCCTATTTTTAAAAATTTAATTGGTTGCAATAAACTTTTCAAATTCTTTCCTAAAAATTGCCGCATTCATTTCAGATCTAAATAAAGATAATTAGTAAAGAAGTCCTTTCCTTAAGCAAACAATTAAAACATTTAAGTCCTCCAAATAAATTAACTTGATTTCCATAGTAAATTACTATAAAAATCCCAAAAAATCATAGAAATTCAGTTTTATTAAGATATCTAACATATATAATTCAGACCCAAAATCTTTCATATAGTCATCGAAATTATTTTCTAAACCCGATTATTCGTATTCTCCTTTGAAAATTCATAACAAATTCTCCATAGCTTTGAAAATTATATAAATTAAGACCTATCTCTAAAATAATGTTTTACATAATATATCAATTACCCATGGCATACGAAATCCAGTAAATACGATTTTTTACCTAAAATCAAAATAAATATTTATTAAACAATCTTGTTTGATTCAATCATGTCATAAAATCCACACATATCATCATAAGGTTTTAAACATAAAACCTAAAATCATATGCTCTTTAAAAACAAAAATAGAGATGGTTTTGATTATTATTCACCTTGATTAGGATAAGGAACTTGAGATTTGATATTTGATTAATTTCCCCTTGCTTAACTGTTTAGCTCTTGATTGATTCTTCCCTTAAGTTATGGCCAGTTTTAACTCTCTTTGATTTACATTTTTGAGTTTTGAAAAAATGAACGTGCTAAGAAATGGAAACGTGATTTTAAGGGTAATGGAATTAATGGTGCGGCTATTACCCATAATTCCCTTGTTTTATTCTCTTATTTATTATCTAATAAACCATTTCCGTATACTAATTCTTAATGTTTATTTAAGCATGCATTTCAATTAATTTTCAAATCACAATCCCCTTATCACACTAATAATTACATTATTCTATTTAACTTATCTAATTAAATCTCCTAAATAATGTTATTAAAAATTAGGGGTGTTACACTATGTTAGTATCTGTGTTTGGTACAATGTTAGGGAGTAGGAGCTGCACATAGGTCGAGAATGTCATCAGTTCCGAGTAGTTAGGGGAAAGATAAGGGTTACGGCTAAACCGATACACCTCCTACTAGTGTTGATCATGTTTAGATCATCCACCGCCATATTTGTTTGCTAAGGGCAAGGCTAGACAACTTTTTATGGAAGTCTTTCAAATGAATAAAATACGACTAACAACTGTTCGTCGTTACTAGGCACTACGAGAGTTCCTTGTATGCATGAAAATGGGACGTCATACTACGTTGATGATGGATCCTAACGGGGTGCTGGTTTACGAATACTAGTGGGTATAGTATCTTTGTCCAAAAGGGGACTATGGTACTTATATATGTATAATCTAATAAGGTAGACAGGGCAACTCGTACGCATACGTGGAGTCGAGATGACTAAGTAAAATAAGAAGACATAACATGTGATGGAAGACAATCGTTATAAACTAGTGTTATATATAAAGTGTATAATTTACTGGTCATTAGAATGTTATTTTGACCCCTCCACATTACAACCTATATGATAGCTTTTAAGGGACAGGTACTAGTGTAAAGCGGGAACTATTTAAGGATGGGTTTCCTTATGAATGCTCGGCACTAACAAGGACACTGGTTATTAGAAGTGTGAATCTTTGTCAATAATATATGATTTATTATAATTTAATATTCTGTTGTGAGTTAGTTCGATAGTGCTTTGACATGTGTTTATTTATTTGTAGGATACCAAACTAATGATTTGTACTTTCGTGGACTTGGATTTTCGATTTAGCGAAAAATTGGCCCAATGAGGTGCAGGTTTCACAGACCCATCCACGCAAGCGATCCATCCACATATGCAAGTGATCCTAAGTATTTTCTCCAAACTCCAAGTGATCCATCAATTGACTTAAAGTATGCCTCAATGTATCCCAATATTAATCCATAGCCATCAAAATCATCATCGAACCCTCTTCAAGTGGCCATAACTCAAGCATATGAACTACAAACAACTTGAAACTTGGAACGTAGTGTAACACCCTTAATTTTAATTTAACATTATTCCGGAGATTTAACTAGACAGATTATAGTGGGGCATAGGGATGAGATTTGATAATTTAATTAGGTCATGCCTTAATGAATCAAGTGATAAAACGGTTTTAAACTTAGAAGAGAAATAAATTAATAAATGAGAAGGGTAAATTAGGAATAGGGATTTAGTTTATGCCGTAAACCCTTCCTCCCTCTCATTCATTCTCACATACGAAATATACTAAGTAAAAATAAAAAAACAAGGCCAGCCATTAACAAAGGAAGGAAGAAAGGGAAATCAAAGGACTCAAATGGGAAAAATCTTACGGAAACTAAAGTCCATCAAATCTCAATCCGAGCATCTAATTTAAGGTGAATAATAGTTAAACATCTCCATTATTTGTACTTGATTTCAGTTATGTAAAATTTTTGAATTGATTATGATAATATTACTATGTTATGATTATTTATGGTATTACTCAGATAGAAAATGGTTTATGGAATTATTTTGATGGGTTTTAAGGAAAATCCTAAATTTTTGATCTCCAATTGATTTGATTTTCTAGTATGTTGTATAAAACATTATTTCGAAGATGATTTTTAATTTCATAATTTTTGAAGTAAAAACAAATATTTTATGAATTTCCTAAGGTGGAAATAGTGTTTATTTCGGGTTTAATTATTAAAAATAATTAAATAATTATTTTGGACTTGAAATTTTTATATATGGAAGAATGTGTCGATTCATATTTATTGTGATTTTTGACGGTTTTTTCCAAGTGATTATGAATTTCTATGAATTTATTATGCTAGAAAAGCATTTAAACTAATATTTATTAAGGGTATTAATTAATTAAGTTGACTAATGTTTTTCGAAGTATAAAATTGATTTGCGGTAGTTTTCTGAAAAGAAATTGGTAAAGTTTGTTTTCAATCAATAGAAATTTGATAAGGAATAAGAGTTGGTAAAAATAAATTGCTTTTAATTGCAATAAAACTGTTTTTATAATGATTATGATATTGCCATGTTGCCAATATCAATGCCGAACCCCAGCGGCATTAGCGTGAATGGATGCATATGATATCAACTATGTCGGTATGAAATGAATCTGTTCAGTTTAAAGTCATATATGGCATTAAATCAATGTCGACATGGTGTTTCGTAACGTATCAAAGCAATGTCGACCACCCTTATTTCATTGTTTTTAAATCTATAACATACGGCATTGTTGCCACATGTCATCACCCAAGTTTTAAATGATCCCACATACCACTATTTCAGTATCAATTATTTTTTATATTAACTATACTTAGGCAGTAATGTCGCATGTCGACAACCTTTAAGTTGTGACATATTAACCTCGCAGTTTTATGAAGTCGATGTCAAAGGGTGTAAAGGTTTTAATGCCACAAGTCATCAATTGGTATCAATCTATTTTGCGGTAATGACACCACTAATTATTCTATGTATGCGGCATAATAGCCGAAGTATAATATTTTTGACATTATTGTATTAATGCCGCAAGTGATTGATTTTAGAAACTATGCCATGGAACATTGATGCCATATCACTTTATTTTAATGTCGGAGAAGCCTTGTTTTATGTAAATTAAAGGGAAGTTTTAAAGGCGAGGTAGCCTATGTTTTTATAATAATTACGATATTGCCATGTTGCCAATATTAATACCGAGCCCTAGCAGCGTTGGCATGGATGGATGCATACGATGTCAAATATGTCGGTATGGAATGAATCTATTTAGGTTAAAGTCATATACAGCATTAAACCAATGTCAACTTGGTTATCTCGTAATGTATCAAAGAAATGTCCATTGCAATTGTTTCTTTGTTTTGAAATGTATAACATATGGCACTGATGTTGCATTTTGCCATCTAAGTTTTAAATGATGTCGCATACCACTATTTCAGTATTAATTATATTCAATATTATTTATACTTAGGCAGTAATGTCGCATGTCAAAAACCTTTAAATTGTGGCATTGGCACAACAGTTTATGAAGTCAATGTTAAAGGGTTTAGAGGTTTTAATGCCGCAAGTCAATTTCGTTATCAATCTATTTTGCAGAGATGACACCACTAAATTTTTTATGTATTGGGACAAATAGCCGAAGTACAATATATTTGATATTATAGTACTAATATCGTAAGTAATAGATCTTAGCAACTATGCCATGTGGCATTGATGCCACATCTCTTTATTTTAATGCCGGTGTGGCCTTGTTTAATGTAAACTAAAGGGAAGTTTCAAAGGCGAGGTAACCTATGTTTTAAGAAGGTCGATAACCTTATGATTTTGGCAGTTAGCCTTATGATTTATAATAATTAAAATTTTGTTTTTTCACACTAGATAGAGGTTCGATATTGTTATTGTGGCATGAATGCCATAAGTCCTTTATATTGTTATATCAATGGTGGGGAACCATATGCTTATGATTTTGACATTATTCATTGGGGGTACTGATGTTTTATATTTCCATATACCATACGTTTATAAATTTGACATTATTCATTAGAGACACCAATATGCATTATTTTGTAATTTCGACATTAATCAATGGGGATACCAATACATATCATTTTGAGATGGTATAAGCTTACGGGTTATACAACCTAATTAGGGATACTAATAGGCATAGGTTGAGCACTTGGAAGAGTAAAGTTATAACTCAGTCACCTAGAAAAGTATGGAATGTATGATGGATAGTCCACACGATGCCAGAGATGGATAGTCTATATATGGTTAATGAAGAGTTCATAGTCATCCTAAGAAAACTATGAGAGTGTGATGGATAGTCCATATAATTTTAATAAATGGAAGTGTATGATGGATAGTCCACATAGTTTAAATAGTAAAACCACATGTAATGGGTAGTCCATATGGTAGGGGATAGATATAGGTAGTCCATATATATATATATATATATATATATATATATATATATATAAGAGAAGGCAATCATTTGATGTTAAGATAGATAGTCATATGAAATTAAGAGGGATAGTCAAATAAAGTAGGATGGGTAATCCATTGTATGCTCCATGATTGCAAATATTTATTTACTTTTTTTAACCATTGTGGATGTAGGAGCATAGTGTATGGTTGTTATGTTTTGGATTAAGATATTTGTGAGGGGAAAACCTACACTACTCAATGACGTGGTCTCACTGGATTCTATTTTGGTTCGAGATGGTAGTTTATTATTCACACCATACCATTTGCCTAACCTAAAGTTTTTTCCCCTTAAACTCTTTGGTACTCATTTGAGTTGGTCGGGAGTAAGGGATTTTAGGTTTCCAGTTAGACGAATAAGCTTCCAAAGATATGTAAGAGGCAAGCTAGCTATATTAGGAGTTTTACTTAATTTGTTATGTAGTTCATTTAGTTTGAATGGATGCAATGATAGAAATTATAACTGTAAATAGTAATAGACTCTGATTAATCAAAGTGCATCTTCATATGTCGCTTTTGGATTATTTTATAATTTTTACATTTTCTCTTAACGTGGAATCAAATGAGATTATGTAATGAATATGAAATATTATTTGTGAAACGAACTATGGATGTTATTATTAAATTGTGTTTGAAAATCTTCATACTCACGTGCTTTTGATATTATTGATAGGATTAACATAGCTGTAGTTTGTTATTGGAAATTAACACTATAGATGACTGTAGTATCTGTAGCACTTAGGTTTAGGCTTCAAAATGCAAGATTTTACACGTAGACTCATGGGGCCTTCCTTGTTACTCAATATTAATCGCACCAAGATTGGACATATACCAATTGATCCTTACCGATCCCTCACATGTCCCTAAACTAAATCACCATTTAATCGACATTTTCAAACAAACATCACACATTCAAGAAATCATCACATATAATGTATACTAACAAGCAAATAACCAAACACATTAGTAGGAATCCCAAATTTAAGGATAGTATCCATAAGAACACATGAGATCCATAAGAACACGAATTTACAAAACTTATCCAAACTATTTGAAATTTAGGTATGTTGTTTAAAAGGGTTTAAAACATATATTTTTTGAAAATCATTTAAAAACATCATTAAACGTCTAATAATGGCTGATTGGTGAATGGAGATTTAAAACCACTCATGTATATCCAAAGAAATCCTTAGCAGACCAAATAGGCATGAATTCCAAGATGAATCAGCAGCTCCAAGACAATCTCCAGTAGAAGATCTCCAATCCAAGGTGATAATCTTGCTAATATCCCTCCAATGACAAGTTTTGGCTAAATAAAGTAGGTATTTGGTTACCTTTTGGCTTAAAAGATGGTTAATGGGAGATTCTCTCTATTTTTGGGAAAAGCAAAGCGATGGAGAGAAGTCCCATCAGCCCTAACCTCATGCTAATCCCAAAATGGGCTTTGTGCTAACAATTAACTTGCTAATTATCCATTAAGCTGTCCAAAATCAAGTGAAACTTCAGAAAACCATATCTCTCTATTGGTAAGTCTGTTTTCCTATTACGACCACTTTATGAAAAGAGAAACCATCATCCCGATCTAATGGAAGTGATTTCAGATTCCAATACGGCTCTTATCAAAAGTAATATACCACAGAATATTTTCAGGGTCAAAATCATCCGATAAAAATTCCAAGAATGGAAAATGTCTCTAGTAGTCATTTCTCAAAAACATTGAATCATACAACCTCATTTAAAAATAATATTAGTATTCTACGATCCTACGGTATGAAGTATACGAGTCAATACACATGCCTTCGACTAAGGGAGTCAGCGACAACATTCTCTTTTCTAAGGGTGTATTGTATCTCAAAGATGTTATAACCTTCATCCACCTCTACTTCCTAAGATTTAAATCATTTTGGAAAAATAGGTATTTATGGGATTTATAGTCGGTGAATAACTCAAACCTTCCTCCCAAAAGATAGTGCCTCAACATCTTCAAAGTAAAAGATAGTTGCTAATTCCAAGCCGTGAGTTGGTTACCTATTCTTATGGTCCTTCAACTGCCTACATAGATAGAATATTACTCTACCTTCTTGCATAAGTACAGCTCCTAACCTGTTCCATATGCATCGGTGTAAACAATGAAAGGCTTATCCCATTCAAAAATCATAAGTACTGGTGCACTAGTCAAAAAATTCTTTAGCTTGTCAAATGCTTCCATGCATTTACCATTCCATGCAAAAACTTGATTTTTCTTGGTTGAGAAAGTTAGTGAGACCACTTCTTAGAAAAGTCCTTGATGAACTTCCTATAGTAATCTGCCAGCCCAAGAAAACTCCTAACATCTATGGCGTTCTTCGAAATTTTCCCGTCTTGAATAGCTTCCACCTTTTCAGGATCCACAGACAATCCCTTCTCAAAAACTGTATGACCGAGAAATCTCTCCTCCTTCTTCCAAAAATGAAACTTTGAGAATTTAGCTTTAAATTTATGCTCTCTTAAGGTCTCTAGTACCTCCTTTAAGAGATTTTCATGCTCATCTTCACTTCTAGGGAATGTTAGGATATCATATGAAAACACTACAATGAACTTGTTTATCTTCCCTCTAAAGACTCTACTAATCAAATCTACAAAGTATGTAGGAGAATTCGTCAACTCGAAAGGCATCACTTCCTATTCATATAGTCCATCTGGACTGTGAATAGTGGTCTTCTACTTGCTACAGTTCTCAATTGGTGAAATCCAATTGCTAAGTCCAATTGAGAAAAGATTTTGGTTCCAACAAGCTGGTCAAACAATTCATCTTTTCTAGATAAGGGATACCTAATTTTCTTGTTCAGCTTGTTAAGCTCTTTATAGTCAATGCATAACCTTAAAGAGTCGTCTGATGTAACAACCCTACTTTATATATCGTAATAATAAATAAATTTAATTAAAATAAAATCTTTGAATTTGATTATTGGTAATTAATATTTCTGAAAATAAATTTTTACTTTTAAGTTCTATTTAATAAAAGATTTTGTTCTAATTAATTGAATTAAGTTATAAATTATTTTTAGATAATAATTTAAAATTGAATAAAATATTTTGACAAATATAAATATTCCTAAAGTGTAAATAATTTTTTTATATCATTAAAATAGTTGAAAATAAATTTATTTAACGCTAATTGAACGAATAGCGAAATAAAAATAAACGACTATTGAACTAAAGGAAATTATGTGGTTATCAAAATATAAAATATTGAACGAAGTTGTAAATTAAACTAAATTAGATTGGAATTTACTTGAAAATATATTAAAAGTGTTCTTTAATAGAAAAGAAAAGAAAATAAACAAATAAATGAAACCCAAAATTAATTAACCCAAGACTAGTATATTCCCTCCTCATTTCTAACTTATGCCCAAAACCTCACTCTAACCCAATTCAAAAAACCCCTCTTTCTCAAACTTGAACTAGTTTTCCCAAATTTCTCTCAAACTCCAAAACTTTCGAAAAATCGTATAGGAAGAGAAAAATAAACCCATGCACGAAGACGCTTGAGCATGGCAGCGTTGGCAAACATCAATGGTGAAAAGTGGGCGTGGAATCAATGGAGGGGGATTTTCGCAGTATCGATGGCTAATGCTGGAGGAGCCATGACCTAGGGCATCGTGAGATGATAGTATCGAAGGCATTGAGAGACTTTCGGTGCGGAGGAAACTTTACGATCTGGTGGAGGTGCTCTTGGCTATGGCCATTTTGGGATGCACGATGTAATTTGTTGGCAGCATAGGAGGGATTGATGACAATTGAAGCAAGGAGGTTCCAACACCGTTTTCTTTGGAGTTGAAGTCATATGATCTTGCTTGGCAATTTGGTGAGCTTTCATAACTCACATCATCTATATCTAGTAATCAATACTTAATATATATTCATCCTTTTTACTATTTGAAAGCTTTGTTGAATTGTATTATTTGAGATTGACTGTTGTTTGGTTAATGTTGGTTGATTATATTAGTTGCTAGTGTCAATTTACAAATGGAACCCTATCAATTTGAGAATTGAATTAAATATTTTTTATATGTCGATACGTGAATTTTATAGACGGCCGAAGTTCTTTAGAACACAACTCTGGCTACACAATAAATTCTAGTGTTAATTGACTAATAAATATTCTTGGAGTAATTTTACTTCATAATTTATATAATTAGATATTTATTTATTTTTCTTATTTTAAAAAAATGCTTTAAAAAGTTTCAAAAAATTTGTTCAAAGGTTTTCAAGATTTATTAAAAGTATTTTAAAAATAATTTACCAAATATTATTCAATAGGCTATTTTTATACTTACAAATGTAATTTGAATTACAAATATAAATATATCTTTCTTTTGGTTATAAAACTCTTTTTCCAAATCGATAAGTTTGGAATTGTTTTAAAGGCAAAATATGATATATTGCTATTTTACAAAATATTTTACAGAAAAAATAATATTATTTAAGTGATTTTTATTATAAAGTTATTGAAACATTATTGGAAGAGTTTTCAAACCTCCAAAAAAATATAGAATTCTTTTTATGAAATAAATAGATTATTTTGGACATGTTCTAAATAAACAAATATTATATTATGAGAATTTTAGATATGATATAATTTAAAGGAGCAATGTTTTAATTCTAATTAGTCTAGTGTAAAGTAAAGATTTTGAATAATATCCTATGGTTTGAAATAAATATAATTTATTTTGAAGTATGTGTGTATTTAAAAATAGAAATTAATCATAGAAAATTTGTTGAAAGATTTCTGCAAAGGATATTTGGTTCAAAAAGTAGTTTTGAATGTTTTAAATGTATAAGTATAGATTGGGAAGTGAATATTAGTTTTAAAATCTTTATTTTGGTATTATATAAATAAAGAGGATATATTATTTAATATTAATACATAATATATATATTTTAAACATTTCTATTGATGTCCAAATATAAATATTGATTTAAGATGTTTTATCTAGATTTATTAATTTATTAAAAAGGAATTTGTAATTGGTTTTAAATAATAATTTTCTAATTAATATTTTGAGTATTTTAAAGTGTGATTAATCATTCATGGGAAGCTAAACACTACTGAACTCTTAAAAAGAAAGAACTTGCAAAATGATAATAGATGTTCTACTGGTAATTTGTATTTCGATGATATTAATCATATATATTATGATTGTATGGTTACTTGGTTCATTCTTAATAATATTCTTAAAATCTTTAACTTTATTCGTATGACTAAAATTACCGATTGTGATTTTTACTAAAATAACTTAAATATAAGTTTAAAAAGGGAAATTGATTTTTACTAGATACTTTATTCATTATAATATTTTGGTATATTTGGTTTGAGAGAAACCATAGACTATTTAATAATGACAATAGTAATATTATTAGATTGATATTTACAATAGCATCATTTTGTTTCAATTAGATCTCAATTCCAAAACATAAATTGGCTAAACATAATCATTTTAAAGATTATCCTAATAAGGTTAGGAAAAGCATCGAGTTATTAAAAAACAATATTTTTAGCATCAATAATTATAGCATTAAAATTTATTCGAATTCGAATGATGTTTTTTTTTCATAATGTTCTCTTGATTAAAGCAGCATAATTTTAGTATTTTTTTGTTTTCAATTTTTATAAGTATTTAACTATATATTTTGTTAATTTTTAAGCCTTTTTTGATTTCGTGATCACTATTTTGTAACACTAGTGTAAGTTATTGCATATTGTGTTTTGAACCTTTATTAATCTATCTCTTATTATAGCATTTTGCTATCATAATGTTTTAGCTTTAGTTTTATTTCTTTTATTACTTTAATAAATATATGTATATAAATTATATATATATGTATTATTCTTATGTCTTTGTATAGTTTCATATGTTTGCATAGGTGTAGGCTAAGAATGGTGTTAGAATGATGATTACAGAATTTCAGGGTTGTAATCGCCAAGATTGCAGGATTGTTGGTCGTAGGATGGCTGTTTGGAGAGTCTTCATATTTTTGATCTCGATCATCAACGTTAGCATTAAGGCATTCATTCTTTGGTGGAGCTGCATGTTTGATACCATTTGTACACTTGGTTGAACCTTGGACCATTTTGGGTACTTCTAACACTTCGTTATTAGGCGGTGGCCTTGCCGGAGTTCGATATTGAGGTTTAATGGGTGGTGGACTTACTAGGGCTCATTCAAGAAGTACTTAAGTCTATTTTTTCTTAGTTCTTTCTGTATTATGATTTTTCGCCTACTAGGCATGTTAGCATCACCTTTGTCATCGTTGTTACATATATGTATATGTGTGCTCTCCTCTACTTTAGAGGATCACACATTTATCTCAAAAGAATTTAATAGTGTACTTATAATTTATATCATTATTTACGAATTAGTAATATATTGTGTGTGTGTTTGTATGTATGTGCATGTGTGTGTGTATTTTATTGTTTACAGAAAGACTATTTGAACTTCATTATTCTAAATCAAATGGGAATTGTGTACAACCTGTACATTTTATGATTTCCCATTTTTCCTATTTGATGTTATGAACGATTCATTATTAAATATTGATAATATACATTTGATTAATTTATTTTATTTTACTTCTCTGATTTCTCATTTATTTTATATTATGTTAGATATTATGTATGATTAACCGTCAATATTAATTTAATTGGTGTTTTGATATAATATGGTGATGAAATCCTTCTAATGGATTCATGAGATTGTTATATATGATTTTAATTCAATATAGCGAGGAATCTGAATAAATGGATTTATAATACCATCTAGTGTGGGACTTTCGATAATATATATTTTTTGTTATTCTTTGGACTCGTTATATAGAATATTATGGGGATTAAGTTCAATTTATATGCAGTGAATAAGCGTTTGAGTGTCATGAAGTGGTATGGAACGCTGTTGTGATATTTATTTAGTTATTCATTGTAAACAGATGACACTAACGTGATGGGAATAATATAATGTGACTGTACTTACATGAGGTGATGCTCAATAGGTGCGAGCAGGGTAGGTGCTCTTATATTTATTGATATTGTGTGCCATTATCATGTTTACTCCTTTTATATGCCTTTCTTTAGGAGCCATATATCTTAATGGAAGCATGATCGGTCTAGCATCCTTCTCAAAATTATTCCTAAACTCGATCTCCCTTTGGGATAGGAGGTTAGAGATTTCTTTAAATACATTGGGAAGTCTTAGACTTTGGGCATAGATAAGCGCTCGTCTTGTGATAGGCTAAGAGAATATAGATAACTTAACTCGACTGGGTTTTTAGGTCTACATCTAACATCTATCTCTCTTCCTTTACAACACCTTAACCAATAATCCTCCTATCAAAATCTAAGGTTGCTCTGTAAATCCATCCCTAGGATAAGTCCATACCCCTCAAAACCAATAACTTACACATAACACGTAAAGTCAATGTTATATATATATCCACAACAAGGTCTCTACAAACTATAGAAAGATGTGTCGTCCCCATAATAGGAGTTGACACAACTATTAGGTTGGTGATAACTTAAGTTTTTAGACTCAAGGAGTTGACTAAATTTCTAGCTATAAATGAATGTAATGCACCACCCTTTGAAATTAACGGTAATTAATAAATAATTATTAAGGCTTCATAAAGGAATCTGAGCAAACATTAGAATTTGGCCATGAAATTTGCACCATTGTGTTTATGGTGATTTTCCAAGCAACCTTCATATTTGGAGTTTCCCGATAGGAGATCAAATGAAGAAGTTATTAACGTTTGAAGTTTTTGAAACAATAACAATAACAAGAATAAATGAAAAAGAAATAAATTATAATAAATGCAGGACCCACTTGTTAACACGCTTACTTAGGCCAGTCTATTGTTTATAGTGGATGGTCGACCGGTTAA
This sequence comes from Allium cepa, assembly GCA_030765085.1. Classification (NCBI taxonomy): domain Eukaryota; kingdom Viridiplantae; phylum Streptophyta; class Magnoliopsida; order Asparagales; family Amaryllidaceae; genus Allium; species Allium cepa. The sequence continues at coordinate 853,954,287 of CM060928.1, forward strand.
TTGACTGGCCCAAGTGTGGCCGCTAGGGTTTGAACACTGGCCAAACAACCCGGATTTAATTATTTTAATCTAACGAATATGATTGATTCGAGTGCCTATAAATGCAAGCATAACCCCTCACTTCCCTTCTCATATTTTTGATCCAAGAAGCAAAGCTCTACCATTTTCCTTCTCTACTATTTTTGTTAATTATAGGTATTATATATATATGTGTTTTTCCGTGTGTAATTGGTGAAGGATGGAAAATAAAAGAGAAGAAGAAAAGAAGCGTATCAATAGTGCAGAAAAAGTAAATTTCATAATTATAAATCTATATTCCATTTAACCCCGAATCTCTTCTCAGACCTGTAATTCTAACAGTATGTATATACCTTGTTATCCATATTCTTTTGGATTTGAATGGAAAAGGAGGTAAGTAAAGGGATGGATTTAGATTTAGGATATTTGAAAAGTTTGAAAAGTGAGTGGAAAATTATATAATTTATTTATAACAAATTTATATTGTTGCATTTTATTTAAATATTATGCCTATGCAAGATCTATGGAGTTTTAGGCTTAGGAAGATGAAATCTCCCCTCATATATTATGTAAGTTAGGTAATTAGAGTAGGAATGTTATTTACACCATAAAAGGGAAATAAGGAAATCAATCCTTAAATTTGTTAAAGTTGAATGTTGATAAGGTTGTAAAGTTTATTTCAGATTTATAGTTGGGTTGTAAGACATTAGTATTAGTTTATATTGCCCTAATTTGACTTAGAATATGAATTTCTATGTTTTAATTTACTGGGAGTGGAGTATTATTTAATTGTAAATATTTCCGTGTGATTTTCGTAAATTATCCAAATCCAAAATATGTACAAAAAGTGCATCATTTGAATTAGTAAGGAATATATCGAAAAGGAAAGGGATGTGTAAAGTATATATCTCTTCTCTATAGTTTGCACTGCCTATTTCAAAAGAAAAGAGGTAATTCATTGTAACTTCAAATGGAGAAAAGCTTCACTTTTGGCCAATTTACGGAATTTTTTTAAAGGACAGCTGTATTAAATTAAAATGTGGAAATTAATATTCTAAACATAGGGATTAATGTATTAGGAATAGGAATATATATGTAGCATAATTTACGACAATATTCATATTGGTTACTAATAGCATATTAAGTTATGATTTAAGAGGTGTAGATGGAAAACATATAGTAACTCCAAAATTAATAGTACAATAAATATGTAGCTAATAGAGAGTAATATGAATTAAATAGGGACATAAATGTATTAATTGACTAGTTAAAGAATTTATTATGCATTTGTGGAGAAATGAATAGGCATAATAGGTTGAATTAGAACAAATGAATGTTATTATAAATTGTCCTATTGGAATAATACTGACCATTAATTACAAACAAGTGACATTTATATAATATAGTAAATAAGTGTATAAGATTAGAATTAATGCTAGAAGGAGTATAATTTTCATTGTGGGAAATTATATAGCCTTAATTATATGATTAGAACAAGAGTGAATTAGTTGGCCTAAACCAACATTAAAGCCTATGATGATTAGTTTGGTTTGGTGGGTTGGGACGCGAGGTCAGTAGAGTTACACAATAGAAGTCTGCCCTTCACGTAGAGGCTACCGTAAGTCATGTATACTTACTACTGATGTGAGAAATCTCAAACTTTAGGACCTGTAGGGAAGGGATATGCATTGCGGATAGGGAAAGGAGAATATACCAAGGGTTTGCCTCAGAATTGAAGTATTAAATAGCCCAGCGCTTTTAATGAAATGGGGTCTGCTTCATTTCTAATAAGAGGTATCAAGTAATTGAAAGAAGCATTTTTCCTTGACTTACATTAGGTTAGTCTAAATGGGGTGTCAATTGAGGAGGGTCGATGGCAATGTCATTATGTTGAACCAGTGTTTTGCAGTAGGGCTGGTTATTTGCTATGACCGCCAGCGGTCCTGAGAAGTCGATAGCAATCCCTTGATGGATCTCGCTTCCTAGCTGTACAAAACCTATATGAGATACACACAAACCTCAAAATTAGTTGGTTAGATGTTTGTTTGTCGGAGGTGGCCAGTTGACACTTAGATGAGTCTTTAAGATGCGTAGTAGTATGATAACTGAATTATAAATTATAAAGCCATATATAGAGGTCATTGGTCCCTGTAGGTAGGACTGATTGATTAGCGTTTAGGTTGCGGAGGGCTCTCTTTGAGGTTGAGGTAAAAATGGTCGTTGGGTCTGCCTCCTCCCTATTTAATAAGTATTAAATGGCCGAGATTTTTGGGTAGTACATCATTTAGATATATATATGTATATAGGCATATATATAGTTATACCTCGGAGGAGGTTAGGCATATCGTACACACACTTAGAATTAAATGGATTAGCCGCAAATAATAGACATAATACTTAAACTCAAGTAGCGTAAATTTTTTATAGGTAAACTGTGTAATTTTCTAGTCACCAGAATGTTGTTTTGTCCCTCCTTATTACCACCCATATGATAGATTTAAAGGGATGGTCTACCAATGCAAGATGGAAATGGTAGATGGTGAAGTCTTCTTATTCATGCTCGACACTAACAAGAAAATCGGATATCCAAAGAATACTACTAGTTCCAAGGTGGCAGCCTTGGTCAGTATTTATGGTCTATTATATCGTTTTATTCTACTATGGGTTTATATTGATTACACTTTGATATATTTATGTTTATTACAGGTTACCAAAACCAACTATTCATATCCTATGGACTTAGGTTTTGATTTAGTTGAAATTCAGGCTCATTAAGGTGTTGATTGTTAAATTTTGTTTTAGAGCATAGGTTAGTCGATCATTGGAATTAGGATGCACTGAGAGAACGTATTTATATTTCTACCTAAAATTATATATATATATATATATATATATATATATATATTATGCCAAATTCTATGGATTCTGACTACAAAAATAGTTGCAACCATATTACAAAATGATGGGTAAGGCAACTATGCGTTGAGCCAATAAATAGAGCTAAAATTATGCACTTATCTGGATTACCCCATGGAATGTTGGTTGTACCGCAAGGAATTAACTACGAAGAGCATGAGCATGACATATAGAGGAATCCAAAAAGTGGACAGTACTTGACTTCTTTGTTCGGCCTAGGCTACCTCATGATGATGAATTTCGATGGATTGCCGATTAAATATGTACATTTCATCCAGACAAATAGGAAGTAAGACAATATATGTTGCAAATATTTGAGGTATAATAGAAGTGGAGCAAGTTCCCGCAATAATGTTCACACTAATCACCACAAGGCGATGGTTAGATTTTTGATGAAGATAGGATGAAATCGAGTATGTAGAAGAAGAAAAGTCTAAAAGAAAGGAAAATTAAAGCCCATTTCTAAGTACAAACCCATGTGAAATAATTTGACAAAAAGATTATTGGAAATTCTATAAAACGTTCTGAGTGGATTTATTGGTAAGTTTTTGTTTTGAAAAAGCAAATATATTTGAAAATTCTTAATTTAAAATTTGTTAGGTCAAAAGTTTCTAATTCAAAGGTTTTTGGTAAAAGGATTTTTCATTTTTAATAAATGGGAAACAGAACATAGGTTTGGCTTGACAATTTCCTACTTTTGTAATTTTGGAAGTTTCTAAAACTCTCTCTCTCTAAGCGATGGCTAATGGAAATGGTACCTGTTGAATCTCTATTTCTAATGTTTTAACGATGATAACTATATCATCGTGTATTTCTAGTTTATAACTATATTGTAGGTGAAAGAGCTACAACAAAGACAATATGACTATCATCAATAAATATTAATCGTTTTCAAGAAATTCAAAGGTTATCTTCATCAGACTAGAGTGTGTGTGTGTAGTTATAGAATTATATGTAGAACCTCCCTGGTATCCCATATACACATATACACGCCTGCATACATAACTGGTTACAAAAAGCTTGTTTATTTTTATGTTTCGAAAAGTCAAAAATAAACTTATATTTTTTCTAAGTTTACTCATTTCAGTCGACTGAGGTATTTTCTCAGTCGACTGAGGGTGGTCGATTGAGAAAATAACTTAGTCAACTAAACCTTAATATCTTACCATCATTCAAGTTTTTTGAAATTTGGTCCAAAATCTTCTGCTCTTATTCCGTAGACTGAATTTTATACTCAGTTGACTGGGCATTGTATGACGGCTACTTTCTGAAGTGTCACTTTGAAAAGTTGCAACCTTTCTAACAGTAATAATTATCTACGAACAGTTGCAACCGTTTGCTATATCTCTTTCATTTCTATAAATAAACTGCAAGGAAAGAATTCAAAACTTGACTTGCTAACTTACTTACTTGGTATTTCTATATTCCTCGATCTCTTAGTCTCATTGCATTTCAATTCTTAATATTTACTCAAACTACTTCTATAATCACAGACTATACACTTCCACATTACCAAGGAGATGTAGGAAGAACTGTACCGGCAATCGATATCTGTGTTATTTGGAACACAAAGTTTGTTAAAGAAACTCAGTTGTATTAACCTATTCCTCTGGGCGAAGTGAGGATTATCTTGTTCAAAGAAATACCGAAATTGAGCTTCGGGACTAGACGTAGGACTGGAAGTCCGAACCAGTAAAAAATATCTGGTGTGATTACTCTTATTTACTTTATACTATCATACACAGTTATATAGTTCTTCTTAGATTAGTATATACACTTATTATACACATAAGCCATATTATATATGATCCACCACACTCTTATATATAGGTTACATTATATAAAGATCCTATAGTGAATAACAGTACTTAATTGAAATGGGTTAAATAGAGTAGAAGAGTAAGAATGCCCAATAAATGAAGATAGGAGGAATATTCCAGTATAAAGAAAATATGAAGAAAAACATTTAATAGATTTATGCATATATCTATTTATAATAATAAAGGAAACCCCAATGACTAAAGCAGTAGGGAAATGCACTTCACTGAGTCAATATTGGGAAATTTAGAAAGAAATAATATTAGGAATTTATATAAAAATAGGATTAATAATCTAGTTAGAAATAATATAGAAGAAAAGCAATAGGAATAAGATACAAAGAATAGATAAACTATAAAGATATATAGTAATTGCGCTTACATTTTAAATAGACGCTTAGATAGATGCATCTGCACATATCTTTTAGAAGTCTTCCTTATATGCTATTACAATCTCCGCTCAGGATGAAAGCAAAAATAATATGAATAGTAGGAAAATAATAAGATGGAAGTTATCCTTACCCACTTCAGTTTTCATTGTTTAAAGTTAGAGAAGATGTTTTGAAGAAAAAAATTGGTACAACAATAGGGTTTGAACGTGAAAAATGTTTTGAGTTTAAAAATTCTACTTTTAATAAAAGTAAGTCTTATTATAGGAAGTCCTTAGAAAGAGAAAATTGGTTAGAATGGGAAATTTTTCATATCTCCTTTTTGAAAACTAAGAAATTTTTGAATTTGATAAAAATGTTTTAATCGTATTTTTGACCAAGCAGATTTCCATTGGAATTAGGATCTCAAGGTGAAGGCAAAATGAATCACAGACTTAGGAATGCATTCAGAAGGGCAAGATGGTCATACTTAACAAGTTATAAAGGCAAAAGAGCAAAGTGAACCGCTCGGTACCGAGAGCTTTTTGCTCTAGTATGGAACTCCAAAACCACTTATACTTGAAACATTACCACAAGTGATTGCCAATGGGTGCTTTTCTCAAAGAATGGACGAGTGACTCTATGGTTTTTTAGAAGAAATCAAAGAAAGCAAAGATGAACAAAGTAATATCAACAACTATCAAAAACGACTCAATCTTCAAGGGAAAGTGCCCGGACACAATGGATTAAAGATAGAAAGCAAAATAGAGGAAGAAGAGAAAAATCTCTCACTTACAAAAACCTATTGGTACCGAGAGGTTTTTATTGGATTATGGGCCTCAAAGCTCACTTCTGGATAATTGGGCTTGGATCTGGACCTGATATTTTGTGGACACCTGATTCTGCTGGACTATTTCCCTGTAAATAGCAAACTATATACAACTTAGAGGGGACTGCTTCTTTTGGACTTTTTGGCACTTTATTTCTCATATGTCTTCCTCTTCCCCAAATACTCTAAATGCTCCCAAATCTAAGATCTACTAGATTGTGGTCGAATTTGAGTGATAATCATTATATCCAGGGAGAATAAATCAATAACAAACATTAAAGTGGACGTAGGCTAAAGTATTTGCTGAACCACTATAAAAATTATGTCTTTTCTTTTGCTTTTACACTTATTTCATTAGATCTATACATTTTTTGCTTTCAATTACTTATGGGATGTTTGTGCCAATTTTGATGCAAATGCTTTTAATGATTTCACTGAGAAAGAGCTAGATTTGATAACTCAAAGCTTGGATCCAAAATTTGGAGAAGATGAAGAGGCCTAACACTAGATCTATGATTGGAGGGAGTCAACAAGAGCATGGGGGCAACCAGGAGGTATCCTCAAATAATCCATCTATGTAACTAAAGAGGAGAAGGAAAGAATGATAATGAAGATGCAAGATGGAATAATGGCCCGATAACAGGAAATGCTAGAGGGATTTTTTCAAAGGATGGGGCAATAAGGAACAACCGAAGTAGCTATAAATTAGAGGATAGGAACCAATGCAAGAATATCTAAAATTAAAATGGAGCAAGTTGGGACAATTCCACCACGACCAGAACTAGTCGGTACCAACCAAAACCGTGTCAGTGCCGCGAAGAATCTACTAAAGGGAAATTTCTATTTGAACTTGGAGCAAGTTGGAACGTCGGTAGCAAACGATGTTGGAGCTAGAAATGCAAATTAGAACATGAGTGCAAAGAAACTAGAAGATTATGTGCTAGAGCTTTCCCAAAGGAATGGGGAGGGGGCACAATGAAGTTGAAGGCGAAGACCGAAATGCTAGTGAGGGACCATAGGAATATCTATTGGACTTTCCCTTAGGAGCAGGTTGCAAAATATAGCTATAGAGCGGATGCTACCATTAGATGATAATAATTTGATTTCTTAGATGATCGAAAGGATAGTGAGAGGTGGATCTCCAAACCAAAGATTGGAGGATGTGAAAAGAAATCCATTCACTCCTAACATCTAGTACATAAGGAATCCTCTTGATTTTAGCTACCAAAATTGGAACTATATAACAAAAGAACATATCTAACCATTCATATGATGTGATATACTCGACATACGGAGGGTTAGGTGCATCTAAAGAGGTATGAGGTAATGCTTCCTATTATACCTGATGGAGCTAGCTATCATGTGTTTCAAGTAGTTAGAAAATAGGTCCATAAGTAGTGGGCCAGATTGGTATAGATAATTTAGAGTTCATATCTCTTCACCGTAGAACGTTCTTACGCTTTCAAGCATAAAGCAAAATGATGGAGAGACTTTGAGAAGTTATCTACTGAGATTTAATGTGGCAGCTACTACATTCGATAAGTCAAATTCATCGATAATCCTGATGATGGCAGTGTCTGGAGTTGCAAGCAAGGCCGATTTCAAAATTGTATTGGAAAGGAATCTTTGGATGGATCTTATGGAGTTTTATCATAAAGTTGAGAGGTATCCGTGTTAAGAGGATGTTGGGGCTGATAGTGTTGATATTAGTGTTGCGCATGATGGAGGACCGTCCAAAGCAAGATATGGTAAAGACAAAGGAATGTAAAAAGCTGATGACGACTATGGAGGACCGAAGCGGCAGAGGAGGGAATCGAAGTTCTCTTCCTACATTGGTTTAACTAAAACCCCAAGGAATATATACCTAGATAATAGGGAGTAGATCCCCCGTCGGAGTCTAGTTAAGGGAGAACCCACGAACTAGGGGAAGAGATCTAGAAAATTTTGCCTATGAGTTAGATGGAAACAAAATAAATGAGTGTAGACATCTTCATGATTTGACAAAGGAGTTGTTTCGAAGTAACCAGTTAAAACAATATGTAAGAAACCAACTACAGTGGTGCATCTAAAGCAACCATAGCTTGCAATGAATACAACAAGATACGATCATGGACCCGGGTCGAGATTGTAAATTCCAGGATCGAGATGGACATGAGTTGGGTTTGTTTCCCATGTTTTACTTCCCATTTAAAATAGGTAAGACAATAATAATCTCAAACCGCTTACACATGTATGAGACCATGATTGATCTTTAGGCACACTTTGAGTTGGACGTCTAAGATGAATGCTTAGGTTTTTTCTTGATAGCTTTAATTTGAATGTTTGATTTTTGAAAACCATTGGAACGTGATGAATGATATTGATCATGGCAGTGTTATCCAAAGAGATAGGGCGATGACCACAAGGTGCAAGTTCTCTTACCAGAGAGTGAGCAGATGGACCTGTACAAAAAAGTAAGTCCCCTTATAAGAGAGTAAGTAGATAGGCTTGCTTAGACGTTGGGTCCGCTTATCGAAGAGCAAATAGAATGGACTTAGTAAGGATCCGAAGATATCGAATACTAGATTCGATGACAAATGATCCGGAGGGATCGAATCCTCAATTAAATGATAAATGATCTAGAGAGATCAAATCCTAGATTGAATGATAAATGATCCAAAGAGATCAAATCCTATTTTGGATGACAAATGATCCGAATAGATCGAATCTTACATTAGTATTAAAAGATTTATAGAGATTGAATCCTAGATTGGATGATGAATGATTTGGAGAGATCAGATCCTAGATTGGATGACGAATGATTTGGAGAGATCGAATCCTAGATTGGATACTAAATGATCCAGAGAGATCGAATCCTAGATTAGGTGTTAAATGATCTGAGGGGATCAGACCCTAGATTGGACTTTAAACAATCCGTAAAGATTAGACCCTAAAATGGACACTGACTTGACTTAGGATTTGAACGCCTTGTAATCGGACTAAGCTAGATAAATCCCGGATGAACACGGGATGTTTTGATATACATTATGATAACTCCGGATAAAAATGGACTGATTATGATTTGTGGATAACGCCTGAGCAAAAACTAAAGTCCATATCTTTGACAATCTATAATGACCATGGATTTGCAGAAGAATCCGAAGGAACAGGATGATTCACTACAACTTGAATCGATAGGTGGCTGGAAAGCTCAATTGTCGATGACTAACTACTGCAGAAACTTATTCTTAAGCAAAGCACGCCTTACATTCATAAGGCATGCTTTATCATAGCTGCGGACTTGGAATTAGGATGTCAAGATGAAGGAAACACGAATCACGGACTTGGAAACATGTTTGGAAGGGCAAGAAGATCATACTTAACAAGTTACAAAGGCAAAAGGGAAAAGTGGACACTCGGTACCAAGAGCTTTTTTCTTATGTAACTTTAAAACCACTTGTAGTTGAAGCACTAATGTGACAACTACTCTACACCTTTGGTACCCAATATACGTGCATAGAGCACCGTAGAGGTACCTAGCTAATGCAGGATGGTAGCCAAGTGTGAATAGCAAAGAAAATCTGAACGGAGAATCTGTTGAGCATCTCATAGTGCCTATGTAAGATATATTATAATAATGTAGATGTAAAATAGGTGAGATAGCAATATAATCAAAAGAACCATAAATAAGAATACCAGACCGCATTAGATTCACAGACTATAAAAAACTAAAATAAAGAGTTTATACGTTCCAAATATCCAAAATAAACTCTATAACTATCTCAAAATACAAGTGCTAACATAGCTCCATGGTACTGCATAATGGAATACATGCAATAGTAAGCTCCAAAGTGTGTGTGTGTGTGTGTGGTGTGTGTGTGTGTGTGTGTATGAAAGCATAGCCTTCTTTTCATACTCTTCACAGGTCCATGCACTTTCCATATGTGTTATCCCTAATCTACTCATTTAAGCATACTTGAGATAATAAGAAGCAAAGCATAAAACCTCAAGTCATAAAATGGTCTGGTGTGAGTGATACATCATATCAAAAATATTATAAAAATCGTATAGTAAATAGGGGCATAGGATATGAAGAACCATACCTGACATATCCCTACATCCTACGAGTTAGCACATAAAAGTCGATATATGCTAATCTACTATCATAACAATATAAGTTTACTACAGTCGAAGTACAATATCCAATGTCTAGATATACAATCAAAAATGCCTATGTCGTGCAACACCCTAAAGTGATAACAACCATGGCAAACATAATGTCCATCAAACAATCCTCACCATCACTCATGTGCCTTAGATATATGATAACTCATACGAAATAATAGAAAACTAGGGACCCAATCGAAATCCGGGCTTCGTTGATGCTTGAATCCATGCCACTTAGTAAGGCTAGGAACCAGGCCTATTATCGCAAAGTCCGGATGGTATAATCGCAAACTAGGAACCCAAACATATTCTTATATTGCAAGATCTGGACACAATCGTAAATCCAGGTAGGCGTCCCCACATACCCCTTCTTTACGAGCACACTAGAAGCCTCTGAGTTATCAATAATCCTTTTGCATGCATCTCCATTATGGAACTAAATCGTTATTCCATGATAGTTATCTCAATAGTAGGACATGGTCGCAAATCCCACTCGTAAGCCTATGTTGTTGAACTTGCCTTTGTGGACCACTATCATGACTCCCATTGTTAATTTGTCATCTTCGAAATGCCTCTCAACACCCATCATAAGTCATGGAGCCTTCGTACTAAAGTCCTGAAGCCGTCACCGTCATTGACGTCAAGCACCACACGATTGCTTCTCTAGTCGCTGCAAAAACTCCAAGGTCACCCTAGTTATCCTGGAGTCATCCATCCTTACTCTCCATCAACTCATCTAAGACCCCCAACTCTACCACGAAATATGTCCATGACATGCATGAAGCCTCTAGACAAATCCTTGTATTTCACCTTTGTTCGGTCCAACCTACAACCGAACCAACCAAGACTACCTAAAAGCGTAAGCCAAACAAAACACCCTAATTGATTTCACCGTTTAGAATCGTACTGAGCCACCCATTAGAACACTTCCATCACTCAGTCCTGGACCAAATCCACCCCCAAACTGGTTTTCGTGTTCGGCCATTGAACCGGCCCCACCACCGAACTGTTTCCCATGTCCAGCTCCTAAATCACTCCACCACTGAACCCTTTCCACCAGCCAGACCCGAACTAAGGCAACCCCTCTCCAAACCTCGAGCATACCTAGCCACATCAAGTTCTTATAGCGTCTCTGAGTCCAAGTTCTATGTTGATTTCACCGCTATTCCCCATTCTTCGACCATTATGCATTCCATATGTAGCGGTATAACTCTCAACGAATCGATATATTGAAGCACGGTTTTTACAGTTTCTAACTCTAAATTGCTCCGATTAGCATCTTCAACCATACAAGCATACACACAAACATAACACACACAACAATCAACATCTAATCATCCAAACACATATCAAACCAAAGCAATTCAATCACGTAATACATCCATATTATAGCCACACAAGATAACATGGTTAAAGTACTTTAAACATTTCAAAATTCGTTATGCTTCAGGTTTGACTTAGAAAACTGTTGCAAAACATTTATTTGACTTTAAAAATGGATCCAAATTATGTTAAAACATATTGATACATATATAAATAAGGTGAGAGATGATAAATTACTCAACAAAACCTATAAAATCCAAATTTTGCATGCAAATCCTAAAATTAACAGCCAAGCCCGAAGTTTTCTTCCCCAAAAATGTGTATTTAGGATCTCTAATGAATATCCTTGCTAATATACCCTTAATCTATTATTTAGACTTGATTCGAAGAAGAAAAGAGAAGGTTTTGGATGGAGAATGGATTGATGGAGGCATAAATCTATTTGTAAAGAAGAAAAAGTGAAGAAAAAGTGATTTACAGATGATGGTTCAGCCAAATATAGTCTCCAAATCCAAAATGAGTTAGTGTGCTTGCCTCCTAATTCACTAATTACTTACTAAGTTACTTTTAAATTGTCAATCTACAAAAAACCATATCCCCTAGTCAAAAAGTCCAAATTGTTGTTATGACCACTCTATGGAAAGGGAAACCATCGTAACTTTCCAATGGAAGTGGTCTCGGACGCTAACTAGCTTCTATTAAAAGTTATATCCATTATAAGTCTTCATGGGTAAAATCGTCCAAAAAAATCCTAAAGTTGAGAAATGTCACCAATAGGCATTTTCCAAAGCTACAGAGTCATACAACCTCACATGAATTTGAAATAATATTTTAAATTCCTTCGATATGCAAAATATGGGTTGTTACACTATCTCTTCCCTCTTTAGGAATTTCACTCTTAAAATTCCCAAAACAAAAAAGGTGAAATCAAACATCGCTACCATGCATGCCTAACATCTACGAGCAACCATATCAAACCTAAAACATGCACATAAAAGTAGGTAATGATATCTACACATATCCTAGCATGCAAGATACTAAACTACCCTATATGATATCAAAAGTGAAAGTAAATGCGATAAATAGAAGTCTCATCAAGTAAAGAGCTCTGGAAAAGCAGTTCTCATGCTCTCCCCGATCTTCCATATATGATTGCCTTGGCTCTCACTTCACCAGACCTTCACCAGCTCAGCCGTCTTCCTCCTAAGCTATTCTGTATCAAGTCTGACGATATGAATAGGCCTACAAGGTCTCGATACTTCTGGTTCAACCTCGATCTCATCAAGCTGATTCGGTTCAACTATCATGCCTGAGCCATGCACTTCCGCAAGTGAGAGAAGTGGAACACGTTGTGCACGTCCGCTATCTTCTGAAGTAAATCAACCTTGTAAGCTAGGTTCCCAACCCTCTCAAGTATCGTAGGTGAACCAATGAATCTGGGTGCCAACCCTTTAGTATAAAGTCGAAAAACATTCTTCAACGAAGAGATATTGATAAATACCATATCATCGATGGAGAACTCTATATCACGCCTCCTCCAATCAGCTTAGCCCTTCTAACTATCCTAAGCAGCTTTCATTCATTGTTGAATGATCTTGATCTTCTCTAAAGTATCTTTGGCACAAGTATCAGCTTCTCGCTTGCTTCCCACTAACATGAAGGAGCATTGCACAGTCAACCATATAACACATCAAATGGTGCTATAATTATGCTCGACCGATGGCTGTTGTTGTATGCGAACTTTGATAAGTGAAGATGATCATCCTACAAGCCACCAAAATTGAGAATGCAAGCTCGTAAGAGATCATCGAAGATACGATTCACCCTCTTGGTCCACCCATCAGTTTGTGGGTGGTAAGTTATACTAAGATGCAGCTCCATCCCAATGCCTCTTGCATGCTCTTCCAAAACCAGCTTCCGAACAAAGGGTCCCGGTCATTTACAATGCTCTTTGGCACACCATGGAATTGCACAACCCATTTCACTTACAATATGACTAACTTGGATGTCGTTCTACTTGACTTGAAAGGTATAAATCTAGCACTCCTCGTTAATCTATCGACTATGATCCAAATGTTATCGTATCCATCTTTGGTCCTAGGTAATCCATTGATGAAATCCATCAAAACTTATTCCTATTTCTCGAGAATCTTGAGCAATTGCAACGAACCACTCAGCTTCTTCTACCTGCCTTTACCAACTGATATTTTATGGATTTTGAGACAAATTCCCCAATGTTCTTCTTCATCCTTTCCCAATAAAATGTATCTTATATCACAGTAAATGATAGTGTTGTAGGAATGTCTAGTCAATCTCAAATGATGGCACTTGCGTAGCATCTCATCCCTTAACCCATCGACATCAAGAACAAATAATCTCTCATCTTTGAGGAGCCAACTATCTCCGTCAAGTCTGTACTGCCTCGTATCCTCTGACCCTACCCTTTCCTCTTTCTTCACTATTATCTCTACTAATCTATCATCTAGCTTTGACTAGTACCGACAAACCAAGGTAGGTCTGATTGTCAAGCTACCCAACACTTTCGGCTCTAGCTCACATCGAAGTCTAAAATCATAGCCATCAATAGACTCTAACTGCTTTCACTCTAGGAACATTGCTCACAATATTGCATGTTCTCTACTCAAAGCATCAGTTATTGCATTTCCCTTTCCAGGTGTATAGGAAATGTCAAAGTCATAGTAGGCTAGGAACTCAAACCATTACAGCTGATAAAGGCTAAGATCCTTCTGAGAGCATAGATACTTAAACGAATTGTGGTCCGTGTACAACTCGAACCTCTCCCCAAGCAAATAATGCATCCATATCATCAAAGTGAATACTATCATCATCAATTCAAAACCATGAGTTGGATACTTCCTCTCATGTGGTTTCAACTGTCAACTTGCACAGGCGACAACCTTTTCCCATTGTATGAAAACCTCACCAAGTCTAGTACCATAGGCGTCTATGTATACTGCCATGTCCTCATTCCCACTTGGAAAAACTAACACCAGTGCACTTGTCAACTTCTTCATCATGCTCATCGATGCATGATCACACTTTACGTCCTAAATAGAAGTCTGATTCTTCTTGGTCAAGTTGGTTAACGGCGCTGCTATCTTAGAGAAGTCCTTAATAAAACGTCGATAGTATCTTGCTAAGCCAAGGAAACTCCTCATGTCTATTGTTGTCTTGGGTCAATCCCAGCTCTATACTGCTGCCACCGTTGTCAGAACAATAGCAATACCCTGCTAAAAAACAACATGACCCAAAATTACTCTTCTCTCCTCCAGAAGTGACATTTCAAAAACTTTGCCTTTAATTGGCGCTTCTTCAAAACCTCGAGCACAGTCCTCAAATTCTCCTTGTACTCTTCCTCCATCCTTGAACAAACAAGGATATCGTCGACGAATATAAGTACAAACTTATTTTTTTATCCATGAAAACACGGTTATAAGATCAACAAAGCATGTCGGTGCATTGGTTAGCCCAAATAGCATAAGCACTAACTCATAAAATCCAGATGACGTATGAAACATTGTAATTGGTACACTCTCCTTTGTCACTCTTAGATGTGAAACCCTGTCGCAAGGTCCAACTGAGAGAACACCTTCGTACCGTGGAGCTGATCGAACTAGTCATCAATACGCGGGAGTGGATATTTATTCTTCTTGGTTACCTTATTCAGCTCACAGTAATATACATACAACCTTAAAGAGCCATCTACCTTGGTTGAGAATAGTACAGGTGTGGCCCCCTAAGATATGCTCCTACGAACAAACTCTTGCCTAAACAGGTCATTCACTTGCACCTCCAGCTCCTTATGCTTTTTTGGATGCCATACGCCTTAAAGGCATAACTATCGTTCTGGCATCCTTCAAAAAATCTATACAAACTCTATCTCCTTATGTGATGGTAATTTGGTCGCCTCCACAAATATATCTGAATGCTCCGTCACTATAGGCATAGACGGTAACCCATTGTACTGGACCTCGAGCGAGTATAAAAAGCTAACCATCAGCTCATCATCAGGTAAGCAGCCTATACCCATCATCCATCAATATCGTCACCAATGACATCTCACAATCTACCACTAGTCCGTACCGCTGCAGCTAGTCTATCTCCAAAATCATATTGACCCTAAAAAACTCAAAACATATTAATCACAAGTAGACAAACATCCATGACTTGATAAGGTTAGGCCTGATAAACCATGCAACGGCCGGTCAATCTTCCAATAGCATTTGTGACAATTAATGGTCAATCAACTATCTCTTGTTTCAATCCCAGTCTATTTACCAAATTACTAAATATGAAGGAATGTGAAGCCCAGATACCAAATAAAACAGATACATGTGTACTTGAAATAGAAAGCATACCCCGTATAACGATGCCATTTCCCTTCTCCTTCGTCGATGGAGCACTCGACGAAGTTGGAATTGCGTTTGAAGCATAAGAAGACACAATATGCTTATTCCTTGGAGCTTTTTGGACAAACCTTCTTGATATGCCTTGGCTTCTTTTAATTTTAGCACTTATTGCCCATCGCCTTGTAGTATCTAACGAGATGGCCCTTCTCTCCATAATTATAGCAAGTAGGCACCCATTTAACCTTCTTCTGACCACTTGTTCGACGAAGGGGATTCTATCGAGTTAGAAGTTGAACGAATTTAAATTTAAATTAACCGCAAGCGCACGGCGTACTATCAAAGTACGTAGCGAGTACGGGTCGATTCGTAGGGAATCGTTAGATTTTAAAAATCTGTTCAATCAAACTAAACCAAAGTTGAAGAGAGTGTTAAGCTAAAAAATGAGAAACTAACAAACTAACAAAAAGAAAGTGATAAAAATACGAGAGTAAAAAGACGATTTAGAGATAAATCCACTCTCTAGGTCAACAAAACATGAAATTGTGATCTCTCTTTTTTGGTAATTAGTAATTTTAATTGATGTGCTTATCATAAGTATGGCCTATTTATGCTATTAATTAGCTCAACATAAGCCGTCAAACTGTAACACACCATTTAAACTACTTTTTAACTCTCATGAAAAATGACAACAAGTTGAAAATGAAATCTATTTTAAGTATGGCCAATTAACTATTAATTAGAAATATAGACCTTCGAATTTTGATTTCAACATTCACTTTATTACCGTCATCATATGTAGATGAAGAGGTAATTATTGTTTGTTATTGTTTAAGCATAGCCTATTTGTTATGAACAACATAGACTATCGAATTCAACATGAAACAATAAATCAGATCAACATTCATCTAAGCAAAAAAGGGATCAAAATTAACAAGTTAGTTGAAGCTACATAATTAGAGAGCTTCATTACCCCTAAATTGAAGGGGTTAGCCTCTCATACTTGTTATCAAATCAACAAATGTAGCTCGCAATATTGAACAAAAAGAAGAGAAAAAAGAGATGAAAATGAAAAGAAAAGCTAAGTAAAAATAAGTAAATACTAATCTACTTGCATGAAAATTAAACTACATTACTAACATAAGAAGAGAAGCGTGTAAATAAAATGAAAAAAAATAGTTAACATTGCATAAAAAAAGAAAATTACATGAAAAGAAATAGCTAAATAGCCATGAAAAGAGAAAGAGAGTTTTTCTTTTACTTTTTTACTCTAAGCTAAAACTAACTAAGAGGAAGAGAGTTACATAAAACATAAGGGGTATTTATACAAGTTTAAAATCCTAATTAGCTTTTTTGGGGAATGCACAAACTACATCTCTAGGAAGTGTGGCGTCCAAGTAACCATTAGCAACCAATAATCATTCATTAAGTGTGCATGAAGATTTAATGGCCTTTTAACATGTGGATTAGCTCTAATTTGTACACTAAGGTAGATGGGTAGATGGGGTCCTCCATGATCCATGAAATGAATTATTTTCATCTCCATTCCTTTGTATTCACTCTTGTGCATGCAAATGTCTTTATGAAACCACTTATATATGAAGAAAAATTTCTACAAAATAACATAGAAATTTTCAATTAAATTTTAAAAAATTAATATATGCATAAAAATGACCATTTTGCCCATGGATGAAGATGAATATGTGACGATTTGAAATAATTTGAATTTGGCTTAAATAAGTTAAAATACCCAATATGATCATTTATTTAATTTAAATAGATTAAATATGGAGGTAAAATATGTACATTTACGTGCATATCAAATACCCCCACACTTATCTTTATATTCGTCCTCGAATAAAGAAAAACTAAGATAAATCCGTTTTTGTTAGGAGCATGATTGCATTGACCATATGCAACAAGCCGTTAACCTCTGGGTGTCCCCAATGGACGAGCGTTGTCTTGTGAGGGTTTTCAGCGGATACTACCTACAAAATCTAAATGCATGATAAAAATATTTACAAATTGCAGGGTTTATTTACGAAGAGATGAATGCGAGTTTTTGAAAATATTTACAAATGAAAGATTTACTTTTAAATAGATGTAAATAGGTTAAATATAAGTTTTGGTAGTTATCTTGAAAATTTAAGTCATTTACTCGTCAAAATTTCCAACAAAAATCAAGTTATCACAACAAATAGACAATAGTTTAATTCGTTGTTTTAGTTGATAACAAGGTATAATCATGAAATAGATCCTTAACTGATAATCAAAGTTTATCAAATTGGTATTTTCATTTCTTTTCAATAAAAAATCAAATTAAGCAAGTTAAAATAGTGCTTGGATTTCATTTGCTTACTCTCTCTCTTATTTGAAAATTTTATAGATATTAAAAATATTTACATATGCCTAACACAAAAAACTAAGGCCGGATATATTACCCGTACATTGACTTGCGGATTTATGTGAGGGGAATACAGAGTGTGGCGAGTAAACACACAAGTGTAAACACTTATCGACTCTAGGCATTACTTAGTAAATTTTTTATATACATACACCTAACTCAGATAAACTGAGCCAAATATACCGATTGTGCACTGCCTTTCGGGCATACGTGAGAAGGGTACAGAGCACAGCGAGCTAACATATGAGTGAACACATGACTCTATGTGTTTATTAAAAAAACTACATACATATATAAAAGAATTTTTGTTTTTTTTCTTGTTTTTTTTTTTGTATTTTTTAAAGAGAGAGTTTTGAAAAATCATCTTAGCACCATTTAACTTAGAAGACAAAAAAAATGTTATATCCTTTTATTTGAATTCACCACTTTTTAAAACAAAGATTTTCAGTTAGGATATTTCATAATTAACACGTGTGAACCTTCCTGTATACTAGTTAAACCATCGTTGTTTGTAATCAAACCTCATTTTTATTTTTGTTGAGACAAATAAATTTTTCAAAAATTTCAATTTAGTTAACCAAAACCGTATATTTATCCTATAGAGTTTCTTTAAAAATAGATCAAAATGCTTAAAAGATATGATTCTTTTGAGATTTTAAAAAAAAAATTGGAAAGAGAATGTAAAAAATAAACCATGAAAAATCAAAAATGATGATGAGTCTCCCCCCCCCCCCCCCCCACACTTGATTTTGACTGTATCCCCACATTCAACCCAAGTGAAAGGATAAAAATAAAATGATGACCTATATTTACATGAAAACGAAAAGATTATTATTTACAAGAGTTCAGAAAGTATATCGTCAAAAAGTAAATGAAACGGTCTTCCAAAGACCGATTCATTTGTCTTGTCAAGTATGCGAGACACAGTTTAAGCTCGAAAAACCAAACCATAAAAGATTTCAAAGTTGAATATTGATTTGGATAAACAAATGTCATTTTAAAAATCGAATGAGTTGTTCCACCTTCGATGATTTTGGGGGTAGATAAAACAATTGATTTAAATTCAAGTTTATTTTCACCAAATCGAAAGTCAAATTTATCATTGAAAACTTCTTCAAAATTATTGATTTCAAAATCAAAAGATATAACTCTTCCTCGTCAGAATTTGATAATTCGTTTTCAAAAAATCCAAAGAAATTGTGTTCGTTAAATTCGTCTTCCTTTGTTGGATTATCAACAACTTCATTGTGTATCTCAAGTTCAAAATCCAAAGTTGTTGTATTCAAATTTTCGAAATTGAGAAAATGAAGATCGAATGTTAAATTTGGTTCCACACTCTCGAAAGAATTGAAATCCAACTCAATCACTGCGTTTTCAACAACTTCATTAAGATCATCATTTTTAGTTTTAAAAGTTGTTGTTTGAAAATCGTCAATTGTGGTAAAAGATGGATTATTATTTGACTCATCACATATTGGGATTTGATTTTGTTGTTCATGTAATTTTTTGTATGTTTCAATCAACAAATCTGTGTGATCATTGTAAATATCTTTCTTTTGTTCAACAAAATCCAATTTATAATTATTGACTTGTAAAATTTCGGTTTGGACTTGTTGAGAACAAAATATTCACTCGCATTGTAGTCGACATTATTCCCGTTGCTAAAATTATTTGAAAAGTGGATCACATTTTTGTTTTGATCTTGAAATTCATTTTGCAGTTCGAAATTGAATTGGTATGGGTAATACTTGAAATTCATAAGCAAGCAAACAGTTAATTTTTTTGGCAAGGTAAGCGAAGCAAGCAGCTTTTTCTATCTGCTTTGGCAACCTGAAATTTTGAACAAGAAATATACAGCTGTCTTTTTTTAATATATATTTATCAAAGAAGAAACTAACACAAGTGAAAACATAATCGAAATGAAATTCAAAATAAAACAATTGAGAATCAACTTGTTTATTTGTTTTTTTTATTTGAAAGCGGTGGAAAGCTCAAACCGTTTCAAAATATTTTAAAATATAACCCGACCCAATATAAATTAGCCTGCTACCAAAATAAATTATTCCTATATAACGCACCTATCCTTTCCTGTTCAAAAGAAAACAAAGTCGTTTACTGAAAAAAAAGAACGAAAATGAAATCGCGAAGTCGAGTGAATTGGGTTTCAAGTTTGAAAAGAGAAAAGCCCGAAGCTCTTTTGCAGGAAGATTTGGCTTCGCGTTGTTGTCAGGTGGTCGCGAGAGGTGATTAGGGTTTGAGCAGAAGAGGGCGCGTGGGTTGAAGAGGGAATGGAATCGCGAGTGGATTTGAGTGATGTTTAGGTGAAGTCGTGTGAATTGCGGTGGTGGTAAGTCGCATGTCTTGATTCAGGGCAATTGAAGTTTAGAGGTGATTTTGGATGAAGCCGCAAGGTCGAGGAGCTGATGGTTGTGATGTTCGATTGATGGGTTTATGGCTTGGTTAGAGGCTTGTTGCGAGGTGGTTAGCCGCGATTGCTGTTAAAGTCTTTGAGAAGATGAACTGCCGTGAATGATGTAGAGCAGAGAGATTTATGTGGTCGAATTGGCAAGCCTGATTTAAGCAAGTGATGTAGTGGTATGGGTCAATAGGTATGTAGTTGTTTGTACAGGGATTGTTGAAGAAGTATAGAATATGTTGTAGAAGGTTGAAGGGTTGTGAAGTGTTGTGATGGAGGATGGCAGACCGTATTTGGTAGAGTTTGGTCGAGGAAAGAATTGTAGGAGGAGGGTGGTGAGTGGTAAAAATGCAAATTGTATGGCAAGGGTTGAAGTTGATGGCAGCAATGTGAAGTGTTGAAGTTTGACTGAGCTTGTTGTAGGAAGTGTACTGAGGCAATAGCACAGAAGTGGGATGCAGGCAGGAGTATATGTTGTTGAGTGGATGTCAGAGAAGTGTACTGAGGCTGCTTAATGGATGTATGTGCACAGTGTTTGTGATCAAAGGAGTGACTGATAGGTATTGACAGATTTGAATTGTATGGTGTTGTATGAAGTATGGGCTGTCAATGTTAAGGAAGTGATAATGGTGGAGACAGTGGAATGGTAACATGAGATGTTAAGAGTGAAATGTGAACTGGACGGTCGAGTAATGGAGTTGTGGATGTGGTTGAGTTAGTGGTGTTGTAGGCAATGTGGAGTGAAAGATTTGTGTTGCAGTTTTACAATGGAAGGTGATTTGTATTGTTGATGAAGTATCACTATGCAGTTTAATTTCCAAAAAGATGATGTACTGCTGGTTTGTGCAACAGGTGGTGGAATGTATGTTCCACTGGCACTGAGTCTTCTGGTTGGCAGGGTGGCGAATATATGTCATTGATGGTCTTTGATGATGTTGGAGGAGAAAGTGGTCTAACGGAGAGTTGGAGGCAGAAATTGAAACAGCAATTTGAAAGATAGAAGGTATTGGTAATGAACAGTAGTTGTAAAATGAAAACAGAAATTGTAAAATTAAAAATGAAAATGAAATAATTTTTTTTACTTTTTGATTGTAAATGTTTTTTTTTAAATACACGCAAATGCAAATGAGCAACACACTAGAAAACAACAACAAACAAAATGCAAATAAAAAAAAATCACACAACACACAACATTTTTTTAAATGCAAACAAACACACAAATAAAATCACACAAAAATAATCCGAAAATTAGAAAATCAAAACTAATCCTCCGTAACGGCGCCAAAAACTTGTTCGACGACGGGAATTCTATCGAGTTAGAAAATCTTCGAACGAATTTAAACTAAAATTAACCGCAAGCGCATGGCGTACTATCGTATTACATAGTGAGTACGAGTCGATCCGTAGGGAATTGTTAGAGTCTGAAAATCTATTCAATCAAATTAAACCAAAATTGAAGAGAGTGTTAAGCTAGAAAATGAGAAAATTAACAAACTAACAAAAAGAAAGTGATAAAATATGAGAGTAGAAAGACAACTTAGAGATAAATCCACTCTCTAAATCACATAGTTCAACAAAACATGAAATTATGATCACTCTTTTTTGGTCATCCGTAAGTTCAATTGATGTGCTTATCATAAGCATGGCATATTTATGCTATTAATTAGCTCAACATAAGCCATCAAACTGTAACGCGCCATTTAAACTACTTTTTAACTCTCATGAAAAATGACAACAAGTTGAAAATGAAATTTATTTTAAGTATGACCTATTATCTATTAATTAGAAAATAGACCATCGAATTTTGATTTTAATATTCACTTCATTACCATCATCATATGTAGATGAAGAGGTAATTATTGTTTGTTATTGTTTAAGTATATCCTATTTGTTAAGAACAACATAGACTATCAAACTCAACATGAAACAATAAATCAGATCAACATTCATGTAAGCACAAAAGGGATCAAAATTAACAAGTTATGTTGAAGCTACATAATTAGAGAGCTTCATTACCCTTTAAGTTGAAGGGGTTTAGTCTCTCATATTTGTTATCAAATCAACAAATGTAGCTTGCAACATTGAACAAAAATAAGAGGAAAAGGAAATGAATATGAAAAGTAAAGCTAAGTAAAAATAAGTAAATAATAATCTACTTGCATGAAAACTAAACTACATTACTAACATAAGAAGAGAAGCATGTAAATAAAATGAAAAAAAAACTAGTTAACATTGCATAAAAAAGGAAAATTACATGAAAAGAAATGGCTAAATAGCCATGAAAAGAGAAAGAGGGCTTTCTTTTATTTTTTTGCTCTAAGCAAAAACTAACTAAGAGGAAGAGAGTTACATAAAACATAAGGGGTATTTATACAAGTTTAAAGACCCTAATTCAGTTTTTTAGAGAATGCCCAAACTATCCCTCTAGGAAGTGTGGTGCCCAAGTAAGCATTAGCATCCAATAATCATCCATTAAGTGTGCATGAAGATTTAATGGCCTTTTAACATGTGGATTAGCTCTAATTTGTACATTAAGGTAGATGGGTAGATGGGGTCCTCCATGATCCATGAAATGAATTATTTCCATCTCCATTTCTTTTTATTCACTCTTGTACATGCATATGTTTTCATGAAACCACTTATATATGAAGCCAAATTCCTATAAAATAATATAGAAATTTTCAATTAAATTTTAGAAAATTAATATATGCACAAAAATGATCATTTTGTCCTTGGATGAAGATGAATATGTGGCGATTTGAAATAATTTGAATTTGGTTTAAGCAAGTTAAAATACCCAATATGATCATTTAGTTAATTTAAATAGATTAAATATGGTGGTAAAAATATGCACATTTACTTACACATCACCACTCTTCTAAAGCCGCTTCTTCTTGTCATTGTCCCACTGCCACTTACCTCCCCTACTAGCTTGTGGCTTTGACTCGTCCTGGGAGCAACAATTGACTTAGGCATAGGATACGGACTCTCATGTCTATGAGCCTTTTCCACTAGCCTATTAAAGGTCTCATCGATATGTCTTACTAGCTTCTCTCTAAGATAATCATCCAAGCCCATAATGAACTTCTCATTCTTCTTAGGTGAAGTATGGATAAAAATAGGTTGTGCTTCAATATTGTGTCAAAATCAGCTACGTACTCTAGCACAGACATATCCCTCTATCTCAAGTCAGCAAACTTTTGAAAGAGCACCGACGTCTAAGCGATCGGCATATACTTCTCTTCAAATCTCACCTTAAACTGCTCCCATAGTAATCTAATCCTCAGCAGTAGTGACCTTGATGGTGTTACACCACCCTATAGCCCTTTCTTGAAGTTGTCTAAGGCCAGCTTACTCTTCATCGCATCTACCAACTCCATATCCTCAAAGATACATTCGCAGGTGTTCAACCAATCCTGCACTTAGATGGCTGATTCCGTTTCAAGGAACTGTTTTCCTTTCAGAGTAGAATAATTCTTGTTTAGTTTGGCAAAGTCAGTCCTCGGCACTTGCACTGGAGCACCACCACCAACAGCCATAGCTAGAGTGACTTAGGCATTTTGAACCATGTTTTACACCATCTCAACGAACATGTTTTGCAAGTCTAGGTTAGCAGCCCTCGATCCCTCACCCTCCTCAACTCTACAAATGTAGTTCCTACCAACATTCCTTGTTATCCAACTCATTCTTATAAGCTATAATAAGAATGATCAATCTCTCTAAAAGGAGTAAGCAGTATCCACGAATATAATGCAACTTATATACACAGTTTTAAAAACCAAAATATAACAAGTATGCTCTCTCATATATCGCTCGATCCATTCTAAGGCAATAGCTCCTTATCTCTAGGGATCTGTGTGTCAACATAGATTGTCTACACAACCTAGGCTCTGATACCAAGTGTGATGACCACTCTACACCTCATTTACCCAATATACCTTCATAGAGTGCTGTGTGGGGACCCGGTCGATGCAGAACGGTGACCAAGGGAGAAAAGAAAAGAAAGTCCAAACATAGAACATGTATGTCATGTCATAGCGCAAAAATAAGATATAATATAATAACATAGATATAAAGTAGGTGAAACAGTAATAATCAAATGAACCATAAATATGAATATGAAAGTGCAATAGGTTCATAGAGTATACAAAAACTAAAATGAAGAGTTTATACATTCAAATCTCCAAAATAATCTATAACCGTGTCCCGAAATACAAGAAATTAACATAGCTTCGTATCACTGCACCGTGGAATATAAGCGGTAGTAAGTTCCAAAATGTGTGTATATGTGTATGAAAGCGTAGCCTCTTGCTCGTACTTCTTACAGCTTCATGCGCTTTCTAGGCATGTTATCCCATATCTACTCATTTAAGAGTACCCGAGATAATAAAAAACAAAGCATAAAACATCGGGTCAGACAATCATTATGATCACACTAAAAGCGGTTGAGTTATCAATGATCCCTTTGCACAAGTCTCCATAATGGAACTCAATCGTTATTCCATTACAGCCATCTCTATAGCATGACACAATCACGAATCTCACTCGCAAGCCCCCATCATTGAACTTGCTCTTGTAGATCATGGTCACAACTCCCATTTTTAGGTCATCATCTTCAGAACAACTCTTGACACCCATCGTAAGTTGCAGAGCCATCGTACTAAAGTGCCGAAGCCGGAAACATCGTTGATGTCGAAGCACCATGCCATTGCTTCACTAGTCGTTGAGCAAAGACCAAGGTCATCTCGAGTTATCACGCAGTCATCCATCCATACTCCTAATCAACTCTTCAAATACCCCCAAAGTACATCCATGCCATGCCCAAAGCCTCCAGCTAAAAGCCCATGTTCCACCTCTGTTCATTCCAACCTATGATCGAACCAAGCATCACTCCCCAAAAGCCCAAGCAAAACATCATACCCGAACCGAATTTGCCCTCTAGAATTAAACCGAGCCACACTTCAAACCAATTACACCATTCAGATCCAAACTAAATCCACCCCAAAAATGGCTTCCATGTTCGTCCATTAAACCAGCCCCTCTACTGAACCATTTCCCATGCCCGACTCTTAAACTACTCCACCACAAACCATTTCCACTGGCCAGACCCGAACCAAGGCAACACCTTCCCATATCCCGATCATGCCTAGCCAAACCAAGTTCTTAAAGCATCTTCCAACTTTCATGCCAATTTCACAGCTACCGCCCATTCTTTGATCCTTGCGTTCTCCAAATGCAATAATACAACTCTCAATAATGAATCAATTCGTTGAAGCTTGGTTTCACGGTTTCTAATCTAAGTCTCTCCGATAAGCATTTTCCACCATACAAACATAAAAATAGACACAACACACACAAATTAACTCCAAACATATATCAAACCATAGCATTTCAATCACGTAATGTATCCATAATATAGCCCATCGCACACAAAGGAAAATATACTCCAAGATAATATGAATATAGTACTTTTAACATTTCAAAATTTATTATACTTCAGGTTTGACTTATAAAATAGTTCTAAAACATTTATTTAAATTTAAAAATAGATTCAAAACATTTTAACTTATATAAATACATATATAATTAGATGAGAGATGATAAATCACTCACCAAAACCTCCAAAAACCAAATTTTACATACAAAATGAAGCAAATCCAAAAATCAACAGCGATACCCTAAGTTTTCTTCCCCAAAAAGGTAAATTTAAAGATCTCTAATGAATCTCGTTGCTAACCTACGATTAGACTTGATTTGGAGGAGAAAAGAGAAGGTTTTGGGTGGAGAATGGGTAAATGGAGGCTTAGACCTATTTAGGAAGAGGTAAAGTGATTTGGGGATGATGGTTCAGCCAAATATAGTGCCCAAATTTGAAATGGATTAGTGGGCTCCAGATTCACTAATTACCCACTAAGCTACGTCAAAATCTATCAATCTTTAAATAACCATATCTCCTAGCCAAAAGGTCAAAATCGCTATTATGACCATCATACGGAAAGGGAAACCATCATCTCTTTCCAATAGAATTGGTCTCGGATGTTAATTCAACTTTTACCAAAAGTTATAGCCATCACAAATTTTCAAGGGTAAAATTGTTCAAGAAAATTCTAAAGACGGAAAATGTCACCAATAAGCATTTTCCTAAGTAAAGTGGCATACAACCTCGCATCAACTATAGAATAATAATTTATAATGCTCCAATATATAAAGTATGGGTCATTACAACAAACTCAAGTGATTTTTTGGAGTGATTTTGTCAAAGAATAGATGAACAACTCTAAGGATTTTCTGGAAGAATCCAAAGAAAGCGAAGATGAACAAATCAATATCGGTAACTATTAAAAAAGGTTCAATCTTTAAGGAAAAGTGTCTGGAACATAATGGATCAAAGATAGGAAATAAAATAGAGGAAGAGGGGAAAACTCTCACTTACAAAAACTTGTCGATACCGAGTGGAACCTTTGGGTACCAAGAGGTTTTCATTGGAGTATAGGCCCTGAAGCTCAGTTCCAGATACATGGGCTTAGATCTAGATCTGATATTTCGTGGACATCCAATTCTGTAGACAATTTCCCTATAAATAGCAAGCTATCTGCAACTTGGAGGGGACTACTTCTTTTGGACTTTTTGGCACTTGATTTCTATTCTATCTTTTTTTCTCTCCAAATACTCTAAATACTCCCAAATTTGAAATCTACTAGATTGTGGTGTGATTTGAGTGATAATCATTATATTCCAAAGAGAATCAATCAATGATAAAGATTAAACTGGACGTAGGTTAGACTATTTGTCGAACCACTGTAAAAATTGATCTTTTCTACTTCTTTTATGCTATTTCATTAGATCTATACATTTGTGGTGCTTTTAATTACTTCCAAGGTATTTGTGCCATTTTTGATGCAAACAAAAAGATTTTAAGTTTATATCTTCAAAGAGAACTGCTTTGGATCAAATACTTCATGACATTTTTTAAGAGAAATGAGTGATCATCCATGATTGGTGGAGGTCACTCATGTATTTTTATTCAAGCACTTCATAACTATGAAGTTTTAAATTTTTCTCAAAGAATGGTGAAAGCCCAAAAAAATTAATATGGAGTTGATAGGGATGACTGCCTAGGTAGGATGGGGTAAAGGTTAGGCTATGAATAAAATAACTTAGATGCTCGTAGGATAGCAGCAAGGAATCCCCATCGAATTTAAGAAATATTGATATAAACCTAGGAATGTTGTTTGAACACGTGTGGAAGCCATCAGAAGAACCCTCGAAGGAATAAGGAAGGTCTCAAAGTATAATTTTGTGAGTCCAAGCGCACATTGAATGGAAGATCAGGGGTAAAGAAAGTAAATATCAAAATTTGATAATTCCATCGAGAGATTTTGATTGAAAAAAGATAGTAGTATGATTGGAGAAGAGAGTAGTGATATGGAAAAAAATATAAAGGATGTTGGTTGACTCTAGGTTGAAGAATGTGAGACAGGTGGTAGGAAATTTATTCCACCAAATCAAATTTTTGATGAGTTAATCTAGATGTGCGTAGTTCATATTTTCTTACCCACTGCTGTGTGAGAACTCACAATTTATTCCATAATTAGGTGTAATAATTGAAGTAATGGATGGACTTTATTTATTAGGAGCCAATGAGGGAAGCTGAGACATGTGAATTATAGTTGAATGATATACTAAAAATGTACATCTTAATTTAGTAAGGAGTGATAAGGCCATAACATTACTAATGTCAGTTGATGTTAAAGGGATGCTTATAGCACTTGTCTATTCTAGAATTTTTGGGTTGTTATCACTAGTTGTCTTCCTTCAATTTTAGAAATGCATACAACATGATATGAGATATCCTCTTATTTATCACTGTGTTGATTTTATTAATAGGCTTAGACCGCTATATATATTGGAAAACAATGTAAATAAGGAGATCACATAAGGAGACTTAACTAGCGATAATATTATTAAAGCTAGAAGTTAATTATGAAATTAGGTTAGCAACTAGAAATTAGAATCCTTCAATCCCAAAAACTTTGGGACTTCGAAAAAAAAAATTAAAGAGCGGAGGACATGGAAAGGTTGTTGCAAAATCATGAGTCGCTAACTCCATGCCTTAAAAGCTAAAATTTATAAATAATCCTATATGCCATTGTTTAGGTGTAAAGGAAAGTTTCCCAATGTATAAGATTAATTGCACAATATTAGGGTCGATCATATGCATTGACTCATTAACCAAGTTTCGATTACTTTATAATGTGGCTTGATTTGTTTTAAGGATGGAGTGATAAATGTTTTGAAAAATTATGTTTAAATTCTTTTGGAAATTTTTTGCACTAGTGCTTTAGAAAAAACCGAGTTCAAATTATTTTGGAAAGTTAGCTTTTCAAAACTATTTCGCAAAGGGGAAAAGGTTTTCTTTTGAAATGAGAAAAATTCTAATTTTCAAATGCTATGAGCTTAGCTAGGGATCGTCGATGTGTTGGCACATTTGACTTTTAGTGTCCAACGGGGGAGACAGTATAAAAAAAATAGAAAATAACAAGGGAAAAGACTGTTTTAGCTTTGAAATTTCTATTACCATACCTTGTTGATAGTCGAACGAAACTTGCATATAGGATAATTACATTTTAACATCCAAAAATATACCTCCTTATGCAAATTGTACTTGGTAAAGTTTTAGGAGAAAAACAGAAGGTTTCAAAGTACAACGAAATAAGTATCCAAAAGATGGGTGGATTCCTATATAAATTCCTTTTCCAATATAGGAGTATAGCTCTAGAACGTTAGATTTTCAAAAAAAATTGAGGCTAGAATTTAGGTGTTGGGTTTTAGATGGTAGGAATTGAATGCAAAATTGGTTGAACCAGGCTCCTATTCGTAGGAGTGTGGAAATTATTGTGTGAAAAAGAATTTTTGATTCTTAAAAACTTGCATCCGTATAGAACTGCCAATGTATGTAAGGTGTTTTCATTATATGTTCAAAATGTTTTTTTAATGCATTCATATAGGAGGCACCGATTTAGAATCATTTTGCATGCCTTTCTTATATATTATGATATAGCGTGCATTTGTACATATTTGGCTGCAAAATTTGTTGCATACTAGTTGGTTGGATAACTTAGATTGGTTGCGTACTATGTTACACAACTTAACCCTCAAGGAACTTCGAGGACAAAATTCTGTTTCACCTCGTAAAATTAACGGTGATTAATAAATAATTATTAAGGCACTAAAAACATAATTTAAACTAACATCAAAATTTGGCCATGAAAATTATACCATTGTGTTTGTGGAGATTTTCTAAGCAACTTTCAAATTTGGAGTTTTGTAGTCGGAGCTTAAATGAAGAAATTATTACTGTTTGAAGTTTCCAAAACGAAAATAATAAAAAACAAAAAAGAGAATAATTTATAATAAATGCAGGACCCCACCGGTCGACCTCGTTACTTAGACCATTCGACCGGTCGAAGTCAGGGTATGAACCTTGGCTAAATGCTCTGATCTAATTATTGTAATCTAATGGTTATGATTGGTTCGTACGCCTATAAATACAGGCCTAACCCCTCGCTTCTCTTCTCATATTTTCTGATCCAACCAGCGAAGCTCTATCATTTTCCCTTCTCTGCCATTTCAATTAATTATAAAATATTATATACACACACAATTAGAGAAGGGTGGAAAATAAAGGAGAAGGAGTGAATCAGTACTATAGAAAATGGAAAATTTCTAAATCATAAATCTATATCTTCTTTAACTCCAAATCTCTTCTCAGATACGTAATTTTAATAGTATATGTATATCTTATTGTACATATTCTTTTGGATTAGACTAGAAAGGAGTCAAGTAAAGGGGTGTATTTAGATTTAGGAGATTTTGAGAGCTTGAAAGAGGAGTGGAAAATTATATAATTTATTTATAACATTGAGATTTATATCGTTGAGTTTTATTTAAATATTATGCCTATGGAAGATCTATGGAGTTGTAGTCTTAGAAATATGAAATCTCACCTACACATTCTATAAGCTGGATATTGAATTAGGAATGTTATTCATACCTTAATCTGAAAATCTAGAAATCGGTCCCTATATTTGTTAAAGTTGAATGCTGATAAGGTTGTAAAGTTTATTCCAGATTTATAGTTGGGTTGTAAAATCTTAGTATTAGTTTAGATTGCCCTGGTTTGACTCAGAATGTGAATTTCTTTGTTTTAACTTATTGGGAGCGGGCTATAACTTAATTGTATCTATTTTAATGTGATTTCCATAAGTTATCCAATTCCAAAAATATGTACAAAAAGTGCATCATTTAAATTAGAATATACAAAAAAGGAATGTGATATGTAAATTATAGGTATTCTTCTCCATAGTTTGAACTTTCTATTTCAATAAAGAAAAGAGATAATTCCATGTAATTTCAAATAGAGCCAAAGATACATTTTTAGGTAATTTTTAGGAAGTTATAACAGAAATGCTTTTTGGAAAGGGTCGCTCTAATAAAGTAAAATGTGAAAATCAATGATCTAAGCATAGGAATAAATGTGCTAGGAATAAGAATATATATACACACACAGACAAAAAACATGTATAACTATGCATACGAACTAAAAATAAAATTATTTATATATAGCATAATTTCTGACGATATTCGTATTAGTTATTAATAGCATATTAATTATAGGATTAGGAGGTATATATGCAGAAGGTATAGTAACTCAAAAATTAATAGGGAAGTAAATGTGCAGTTAATAAGCGGTTAGAGGAATTAAATAGGAACATAAATGTTTTAATGGACTGGTTAACGAATTTATTATGGCATTTAGGACAAATGAATAGGCATAATAGATTGAATTAGAACGAATAAATAAATGTTTTTAGCAATTTTCCAATTGGAATGATAATGACCATTTATCATGGACAATTTACATTTATGGAATATGATAAAAAGCGTAAAGACAAGAATTAAATGCTAGAAGGTAATATAATTTTTATAGCGGAAAATTATACAGCGTTAATCATATGATTGGAAAAGCGTGACTTAGTGGGCCTAGCCTAATATTTAGGCCTAGGATGTTTGGTTTGGTTTAACGGATTGGGATGCGACTTTAGTAGAGTTACAAAAAAGAAGTCCGCTCTTCACCTAAAGGCTACCAACGGTTGAGTATACTTACTATTGATGTGAGACATCTCCAACTATAGGACCTATGGGGAAGGGATATACATTGCGAATAGGGAGAGGAAAATATACCAAAGATTCACTCAGATTTGAAGTATTAAATGGCTTGATATTTTAAGAAAATGGGGTACGCTTCATTTGTAATAAGAGTTATTAAGTAACCGAAAGGGGTATTTTCATTGAATTAGATTAGGTTAGTCTAAATGGGATGTCAGCTGAGGAAGTTCGATGGGCTTGTCAATATTTGTAATGAACCGTTATATTGCAGTAGGGCTAGAGCATATAGGCTATGACAACCAACTGTCATTACCGGTCACAGAGAAGGTCGCTTCCTATTAGTGTAGAATCCATATGGAATATGCACAAACCTCAATGTCATTTGGACGTTTGTCTATCTAAAGATGGCAAGTTAACCCTTAGATGAGTCTTTGAGATGTGGTACTAGTATGGAAATTAAATTTTAAATTATAAAGCCATATATAGGACCAACAGTCCTTGTAGTTAGGGCCGGTTGATTAGCATATACGCTGCAGAGGGTCCACATAGGGTTTGAGGTATTAAATAGCTATTGGATCTGCCTCCTTCCTATTTAAGAAATATTAACTTGTCGAGGTTTTTGGACAGTACATCGTTTATATATGTGTGTGTGTGTGTGTGTGTGATGTGTGTGTGGGTGTGTGTGTGTGTGATGTGTGTGTGTGTGTGTGTATAGTTATACCTTAGAGGAGGTTAGGCATATTGTACGTGCACTTAAGATTATATGGATCGGCCGTAAATAATAGACATTACAATTAAATGTATATCAATCAACATAAATTAATGTTATAAGTAATGTTTGTAATTTTCAGGTCACAAGAATGTTGTTTCGACCCTCTCCTCATTATAACCCACATGATGGATTTAAAGGGACAGACTACTTGTGCAAGACGAGAACATTAGATGGTGAAGTCTTCTTATTCATACTCGGCACTGACAAGGTGTTAACCTACCTTTTGGCAAGGCCGTTGACAGGCGGATTTAATTAAATTGACTGCTCATTTATCGAGACTGGAATACGATGGGTTTGCGCCAGCTGGATGGATAAATGATCAGTCATGGATGGTTCGGTGTGGGTCGCTCAATCAAGGTGGCTCGGTCGTACATGGCTCGGTCAAGGAGAGGAGATCATGCATGGTTCAGTCATGGTGCATAAGCTGAGATGGCCCGATATGGCTGGCTCAATGAGTATGGTTCGACAAGCATAGCTCGATACGAGTGGGTCGGTATTGTGATGGTGTGGATCAGTAGGATAGTGTGGACCGACATGTTGAACTGGGTCGATCATGATAGTATGGATCGGTAGGATGGTGTGGATCGGCAGGATGGAATGGATCAGCATGTTGAAGTGGGTCGGCATGGTGGTGTGGATCAGCAGAATGGGGGGGTCGGTATGATGGAGTGGATCAACACGTCGAAGTGGGTTGGGATGATGGTATGGATTTGAAGGATGGCGTGAGTCGATAGGATGGAGGGAATCTGCATGTTGGAGTGGCTTGGGATCGGCATAGGATTATACTAGGGTTAGCTGCTTTGGGTCATTGGTCTCCCAACTCTGGGTTAGTAAGATGAGGACTTCGGGTCGGCTAAAGGGGATCAGCTTCATTTCGCTTTGAGTTCTAGCCTAGTTTACTCTGATTCTTGGATAGGTTTTCTTCGAGTCATGCCTAGGGGATGTTGGGTCGACATATTATGAACTTAGGGCCAGTCATGGTGTTTGGGGTTTAGATTGGCTATGGTCTTAGTGGGCTTGGACCACTCAGGAAGCCCAATAACTCGGATTTTTCTTATAAATACATCACGTGGGGCTTCAGGAAAGGGGATATTCATTCTATTTTCCTACTTATTTCCCATTAAGGCTACTCTAGCATTGTTGTTTTAAAAGAATCAAGGTTGTAATTGTAATGATTTTCATATCAATAGAAATGAAATTTCTAGGGTAGACATAGGCCGAAGTTAGCCGAACCACTATAAATCCTATGTTATTACCGCTTTCTTTTTAATTTCATTATTGTTCACATTCATACTCTCTACATACATTTTACTTGTGATATGTGACTGTGATTTGGTGCTTTCATTGGGATTTGGGTGTTAGTGACCAATTTTGGCACTAACATTTTAGTGCTTTCACTGGGAAGCTAGCACTCAGGGATTCAAAAGCTTGTATTTTGGATTTAAAGGCCTAGGAACTTGGATTCTGAAGACTATGGCAAGGCCATCAACCAAGAGACAAAGGACGAAAAGAAGTTAGCAAGAGAAAAGTCAGGAGGCTTCCTCTGGAGCTAATCAAGCCTCGATCTATATCACTAGAGATGAGATGCAGGTCATAATGAATTCCATGCAGGAGCAGTTGATGAAAAGGCAAAAGGAAATGATGTAGACCCTTCTCAGACAATTTGGACAAGCAGGAGTTGAAGGAGCTCAGATCCATGGAGTTGGATTAGAAAGACTCAACCAGCAAGCAAATGGAGTGGTTCAGTAGGGGGTATCCCCTGGTCGGTGAATAGTGTCAATCCGGATGAACCTAGACTTGGGGGCATATCGCCAGGTAATGCAGGACTAATAAATGGAGGGATACAAGAAGGCACGGCGCTGCCTGGTTCCAACAGGGATACAGGAGTGCGTGATGAGGAGTATATACTGAAATTCCCTCGAGGACTTGAAAGGCAATTGGGAAATGCAGATAGGGGGCAACCCTTGGTAGGTGACACTGGATTAGCTGACATTATCAGACGAACTATTCGCGGAGGTCTGACAAACAGAGATTTGGAGGGAGTCAACAAAAAGTCCGTTTACCCATAAGATCATGATAGCTAGGAATTCACCCAATTTAAGCTACCCACTCTGGAAGTATACGATAGTAAGATGGATCCCACTGACCAATTGATGAGGTACACAAGACATATGGAAGTGCTAAGGGCATCAGAGGAGGTTATGGCCCGGTGTTTCCCCCGGTACTTGGCATATATAGTTGTTATGTGGTTCAGACAGCTAGCAGATGGATCTATTAAAACATGGACTAAATTGGTGGATACGTTCTTGAAGCAATTTCGAGTTGAGTTAAAAAGGCTAATGAATTTGATAGCACCGACGTTAGTTAAGAAGAGGGCAGATGAATCGCTTAGAACTTTCATAACTCGGTTTAATGCAGTAGTTGCTTCAGTGGATCCGTCGGATCCATCAATGGTTCTACTAGCGGCGGTGTCAGAAGTCAGAGATAATTTAGATTTCATAGTATCGTTGATACGGAACCCACTAATGGATCTCAAGGAATTCTTTCAGGAAGAATAGAGATTTCTTCGAAAAGAGGATGCATGTTTGGATATGAGGTCAAAGGAAGTAAACATGGTTAAGAATGGAGAACCGTCCGGTGAGAGCTCAAGTAAAGATAAGGATAAAGGGAAGAGGAAGCGCTGGGGAGAACCAAAATTCTCCGCTTACATGGGATCGAATGAGACATTGGAACGAATATACTTGGATACATGGGATCGCTTTGCTTTTCGAAGGCCGTCAAGGAGGGAACCCTCAGAACGCAAAAGGGCTTTGGGAAGGCACTGTCTCTTTCATGACCTGGACGGGCATGATACTAACAGTGCAGGCATCTAAAGGATATAGTCGAGGAGCATGTAAGGAATGGTCATTTGTTGTAGTATGTCGAAACTCGGAATGCGGCGGTGGAACAGGAGTAGCCACCACCTACCTTGAACGATGATGACGCGAGACCCTGCAACTATGGTCGATTGGTCATCAACTAATCGTTATGGGTTGGAATAAGTAACAAACTCCAGGCAAACGGCTAAACCACTTACTCATGTACGGTGATGGAGATAACCCCTGGGCATGCTTTGAGATGATGGTAGACCATGATGCTCTGGTTTGTGAAATCTATTTTTTATTTTTGGCTTAGACACTTGCTTTTTCTTCTTTGGTTTTGGAGTTCGGTGCCCATTTTTTTGGTTTTTTTGGTTTGGATGCTTGATTTTTGATTTGGATTTTGATTTGGACCTTTGATATGGATTTTTAGTTTTCTGATTTGAATCTGAATTTTGGATTTTGATTGATCTTTTTATCTGCTTTTTAGCTAAAAGATCGTCGGGTATGGATTATGCTCGGCAAGGGTCCGAAGAGACCAAGATTCGACCTAGGACTTAGGCCCCGTATTATCTACCGGTCACTAAAACATGTCGTCGGGTATGGACTTTGCTCGGTAAGGGTCCAACATAACCAGGATTCGGCTTAGGACTTAAGCCATGGCATCACTCAGCGTTCAGAGGCACTAAACCCAGAACACCAATGGATTCATTAACATAGGTCACCAAGTGCCAAGCATGGATTATGCTTGGCAAGAACCGGGAGAGGTTATGGATTTGGATAATGGTTATGAATAGCTAACAATTTGAGCGTGGACCCGGAGCGATCCTGGATTTAGATCTAGACCCGTTGAGGTCTCGAATATGGATTTTAGGACCCGAAGAGGTCCCTGCTTTGGACCTGGGAAGGCCCTCGATTTGGATTACTGAACCCAGAGAGGTCCGAAACACAGATAAAATGATCCAGGGAGATCGTGGATTCGGTTAATGGATTTGGGATGGATCTAGAATCGAATAACGACCCGAAATAGTCATGGAGTAGATTATCGGATGTTGACGGAATCGCTTGATAATGAATGGAATAATGAGTTCGGATATCGGACTTGAGACTATTCGAAACACACTTTCAAAAAGCAACGCATGTTTTGGGGTGAAAATATTAACCTGCCTTTTGGCAAAGCCGTAGACAGGAGGATTTAACTAAATCGACTGCTCGTTTTTTGATATTGGAATACGATAGGTATGCGCCAGCTAGATGGATAGATGATTAGTCATGGATGGCTCGTTGTGGGTCACTCGATTAAGGTGGCTCGGTCGTACATGGCTCGGTCAAGGAGAGGAGATAATGCACGGTTCAGTCATGGGGCATAAGCTGCGATGGCCCAATATGACT
Source organism: Allium cepa (assembly GCA_030765085.1). Classification (NCBI taxonomy): domain Eukaryota; kingdom Viridiplantae; phylum Streptophyta; class Magnoliopsida; order Asparagales; family Amaryllidaceae; genus Allium; species Allium cepa. The sequence goes on from CM060928.1 coordinate 853,991,082, forward strand.
GGCTCAGTGAGTATGGTCGGCAAGCATGGCTTGATACGAGTGGGTCGGTATTGTGATGATGTGGATCAGTAGGATAGTGTGGATCGGCATGTTGAAGTAGGTCGGTCTTGATGTTGTGGATCGGTAGGATGGTGTGGTCGGTAGGATGGAGTGGATCGGCATGTTGAAGTGGGTCGGCATGATGGTGTGGGTCGGTAAGATTGAGTGGATTGGTATATTGGAGTGGCTTAGGGTCGGCATAGGATTATACTAGGGTCAGCTGCTTCGGGTCATTGATCTCCTAACTCAGGGTCAGTAAGATGAGGACTTCGGTTGGGCTAAAGGGGATCGGCTTCATTTCGCTCCGAGTTCTAGCCGAGTTTACTCGGAGTCTTGGATAGGCCTACTCAGCTCAAGCCTAGGGGATATCGGGTCGGCATATTATGAACTCGGGGTCGGTCGCGGTGTTTGGGGTTTGAATCGGCTATGGTCTTATGGGCCCAGACCACTTAGGAAGCCAAATAACTTGGATTTTGCCTATAAATACAGCATATGAGACTTCAGGAAAGGGGATCTTCGTTCTATTTTCGTACTTTTTTATCATGAAGGCTACTCTGCTATTGTTGTAAAAAAAACTCCGGGTTGTAATTGTAATTGATTCTCATATCAATAGAAAGGAAATTTCTGGAGTGGACTAGGCCGGAGTTAGCCAAACCACTATAAATCCTATGTTATTACTTCTTTCTTTTTAATTTTCACTGTTCTTTATGTTCATACTCTCTACATACATTCTATCTATGATCTGTGACTGTGATTTAGTGCTTTCATCAGATTTGGAAGTTAGTGACCAATTTTAGTGGTAACACAAGGCAATTAGATATCTAAGGAATATAATTGATTCCAAGGCAGCAACATTATCAGTATTTATGATCTATTACATTTTTCAATGCCATTGTGAGTTTATATTAATTGCACTTTGATACACACTTGTGTTTATTACGGGTTTCCAGAATCAATAGTAACACCCTGGAATTTGTTTGGGATAATAAGAAAATATGACTAAAAGTCAAGAATGAATTTAAAAGTGAAATTTTCACAAATGTTCGAATTTGGCTATGAGACTTGCACCATTGTGACGTTGTCAATTTTTTGGATTATTTTCATATGTAACTTGTCGAAATCCGAGCTAAAATGAGAGAGCTACAAGTGTCCGAAATAAACATATGAAATTAAAATAAGAAAATGAAAAAATATAAATCAAATAGGGGTCAAGTTAACCCTCACTGTGCCAAGGTCTACCATGGGCAGTCGACCCGGCCATGTGTCGATCGAGGGTGCAATCCTACATCAATTCATTTTAAGGCATGAGAGAGTGCTTGTTAACTAAGTGACTGGTGAAGGGATATGATCTGCTCTAGTGTTGATATGACGGCTAGTATTAGTTGAGTCCCTATATAAATAAACTCTTAAGGTTAACCTAAATCCTTGGTTTTCTCCATTACAACAAAGCTATGCCAAATTGAAAACTAAAACCCTAATGCCCAAATCAATTTCTAATCCCCAAATCAAACCTAAATTCTAATCTAAACCAAATTAAAAGAGAGATTAAGCAATTGGAAAGGAGGCTAAGCAGATCTAGGGGAAACAAGCAGAGTTCGAACCAGATCTAGAGCTAAGGATAGAGGTGAGTAGCCACAAATTTAATAAGATAATCAAACCAGTTAATTTTAATTCTATTTTATGTTGATTAGATTGTAGTTACCAAAATCTAAGCTGTTAATAAAACAAATTTAAATTATGAATTACAAATCCTTTGTTTTAAATTGAAATTGGTCATTAGAAATTGTCGAACCCTATATTACCTCTTAAATTTAATTGGAATTGTGAATCTAAATATGCATAAGGGTTAATTAGCTTAGCTAATGAAATCAATCAAGTAAGCACTAAGAATAAAATTAAAATGGAATATGTACTAATTTAATATTATATATATATATATATTTCCCGTGGACTGTAGACTGTGCTTCCTAGCGGTCGACCATAGGAGGTCAACCTAGCGAAAGCCCAAGTCAACCATCTGCAAGCTAAAATGGGGTATTTGATTGTTTTGGGCCATGAGCCTAATAAATTAATGAAACCTTTAATTTCTATATTGTGTTGACTTGTTTGTGGACCCGGTTATGTGCTAGAGAGATAATATGAAAACAAGTTTCCTACTAGGGACGTTTGTGCAATTTTAGTTTGCATTTCCATATCATAAGGTGGGACGTGGAGAGTTGTTGAAAGACAGGTGATTTATTACATGTTAGGCATGGTGTTACTATCGGATGGGCGTAGCACTAGTCAAGAGTATGTTTGAGAATCTGGTCCTAACAGGAGATCCAGGTGCTGCATGTTTTTCTAGCGCAAGCATGGCATGTATAGACACTGGCTAGGATGGTAAAAGGCTATAGACCGATATAAATCTAGGTGGGACCCAGTACTAGCAGGAGTGCAAGCATAGTGACTCCAAAGTGGAACGTAAAAAGTATTTTGCCACTACATTCAAGGAGAGAGTGGGTGAGACGACCCACCTCCTCGATCCCAAAAAATAGACACTAATACATCATCGTTACTCATGTACCACAAATCAAATTACCGAAGAGGCATATTATCTTGGGTTAAATGATAATAAAGATGAAGATAGAACGATAATAGAATCACACATTGTATTTAACAACTTGTATTCATTTAGAAAGTACATATAATCACTCTCAGAATGAGATATCAGAGTTAGATAAGTACTAACCCAACGAAGATAGTTATAATGGCATATCCCTATAGTTGCTCATAGATACATATGTATAATACAAGCATAGCGAAAACTAGTGGTAATAATAAAAAGATCCAAAATGCTTCATGCTCTATGCTCCAGAATGCTCCTAATCAGCTAACAACTTGGCTAGCCGAAAAAAGTAGAGCACCCAGAGTTTAAGGGAAAATTAAAATAAACTCTGGGTCAGTTATGGGACTGATGTGAAAAACTCAAAATACGCCTTTTGAAAAGAAAACGGTATCTCATAAGACCATGCCGTACATAAATACAGAACGGGTTTTTACCTTATGATAACCAAAACTTAGCTGCGAAAAAATCATTTGATATAATTTTTAATGACATTCCTTTAAAAATATTTGCAAGTAAACTTATCTTAGCTAAAATTATTAACATTATTAAATTTCGGATTTGTTAGCCTCCACAAACAGAACTCTTACAAGGCTCATTCGGAGAATGGATTACATACAATGGCGGGTAAGGAACCACCTTCTATACAGTATACCTCTAGAGGGTGTATCGAGGATTGACGTCTTCAAAACCTCTGCACCTGGCAAGACCGGCCTACAAACAGACCCGCTTGGTGGTGGTCAGAACCGAATAAGACATCACCCCGGTCATAACTGACCTATCCGGGATCCCATAGCATACACAAAATATTCGACATATAGAGAGTAGTCTAAAAGGGTGATAGCCATACCCAAATAGGAATGATCTACTTAGCCTCATGGCATGCCCAGTTTAAACCACTTGGTTGATAATGCCTGAGGTAACGATTACCTTTCACATTAAACATTTCACTTTGAATGCCACATAGCCATTTGATTATCACACGACTGATTTCTACAAACGTATAACTCCTATGCACGTACGTCTCAGGAAATGGTGTTAAGCTAAGAAAAGCTGTTTCTCCACCACCAAACAAATGATTCATTCATAGAGATCAATCGATGTAATTAGAAATGCAACGTCAAACATTCGTCTATACAATTTTTTTAGGAACATGACAAACCGAAGGCACTCTCCTACCACATCCTATCAGGATTACACCTAGGATTAGTAGCGAGAAGTTATTGCATCGAAGATCTCAAATGAAGAACTACTGCCACATAAAACATAATATGGGAAATTTTCCCCGAGTCAGTGACAAGCAGCTCTACATTCCCATCTTCCAAATCATTTCCATATCTTTTGTTTTCGAACACATAAATTTGTTTAAAGTGGTCTATGGATAGGAAATCTTGGTTCCTTTGAACCAATCGTTGATATAAAGATGTTGAATAAATAGGGAATTATTCTTTTGATTTATCACTACCTTTTTATCAAAAATATCTTCAGAAGATATATATCGTTAAACTTTTCTTTTCGGTATATATAGAATTATTAAACCTCTGTTATCAAATCCTTTGATTACTTAAAACCTTTTTAGATTTGAAATCATTTCATTTTTCACTTCAAAAAATGTTTACAAATCATTTCATTTATATCTTAACCATATTTATTAATTCCAAACTCAAAACTTTGATTGAGTTAAAACCATGTTATCTAGGATGTTAATTCAAAACCAGTAAATATTAAGCGAGCAGAATCTATAGAAATCATCTAATTCTACTCAATATAAATTTCAGTATTCAACATGTACTATGGGAAGAATAACGACAAAATTTCCTTTAAATTCCATGAATGGTACAAGTTCCCTCTTCGGGCTTTAATACCATGTATATGAAGATTATCACCATAAAATCCAAGTTATTTATGTTTGGAAAATTATATTATTTATAATTTGGAAAATTTTGATCTAAGTAAATCGAATTTACAATCCCCTTCATTGGCCCAGTCCAGATAGCCAGGAAGAGAAGGAAATGTTTTCCAACCCAAGCCAAGATAGTATCTCTTTGTCATCCATAAGGCGGTCAAGTTATTTGATAGACTGTGAATCATTTAACATTTATTTAACCGTTACCTAAATCCTTCAAATTGCCTTTAAAATATTTTATAAATCATTTAAGAATCTTTACAGAAGATTTGGAAAGAATGGTTGTGATTAAAACTATATTTTAAAAGTTACAGAAAGGTGCTGCGAAAAAGTGCTGCAGAAAGTGCCTTTTTAAGCTATATTGATCAAAACGATTTTTCTATCATTTGGAAATTCATATTTATATAACTCAAATCACTTTTAAAATATTTTAACATATTTTTAGAATTTATTTCATACTTTGAAACAAATTTAAAATATCATTTTCAAAAAATCCTTTCATGGATTCTGAACTGCAAAACTGCGATTTTTCCAAACAAAAAGTCTTACTCATATTTGAAAATATACTTATCAAAATCTCGGTTTCTTTTTCAAAAACTATAGATATAATAGTTCAAAAAATTCTTATCTAAAAAATTCCTAGCTATATTCCATTCTTTATGCTCATTTGATTTTTATGGCACGAAATCGCGAACTGCCGTTACGCGACGTGCCTATTTTTGACTCTATTTTCAATATTCATTTAAACTTTTCTGAGAAAATTTTAAATGTTTATAAAACATTTCTAAATAATATTAAACCATTTTAAGAAGTTTAAACATTTCATATACACCATTTCATTCAATAAAGGAAAGCGGTTTCCCTTATGCTTATCGACGTGTATTAACGTGACTTGCAAATATATTCAACATCTATATTAAAAAACTATCATCGAAAATCATATCCACGTATAAATATCATCCAATAGCATATGGCTATAGTTTAGGAGGTTTTTTACCTCGGGTTTAAACGACTAACTAAATATTGGCTATAACTCTGCTAACTCATACTTTTAGCTTACGATCCCTTAGATCACTACTCCTAAATGGCTCGACCTTTCTTGGGGATGGCTGGAGAAGCTCATGGCCTAGGGTTGAGAGGTGGAAGGCTCGGTCTTGCTTGGGAGCAGTGAAGGCCATGGGTAGAGGGAAGAAATAGAAGAAGTTTGGTGAAGAGTTTTAGGTGTTTTAGCTATATATACACTACATATTTTAGTTTCTTTTTGAGAAATATTTTAGCATTAATTCTTTTAGATAAAAGCCATGAAATAATGGAAAGGGAGCTTAGAAAATGAAGAGGAAGATAAATGAAAGTGAAGTGGAGAGTGTGTGGTACTTAAAGGCAAAGAAGTGAAGGAAAATATCCATACATACATCACCACTTTCATCACCATCACATGCTCCACCATCACCACCCTCCACCCTACAATGCATCGTGACAACGCCATCCCCTATGTGCCCATCACTTCCATCACTTTAAGGCATGCATATGTTGACTTTTGCATACTTAAGTATTAAGAAAACTAAAAATATTTTAGATATTTCAATTATGTATGTATATTTAATTGTATAAGTGTTCGTGTGCAAGTTAGGATATACATATATGTGTGTATGTATGTACATTGTATATGTGTGCATGTCACAGAAATAAGGCTGCGATGATTTAAAATAACTTTCGCTCGTTAAACCGTTGAAAATCGGGAAACCAACTCCCAATCACATTTTCACTTATATTTTTAATTACATATAAATGTAAACTAAATTTGAAAATAAATTTCTTATCATATTTAACTAATTAAAATGATAGCATTTGATTTATAAAACCATATAAATTAATATTAACAAATCTTTATTATATCGATAAAGCGATACGAATTTTTGTCTTACATTTTCAAATCAAGTATATACTTTTATAAATCCATTATAATCGATTTATTATCATTGTATGATCAATTAAAATGACTTATTATCATTTTAAAATAATTATTTTAGTAATTATAATAATTACTAAACCATTAAATCTTAACTTAGTTTCATAATTCACTTATTATAAATAATGACATTTTTGATAAATAAATTTTATTTCCAAAAATAAGTTCATCATTATTATTTTTCACAAAAAACTTGATTATTTGTTAAAAATAATATATATTTGAATATATAAAATAATTTAAATATCCTTAATTAAAGTGATCAAATAACGGGCCGTTACGTACTTCCCCTTAAAAGAATTTCATCCTCGAAATTAAGAATAAGAAGAAGGTAACTTGAGATCATATATATATATACACATATATAACAAGATGAAATACATATATAAGATATGACAAGTGAGTACACTACATGCCCGTGGGTACACTACATTGATACAACACATAACTATGTATCAGCCCTAAATTCAAGATACACGTTCCACATTCTATCTTCTGTTTCCCATGTGTAGTTTACTGCATCTCCACTCCATTGGACTTTAATCAATCTTACAACCTTCCTTCTTAATTGCTTCACATCATGATATATGATTCACAATGGTTGCCTGATAACTGCTGAATCATGTTCAATTCTAAATCTTCTTAGGCAGTAGTTTCTATAATTTGCTCTGGATCATGCACATATTTCATAGGTGAGATATGTGAAAGACATTGTGCACACTAGACAACATTTCACAAAATTCCACATGATAAGCCCAATGGGCCAATCCGCTCGAGAATGGGAAACGGTCCAATAAATCAAGATGTTACCTTCCCTGCACGTCCAAATCTTACCACTCCTCTCTTCGGAGAAACTTTTAGGAATACAAAATATCCTACCAAGAATTCCAATTTCTACGCCTCCTATCCGCGTAACTCTTTTTCCTCCTCTGGGCTTCTCTCATGTTCTTTCTGATCATGTTAACCTTTTTTGAAGCTTCTCTAATCATATCAAGATCTAGTACCAACCGATCTTTGGTCTTGATCCAACACACCAGGGATTTACACAGACGACAATATAAAGCTTGTATGATGCCATGCTAATACTAGCCTGATAACTGTTATTATAAGAAAATTTTATTAGATGAAGGTAGATTTCCATGAACCTCCAAAATCTAAGCTACAAGCTCTTAGAAAACCCTCTAACACCTGAATTACCCTTTCAATTTGTCCATCGGTCTGGGGTGGTATGCAATGCTAATGTTTAGCTTTGCTCCTAAGGCTGTCTGTAATTCCTCCCAGAACTTACTGGTTAAGATTGGGTCTCGATCACTGACTATGCTGCTTAGGACACCACATAATTAAACTATTTCCCTCGTATATATTTCTACAAGACTTACAGCAGCTCTCATTGGTTTTACTATGATAAAGTGTGCGTTCTTGGTTAATCAATCTATGATAACCCCAATGCCTTTATTTTTTCTTTCTTGATCGAGGTAAGCTGTCAATGAAATCCATCGATATTTGGTTCAATTTCCAAGTTGGAATTTCAAGAGGGTGGAGTAGTCCAGTGGTATTTTGTTGATCACTCTTTATCTATTGACAATTTGCACATCTGCTAACATGGATGGAGATATCCATCTTCATGCTTTTCTACCAGAATGTCTGTTTTGCATCCTTGTACATTTTGTTAACTCCTTGGTAGATATTAAGTTTAAATCGATGGCATTCTGTCAATACTTCTTGTCTTATGTTATTAATCGCGGGGATACAAATTCTCCCTTTTGACCGTAATATCCCATGATTTCCAATTTCAAATCTTGAATCTGCCTTTGGCGTACTCTTTTAAAAGTTCTCCTTAGTGACTGATCTTATTTTTGCTTGCTGGCGATTCTGTCTAGAAGAGTCGGCATAACTATAAGATAAGCTATAACGACATGCTTTCACTCAATGCATCTGCTACCATGTTGGCCTTCCTGGTTGTGTACAAGATATCAAGGTCGTATGATGCAAGAAATTCTAGCCGACATTACTGTCTCATAATTAAGTCTTTCTGGGTGAAAAGATATTTCAAATATTTTTGATCTGTGAAAATTTCGAACTTTTCACCTATTAAAGAAGGAATATTATTTACTCGAGTGAATTAAAGTTTATTTAAAATAGACTATAATGAATTCTTACCTAGTAGATATTGTCCCTACATTTTTAATGCAAAACCATGGCTAATAGTTCTAAGTCGTGTGTCACATAATTCCTTCCATGGATCTTCAATTGTCTGCTTGCATAAGCAATGACATTACCATGTTGCATTAGAACCGCACGAACTCCTTCCTTACACGCATCAGCATATACGATTAACCCATTGCTTTCATTAATAATAGTCAAGAATGGAGCGGTACTCAACCTCTTCTTGAGTTCCTGGAAAGCTTCTTCACATTTCGATGTCCATTCAAATTTGGCATCTTTCATAATCAGCTTTATTAGGTGATAGGAAATTTTGGAGAAGTTCTGAATATGTCTCCAATAATATCCAGCCAATCCCAAGAAACTGTGAGTGTCCTTCGGAGTTTGTGGCCGCTTCCAATTCAGAATTGCTATAATTTTTCCTGGATCTATTGAGATTTCTTCCTTTGACACAACATGCCCCAAGAACCTTACCTTCTCTTCCCAAAAGTGGCATTTCGAGAACTTGGCTTTGAGTATGTTTCTCCTCAATATTTCTAGCACAATCTCTAGATGCCTCTTGTGTTCCTCTTCACTCTTTAAATAGATAAGAATGTATCAATAAAAATCAATACAAACTTGTGGAGCACTTCTTTGAATACTCTATTCATAAGGTCCACAAAATAAGCGGATGCATTGATTGGCCCAAAAGGCATAACCAACCATTCATAGAAATCGTTTGGTCCCCTAAATCTTGTTAAACGAATGCAGTCTTATGCTATCCTTAATCGGTGACATCCAGTTGCTAGGTCGATTTTGGAGAATACCCGAGCGCCACGAAGATGATCAAATAAGTCATTAATACGTTGTAAATGATACTTGTTCTTAATTGTTTACTTATTTAAGTCTCGGTAGTCTACACATAGTCTTAAGAAGCCATCTGTGCAATAAAAACTATGACTGAGCTCCAATTTGAGCGACTAGGTCTTATTAGTCCTTTCTCTAATAATTCATAAGTTTGTTTTCTTAATTCAATTTCTTTTTTCGAAGCCATTCTTCGAGAAGAATGAAAAACAGGTCTTGCATCAGGAATCAAATCGATTCTAACTCAATTTCTCTATATGAAGGTAAAATTTTAACTTCATCAAAAACATCTGAAAATTCCTTAACAATTATTATTTCTTCTAGACAATTTTAAAAAAAATTCAGGGCGTACATAAAACTATCCATTACTAGACTTGGTTCTTCATACGTTATTTTAAAAGGCTCACTTTTTTATTTTATAATTGTACTATCCTTTTGGCACAATAAAAAATAGCCTTATACTCCGACAACCAATCCATACCGAGTATAATATCAAATCAATAAAATTGAGTACGATTAGATCACATGAAAAATTTTGGGATAGGTAGGCAACTTGTACCTTTTCACAAGTTATACCGATATTAGTTTTTCTACCTATAGGGATGGAGACATAGATAGAGGTGTCTATATCTTTGTGGTAAGTTTCAATTTATCAGCCAATTCTTTAGATATAAAAATTTAGGAAGCTCCAGTACCAAATAATATTCTAACTAGATTTTCATTAATGTAGATATTACCTTCTAGGATTCTATTGCCCTTCACATCAGTCGAAGTCAAGGATTCATCTTTGATAGCAAAAAGTTGGACCTGCTCTCCCTACTTTATCAATGGGCAATCCTTCTTCTGGTGTCCTAGCTTGAGATAATTATACCAGGTTCCATCCTGTATCTTAGATTCTTACAGGTGTTAGAGTAGTCGCCCTTCTATCGGCAATTAAAATAAATTACATCTTTCAAATGATCTCCTTTCGGCTTGCCTTGTCCCGGTTTCTTTTCTTGCTGGTTAAAATTCCTCTTCTTCCAATTGTTGTTGCCTACTTTGAATGATGGATGGATTTTTCTTGTCTAGGGTTTCATATCAGAAACCTATTTCCACAAAATCTACAAAAGTCCCTTTCACATGCGTCGCTATTTTGTCTTCATATAGCTTATTCATTTCAAAAATAAACATTTCATTCATTTTCAAAGTAGTGTCTATTAGACCTGGTCCAAATCATGACAATTCATTGAATTTGTTAACATACTCTTCTATGGACATCTCTCCTTATTTTAAATCCATAAAGCTTCTGTAAAGGCATGATTTTCTAGATGCAAGCATACGCTGCTCTTACAATGCCTCCTTGAATCATGCCTTAGAAAAATTGTCGTATGATCCATTCATAGTAATGTACTCCTTTAGGTTAGAGCCCCATCCTGTAATTGCCAAGCAGCCAGGAATTTCTTTTGCTTATCTCTAATATTTAGCCCTTTGAAAATAATTTCACAAGAGTGGAACCATGCTTGAACTTCTATAATGGATTCCATTCCCTTGAAAATATTACCTCCCAAACGAGTATAGTTCTTGCACAAAATTGCGAAATTGATATGAGGTTGCACTAGAATTGTTACTTCATTGGTTATTGTGGCGGTGGTAGTTCGATCACTTGTATTTATGGTACTACTACCTCCCCTTTCCCTACCTCATCCTCTTCTTCCACTCATCTCCTACTATTTGCATATAGTAAGGAAATATCTTTAGAACATATAGAGATATCTTAGGGAATTATCATAAAATATTAAGGTAATTTTTTGGATAAGAATTTTAAATGTGCGCTTTCTCAGAATAAACTCATTTTAGGGGATTACTAACCCTACCTTTAATGAGTTGACCTCATCAAGGCTTAGGTATTCGCTTAATTATAAGCTCTGATACCAAATGAAATGACCCACCTCCTCGATCCCTAGTAATCGACACTAATACATCATCGATATTCGTGTGTCGCAAGTCCAATTACCTAAGAGGCAGATATTTAACTACTTGTAATCATTTAGACAGTACATGTAATTACTTACAAAATGAGATATCAGAGTCATGATAAGTACAAACCCAGATGGGATAGTTATAACGGCATATCCCTACAAGTGTTGGTAGATGCATAGACATATACAAACATAGAGGAAAGTGATGGTAATAACAAATAGATTCAAATTTCTTCATGCTCTATGCTCCAAAATGCTCCAAATCAGCTAGCTACTCGGCTGGCCGGAAAAATAAGGCACCTAGAGTTTAAGGGAAAAAGAAAATAAATTTCGGGTCGGTCATGGAACTGGTATGAGAAACTCAAAATATACGTTTTGAAAAGAAAAAGGTATCTCATAAGACCGCGCCGCACATAAACATAGAACGGGTTTGTACCTTATGATAACCAGAACATTTGCTACGTAGAAATCATTTGATATTATTTTTAATGTCATTCCTTTGAAAATATTTGCAACTAAACTTATCAATCTTACCTGAAATTGTTGCCACTATTAAATTACATATATGTTAGGCTCTATAAATAAAACTCTTACAAGGCTTGTCTGGAGAATGGATTCCGTACAATGGCAAGATCGGTCTACCCACAGACCCGCCTGGTGGTGGATAGAACTGAATGTGGCATCACCTCAATCGTAACCGACCTATCCGGGATCCTATAGCATACACAACATACTCCACATATAAAGAGTAATCTAAAAGGATGATGACCATACCTTAATGAGCGTGACCCACTAAGCCTCGTCGCATGCCCTGTTTAAGACATTTTCGACCGATGAGGTCTGAGGTAACGACCTTACAGTGCATTACTGTTAGTTTTCACATGTTAGCCGTATATATTCAATATAATTTATCCTATATTTAACATAGAAATATATATATTTGTACACTTACACACATACACGTACACATTTTTATTGATAATAGTGCTTCAAACCTAACATAGAGAAATAAAGCTTAAATAGAAATTTTGTCAAATTTTTTGGTTCAAATAAAGAACATTACTAATTCAGAAAAGTCCACTTTTTGTCATTATCCAATACGAACTACGTTAGAAAAAAAAATTAAAGCAACTTTAACACATCATGTTTTTTAATAAATATAACATGATATGATATGAAATATATATATATATAATATAAATATTGTACAATTACATTTTTAGAACAACCAAATAATCATTTTCCATTACTTTAGGTACTCATGTAAACACAACAACTAACATAATTCAATGCAAAATAGTATACCACCATCACGTAGAATCATTCTGGATGAAAATAAAATAAAATTTTGATGACATTTCATTATAGAAAATAGAGTATGATCAAATAGAGTAAGAATACACAATTAAAATTGAACTACTAAAAATGGAATATTATCAGTTGAAAATAATTCTTCTACATCGGTATATTATAAAGTAAAATAATTATAAGGCTATATTTGCAAAGCAAAGAATTTAAATAAAAGTAGGAGTGTTACGTAGCAAAATGCAAAATGTAGCCGAAGTTAATTAGTCTTACTGTGAATTAAATTTTGTTGGAACTATAATTTACACGGAGATAAATTATGAATTTATTCTATAGAAAGGTAAGACAAAACTTGCATACCAATAAATATTTCTTTGCTCACTTATTTTATTCTTCTACTAAATTCTTAATTAAAAAAGTGCCCACTAGGAGCTGGTTTTAAGTTCCAATTTTACTACTTCTATGTGGTAGTTCTTACAACAAAATAACATTTGCTAATGTTATAGCACAATTAATGTTTACTCATAAAGTTAACTTACATTTCTTTAGATATTTCGGTGATAAAAGGAATTAATTAATTATAGATTAATTCTAAATTGACTAAAATTATAGAGAGTTAAATGTAACTTATTCTCTCGGGAGAATTTATTGTGGTTAGTTTTATGAGTTTGAATTCAAATAAATTGGAACCGATAATAGTAAAAAAAAATTAATATTATTTGATATGGTCTCCTAATTAAAATTAATTTACTCATAAACATTATATGTATTTATATGTCAAATCCATAATCTCTAAATATCTTCGAACTTTAAAATATCAAACAACATAAAATTAAACAAATTGTGTAAATAACAAATAATTAGCACATTGTATCATAAGATCCTTGAGTATAACGACAACTATGAACTTAAACAAAAAACCATGTTGCTTATGACCATTTAACACCATTGGAAATATAATAAATCCTAGGTTGACAAAGACAGATATATAAGATTTTATGAAAAATACATTCATATAGAATAAGACCACATAAAATATTTATAAAGGAATAAACAAAATTGTTACTTGTACATTTATACCTATTTCTAAAAATACAATATGACAATTTATTGTTTGAATATTTTTCACTATCGATAATTCTCTTCAACCAACTTCAATTCCTTAAATAGAGATTTACATAAAATCTAAATACTAAAGTAAAAGGTAGCAATCAGTTATAATATGAATAATATCATAAATAATATGTTGAATATAAAAGTGCTGATGAATTAATTAAAATTCTATCATATTAATTTTTTTTTAAGATTGAGTAAATATTGTTTGAAAATATTCTTTAATTTGATTTGGACTATAAATAAAAAAATTCTTTTAAATTCTAATATACATATGAAACTGAGAAGGAGTGACAAAATTGTGAAAATGAAATGGTATAGAGAATAAATCGAAAACAGAAATTAGCAGAGGAAACTAAAAAACTTATGTTGAAATTGCGGAGAATATGAAGAAATTGCAATTAAATCATAAAAAAGTAATTAATGAAAAGTGTATGGTAAATAAAAATTAGAATGGTGTAAAGAAAAATTTGTCATAAAGAGTTAATAGCCTAGAAATAAGGATTTTGTTACCATAAATTATTATTTCCAAAGATATGCGACATGCAGTATAGCTGTGACACTGCATTAATAACCAATGTCGAAAGAAAAGTAATGAGCCAACGTCGAAGGCCTACGATGCCATCCTTCATCAATTAAGAATAATAGACAATGTCACAGGTCATTAATGAAGCCAGTAACACCATAGGTCATCAATGCCGCATACCACTTATAAGGATGGATGAATGATATCGTGCTAAAGAAATCGGATATAATGCCCCATGTTTGTAAGGGAATGATGATATTGAAAAGCTCTATGCTAAAAGCCATCAATGTTATAACATCATGATATAGCATTGATGCCATATCACATTAATGCCATATTCCATAGATGAAGCATTTATTCCATTTAGCCAAAAGAATTAATGCAGATCCAAATTAAAACCGCGCATCACGTATACCATTTCTTATTACTGATGCTTATCATCTATGCCACCTATTAACAATGTTGCTATCATCAATGTCATCTGTTATCAACACCGACTGCCACCGGTGTTGCCTACTATCAATGCCACTTGTTATCAACGTCAATCATTGCCTATATCACCACTTATCAATGTAATGCTTATTGATGATGCACTTCGTCAATCTTTAAAGGGAACACACATCTATAAATGCTATATTGATGCTGAAATTCATTAAGATCCATAAAGGTTATTATGTTGCTCCTCACCAATGCTGCTCCACAGTAATGTCGCCTCAAACTAACGTTGCCACTTGCTAATAAAGAGTGTTGTTCATCATAGAAGACGTCATCGATGCCGAAGAAGTCATCGATGCGAAAGTCATTAATGCCAAATGTCTTTACTATGTGATAGCGCTGAAGTTTTACTATTTACCTAGGAATGTCGAATGTCATCATTGAGCAAGGCCTAGTGCTATGAAACATCGATGTTGCCGAAATTCATGCATATTGAAGTTAAGCCGCTATGTCATACTTCTACCCTTATAATTAAGACCTAAGGGTATGGAAAAGGAGCAAATCGTTATTTTCTCATCTCTTACATTTTACACTTTATAACCCTAAATTGATTTGGGAATTTTGGTATCAAGTGAGCTATTACACATAGGACTCTATAAGTTTAACATTATATGGAATAAGAATAAAATTTCTTGAGTTATGGATTACTTTTGAATTTTTAAGCACTTATGATTTCTTAATCATAGCTTTCTCCGAATTCCAAAAACACTCATATTCTTAATTTCTATTTTTGCATAAGACTGTCTATATAGATTGATTTCAGGTACGTATAGGCTTCTACATGACAATGCTTACAACTTTATCATGTACCCAAGCTTGCTAACTTGCTCCACATAAGCCTTAGCCCAACAAAGTATCGCTTTTGCTTGCATACGTTAGGATTAACCGAGGATCCAAAAATCCCTTCATTAATCAAGTTTTCCTTCCTTGCACTTTTTAGAGTTAATGAAGAAATCCATTAACATTTTGGTGCTAGAAGGAGGCATGAACCTCCATCTTCATTTAGCCCATAAGTGGAACAATCTTGACCTTCACACATAGGGCTTAGAGGATTTATCCCCACTAAGCATATCCTCTTAAGAAATCCTTTCAAACTGACCTACTCTTAATTCTTAACACCATTTAATCACATCAACTAAGCTTTTCTTTGCTTAGTTATGCCAATTAAACGTGTTAAAATCTCTAAGGAAGGGTCTTCTGAACCTTAATTGGCTAGACCAATCTACCAAATCACTGATGATCATCGGATTCATAAGAAGCAAGCATTAGGGCTCATGGCATTACAAGCTATGGAGGATAAAAAAGACAACTGGCTTCTTATAATCCAGAAATGTGGAGTCTAAATCCATTCTATATATGGCCGACACCAATCTTTTCCATGGGAAGATGATATAAAAGAGATATCATCTTCTGAAAATGGGAAAGAAAATCCAACTCAAAGCTAAAAGAATTATCTAAGAAAAGGAGATAAAAAGAAATTTTGATTGGTTTACTAGAAAGTGGAGGAGCGTACTAGATCGATCTTACAAAGAAAATGAAGCGCAAAACTCCTAAAAATGAAAGTTGGTCATTGAAGATGAAGAATCTATCACAAGCAACAAAAGAGTTAAATGCCAATCGAGAGGGTCATTCCCTAAAAGATTACGACTTTCTAAGGACTACATTCTTACTACCTCTTATGAGAGTATCTACCTCTTAATCAAAGACAATCTGAGCTATTGGCTTTCACACAAGAAGTGACCAAAGAATGAAAAAATCTTGGAGGATTATATTGTTATTATCATCGTTCTAATGGCCATAAGACCAATCAGCGCCGAAGCTTGAAAGAAATAATCAAAAACTTCTTAGGATAAGGGAAGCTCAAGGAATTTGTATAATAATATTGAACAAATTGATAACAAAGAAATATTTTATAAGTAAAATAAGTGTATATACACGATTAAGGAATAAGACTCTCCTAAAATAAAAGGGAAAACCTAAACCACTACCTAAGGTAGTAGTAAATGGCAAAAAAACCTTTGTCCTCGCCAAGATGGCCTAGTCAAAGCACCTTTTAGAGGGAGGTCAGAGTAAGCCTTTGTTCCCGTCAGAACAGGCCTGACCAGAGCATCTACAAAGCCTTTAGCTTCTGCCTACATAGCCTGGCTATAGTGCCTCCTAGAGGGAGGACAGAGTAAGACTTTAGCCACATCTAAGATGGATTGACCAAAGGACCGAACTAGCCTTTAGTACTGTCTCTAAGGCCTACTCAAATGCCCCTTAGAGGGAGTTCGAGCAAGTCTTTAGTTTTTCTTTAGATAGCGAAGCAAACGCACTAGACAATAGATCAAAATCATCACCTAAGATGATGATAAGTGGTTTGATCCAAGTTGTAATCATCCAAATGCACTGGACAATAGATCTAAATCATCACCTAAGATGATGATAAGAGATTCAATCCAAGATGTGATCATTACCTAAGATGGTAAAAAATAAAAGGAACTAAGACGTCCAAAGCCCAAGAGAAGCACGAAGAAAAGAGATTAAGATGTCCAAAGCCCAAGGAAAGGTGCCAAAAAAAGAGACTAAGACGTCCAAAGCCTGAAGAGAGGCAAAATAACTCGATCAAAAATGAGCCATTTACGCTCCAAAGCAAAGTCAAGTAATCTTCTAGAGGGAGAACTATAAAATATGAGTTATTGTGTTTCAAAGTAAGTAAAGCAAGATTTCTTTATGAAAGAAGGCGTTATTGCCAGATGGATTTTTTGGTGATCTTCTATTATTCAAAAATTATTAGTGTTAGACGGTATTCTGGTCTTTCTGTACTATTACCAGATGGGAATTTCTGGTCCTCTATCATTGCCAGTCAGGTTTCTGGTCTACTATCAGAAGATTTCCTAAAATAAGTTAAATAAATAACGCCAAAAGTAAACTGTCTTACTCCAACATAAAAATAGAGCTTTGTTAAATTAGCTTTCGATCTTTTAAGTTCAGATTGGAACTTGAAATAACGGGAACCTTTGTTATTAGACTGAGAGACAGAATCTTACAACAAGCTTAAAATTTATGGTCTTAATAACTGAAATGCTAAATATTCAACCAATAAGGTTTTTAGTTCTCTTAATAGACAAATTATTGGCTTATATAATAAAAGCTCAAAATAGTAGAAAGTAGGATATACATCTCATATAATTTATTACATTCAAGAGTACATATGGCGCATTCAAGGTAACATTTATTTTAATACAAATTCATTCATTATCTAATATGTAGTATACCAAAGTCATAGGTACATGAATTG
This sequence comes from Allium cepa, assembly GCA_030765085.1. Lineage (NCBI taxonomy): Eukaryota > Viridiplantae > Streptophyta > Magnoliopsida > Asparagales > Amaryllidaceae > Allium > Allium cepa. The sequence continues at coordinate 854,009,281 of CM060928.1, forward strand.
CACTATAAGAAGGGGTCTACTTAAAGATCTACAAGTAATTCTCTACTAAAGTTCAAGGCTATGTGCTATCCTATCTTGATTCAGCAACCAACGAAGAATCGGTAATGTAGAGAATGGCCATATCCAAATGTTTTTTCTCTTTCCTTCGAATGGTGTCTGCATCATCAACTGAGTCTACTTGAATCCATAGTGCACGCTTAAGAGTCTTGTTTGGCATCTTTTAAGATTTGGACCATGCTCTTTAATTCTTTAATCTCTTCCCTAAGAATCTTCTTTTCACACCCAAATTTTTCAACCTAACTTTCATAATCATTAAGGCGTTGAGAGACTTTTTCATTCCATTTCTTATTAAAGAATTGCGTGCATTAGAATTTGACTTGGCTACTCCACTAGGAATCACTTCATTACATAGACTTGGGGGTGGGTTTAATAAAGTGGAAAATTCATGGCTAACTAAATATTAAGATCTTGTCATCCTCCCGGGAGTAGGAGTAGGAAGGATAGAATTGAGTTCACTCGCGATGAGTTCCAAAGATTAGCTGGGTACTTGATTATTAATTAAATCTAATTTAAGATTATTTATTCATTGATGTAATTTAGGCATTTCTACATCAATATCGACTGAAGGTCCAGACCCTAGGACCCTATCAATCTTCTTTTCCAACCCTTGAAATTCTTTGTCCTTCTCTTTAATTTGGTCCTTTAAGCTAAAGGTCATTTCTTTGTAGTTTCTAAATGTTGATTTTAATTGATAATATTTCATGTGTCACTCTTGTGCTTCTGGATTGTTTGGAAACTGTGAAGATGAAGTGTTTTGAGAAGGCTGCCTCTTCTCGATATCAGCTACCAGTTTATCTTCGATAACATTCAACCGAGAAAGAGCATCCATAGGACCAGGTACAAGTGCTAACTGGGTTTCCTATTTATAATAAGTAAAAAGAAAATTAATGCATGAAAAATAAGCTATTGCATTAATGATGCAAAGTTTACAAACAATAAGGAAATTCAAATTACACCACAATACAACTTAAATAAATCTTAAAGTTTTGAAACATCGATTTTGACCTTTTCAAATTGTCTGACTTATAAGGTAAGAGTAGAATCAACAGGAGTTTTAATCCCTTTTGGAGTATTAATGGGGAGAAATTCATGATAATCCTATTTTCTGACTAAAGGGCTAGTATGACCACACAGCAATTTAGCATGATAAGTTCAAATTTCACTAAGTAGTTTATCCTTTTCATCACCCAAAAAATCAATAAAAATGAGGGAATCTCCTATATACTTCTTATGAATTCTTAGAAAGCAGTTCCTTGCCAACTAAGATGTTTTGATGATTAAAGACTTCTCTTTAGAATCTCTCTTTACATTAGTAAATTTACTCAAAATTTTGAAAGGAATAGGACTATTGGGGAGTTCCTTAATCTGTATAATATGTGAAAATTAGAGATGCAAAAGTGGTAAAGTTTCTAAACTACTTGAATTACGTATTACAATATATAGTCAATCGGGTTCATAAAAAACTTATTTCTTATAAAATTCAGAAATAAATCTCTTTCTATTGTCTTTGAGTTTTAAGAGGAAAGAGAATGAGAAGAAAGAGGGATAGAAGAAAATCTTGAGATATTTCAACATGTCTAGGGATGAGGATCAGACCCACGTTCGTCTAAGTATCTACGATGGGAACTCCAAACCCCCACAATTATCGCCCATGTAATAAAAATCAATGAATATACCCTTGGAATAAACTATGTAGAGAAACTCCTCAAGGCATTTCTATCATCGATCAGCATCCAAAAGAGGGTCATAAGTTCTGCATCCTCCGTCAAGTGTCTCTCTCTCGATGAAGACGTGCTTTCTACATACATGGAGCAATTTTCCTTTCTTTGAAAAATCTTAATTTTGATGCACTGGCAGTAAGATTATTATATTTCTCGGACAGTTTATTATGCTCCTTCAAAAGCCTATCCAATCACTATTCATCTAATTTATTTCCACTTTCTTCTTTTCAAGCATAACGTCAAAATAGTATTTAGATATTCCCCTTGACTAAAATAATTAATATATTGACTAAAACTGCTTGATAACTTTAAACGTTTAAATATAGGGACCCATACCTAGGAGAATGCAATTTGTGATGAAGAAATTTGATCTTTCTCTTTGGACTTATGACATTGAGGAGCATTGCCTTTTCGAGGAGAGTCGTTAGTTGAGAAATCAAAATTTTCACTAACTTCCATACCATAGGTCGTCGTGTCTAGATTATCTCCTAATCCATCCTTCTCATTTGGCGATCCAAAGGGACCCTTTTTATCAACACCACTATCATCATCGCCAACATCATCATGACCTCATCGTCATGACCATCATCATTCTTGTTCTCATCATCATCCTCCTCTTCCTCATTAGGCTCCGTCTCCTTGTCTGCCGAAGGATAATCAAAAATTAGCAATTTATTAGCATCAATCACTTCCTCTTCATCAAGAGACTCCTCCTCAAATTCTGGGGCTTTCTCCAGCATTGCGCTAAATTTCTTTTTAAAGCCCTTATTCCAAGCTAGAAGAGAGTGGAAGTCCAAATCTTGGCACTTGCGAATATTGTTGGCGTATGCAATGTATATGGCATTCTCATAGCATTTCTCGATAATGGAATTAAGAGCTGTGTCAAGAAAATAAGAGACCTTCTACTTTGCACCTTTAATACTACTATTTGATTTAGTCAAGAAGATTCTTTTCCACCTAAACTTCTTCTTTGGAAGCTCATTCTCCTCTGCAATCCGGCCTCTCTTTTATCAGCCTCCCTAAATTTTTCTTATAGAGTCCTCACCTTATCACCTACAGCTTGTATGGCACTTTTCTCTTCATTAAAGGAGGAGGCAAGTTTTCCCTTCTCGGCCATGGCCTTATCCTTCACTTTTGAAAGGTCGATTATGTTGATGTTGACCAACGAAATCTGCTCTTTATTAGGCACCTAATTAGAAGACCCTTGGGCAACCTCTCTAAAGAGAAACATGTGCTTAGCTTCTTGGAATAAGTAACAATTATAAGTTATAACATTATATAGAGTTGAGAATCTAAACTAGTTAAACAGAGAAAGGCACATACTGATAAGAATTTCTTGAGAACGGTAAAGAGGTGATCTTTGGAATAAGAAGAAGACTGTGGCGGTTTAAGAGAAGTAAAAAATGGATAGTGAATGATCAATTGAAGAAGATCGTTAAGTTACTGACATGATTTTATGCTTGAGACTTAGAGGGAAGTGGATCTTATAGGGTAAGAGATAGGCTAAGATCCTTGCATATATGATAAAGAGCTCTAGGAGTTTTGGAAAATGGATATTTAGAAGCAAGTCTTGAGACTGCCCTACCTCTTTTGGCTGCTAAGCAGTTTTCCTAGGAAATTTAAGATTTAAGATCTCGGGACTAGCGTCGATGTCTACATATTGTTCTTCATCAAGAACTGTAGGGGTATGCTCATCCCCAACCTTGAACTTTTTGTTGGGTTTTGAACTGGCAACAGCGGGATCATTGCATGGTTTTCTTTCAAAGTCTTGAACGCTCAAGTAATGGAATCCTATATTAAGAGAGGTTTGGTAACTTGAGTCAAGGCAAGAGTGTCATTTTTATTCCCCTTCTCTTTGGAAACATCACTTATGGTTTCCTTTTCTTTGGAGATAGTAAGTAGGGTAGATAAGCCTAAATCAGAGAGGAAAGCGTATACGATAATGTTACAAGAGGTTTTGTATAAGTTGTAATGGTAACTCACCAAAAGGTTCGAGTAGGACTGGAGAATTAATAGAGAAAGATCTCAACTTTCCCATTACTAATGATCATCTTCCTTGGGCATTGCCTTTAATCATTGGAGGCTCCCTTAATATTTTGTATGACCTAAGGTTATAGAATATTGAAGGAGCTTTGCTTTGTTAGCAGCGTAAGTCTATTGCCCATTATTTTCGATGCTGGAGTTAACGGCTGGATAGTTTCCTGTGCCAAAGAATTTATTTGCTTTGGAGCAGCACTTAAAAGAAAGCACTCATTAGCAGAGAACAATAGAAAAAATGATTAACAAGAAAAATAAACTTATTGGCAATGGGGAAAGTTTCCTTGATGCTAGAATAACACCCAACATAGAAGAACTACATCTCTCATTCCTTGGTCTTATTGATAGTGTCAGTGATTAGACTTTTCGAAAGGGGACGAATGTAGTACAATGGATTATCTTGTTGATCGCCTATTATTGCAAAGCTAACTATAGAATGGAGAACTTCAATGCTTAAGGAAGGAAGTCCGACTTCCCAAGAAAGGACTTCTAGGCATGTCGGGTAAGTATATGCATTTGGAGTAAACTGGATTGGAGTAATGTTTAAATGCTTCACGTGTTTCAAAAGAAATTTAGGAAAAGGAAGGTATGCCATATGTAGATTGGGGTGAAAGAAAAATACCCTTCTAGAGGGTTATAGGTGCTGCCAGTAGGAATCGTAGGAATAGCTTCAATTTTAGTAATACCGAATTGCTCTAAAATAGAGTCTACTTCGGTTGAGTTCTGATATATGAAGGATTCAATAGACGGCTTCCCTTCTTATTAGTAGAGGGTGAAGCCTTGGAACATGTGCTAGTCTTTTTAATGGATTTCTTGGTTGTCTTTTGGGCTCCCATTTTCCTGTCGGGTGATATATTCCAAATCTCAGAAATACTAGTGCTTATTATACAAATGGATTAGTATATACTAAGTCAAAAGGCATATAAGTAGTTTACTTATCACACCAAAATATTAAAAATACAAAGCCTAAACATAGTATTTGCAATACATCAGTGACCATTGAGTAATCAATATCGGTCCATAAAAAACTTGAATTGTTAGGTTGATTATAAGTGTGCAAGTAAGTGTTGAACTTATGTTACTAAAGTAAGCCTATGGGAGTTTACATGAAGTCTGAATAAAAGTTAACATAAAGGTATTTTAAGTACAATACTGCATCAATAAATCGACGACAAACGGTTATATCAATGCCGATGTAGTATAGGTCATCCTATGAAGCAACAGTGTAATGCTGCAACTATGATCAATGTCGAAATAATAAGGATGATGACATCAATAAATAATGCTAAATCTATAAGCAACTTATAAGTTGCTACAACAGTAATGTCGTAAATTATGGTGCCAAATAAAGCTTAATTTACATTAAAGTTGGCTATCAAAAAGATAATAACAAACAGTCAAGCTATCAGTATCAAACGATTAACTCCTAATTATTAATCAACCAAAAATTCCTTCAAGTAACATAGAAATTCAACGTTGAAATAAACTACAGTAATAGATAATTGTATATCTAATCATTAGTATGAGCATCGAAGATGTATAATCGAACCTAAATATCAATTTTAAAATCAACAACCCTAATTAAACCCTAACAATGATTTTGATTCCACATTACCTAATTTTTCATGTTTATCTAATCAACAAAACGAGAATCATACCTTGATTTTAACTTGAAAAACTAGGATATGTAAACAGTTTTTTGAATTTTGACTTCGTTTGCTCGAGTTTTAATTACTGATAAGAGGGGAATGAAGAGGAAACTCTCCACTTATAGAGAAAAAGGAGGACGTATAGTAACCGTCGATTCAGTTCAAATGAACAGTTAGATCCACATGGGATACCAATTGGTGGTAAGCGTTATTAAAAAGATTATTGACTGAAAGGTCAAAGCTTCCAATACACTAAGGGGGGAAAATGTTACTACGATTATTGTTCCGAAGATATGCGACATGCGACATAGTTGTGATACCATATGAATAATCAATGCCGAAAGAATGGTGATGAGCCAATGCTGAAGGCCTACGATGCCGCCCCTCGTTAATAAAGAATAATAGGAAATGTCGTAGGTCATCAATGAAGCTAGCAGTGTCGGATGTCATCAATGTCGCATACCAATTATAACAATTAATGAATGGTATCGAGACAAAGAAATTGGAAATTATGCCACACATTAGCAAGGAAATGACAATACTGGAAATCTCTGTGCTAAAAGCCATCAGTGTTATAACAGCATGATATAGCATTGATGCCGCATCATATTAATGTCATATTCCACCAATGGAGCACTTCTTCCATATAGCCAAAGACCCAATGTCGTCTCTTATTAATACTCTTATCATCAATGCTTCCTATCAACAACGCCACGTGTTATCAATACCGTCTGTTATCAATATCGTTTGCAATCGATGCTATCTGTTACCAATGTCGCTTATTACTAATATTGATCATTGTCATTATTGCCACTTATCAATGTCGTCGCTTATTGATGGTGCATTTTGTGATGACCCACCTTTTCGATCCTTAGAAATTGACACTAATACATCCACGATATTCACATGATCATCCTATTCGAGTTCTTTTTGATACGGGTGCATCTCACTCTTTTAGATCAAAGAGCCTGTTGATACTTTTTCTTTAAATGTTATGTGCTTGATAGCTTCTTTCAGAATTGCGAATTTGGTTGGTGTATCCACAACACTCAGTTTATTTTGTAAAAATGTCAAGATTATTTTATGTGATTATGCTTTCCGAGTAGATTTGCATGTTATGCGTTACATAGGTTTTAGAATGATTTTGGGAATGGATTGGGTTAACCGTTATGAAGCCCACATCTTATGTCCCGAGAGGACTATACATCTTCAACATCGCCAAACTGTTAAGCAGATATCTATTATTCCTAAAGATTCAGATTCCAAATCGGCGGTATCCTTATATTCTCTAAATCCTCATGATGATGATGATGGGGAGGAAGATGTCATTTCCCTCATTCACGTTGTTCGTGAATTTCCTGATATATTTGAACCCATTTTAGGATTACCAACTAAGCGAGCAATTGGGTTCATAATTAATCTAATCCTCGGGGCTCTACCTATCACTCGTCCTCCTTATCATATGTCCAATAAGAAAAATGAGGAGATGCGTAAACAATTATCCGAAATGGAAACAAAATAGTTTATTCGTTCTAGTTCCTCTCCATGGGGAGCTTCAGCTATTTTTGTGAAGAAATCCGATGGTACACTTAGGCTTTGCGTTGACTAGCGCAAGTTTAATGATCTCACCATCAAGAATAAATATCCTTTACCTCGGATTGATGATCTATTTGATCAACTTAGCGGAGCTCGAGTCTTTTCACAGTTAGACTTAGCAACTGGTTTTCATCAGCTTCGTATTGCAGAGGATAACATTCCTTTGACATCGTTCCGTACTCATTACGGATCTTTTGAATGGCTTATTATGTCATTTGGTTTAATGAATGCTCCAGCTTATTTTGTTGCCTTATGAATCGATTTTTCAAAGACTTCCTCAATCGATTTGTTCTCATCTTTATTGATGATATTCTTGTTTATTCTAAAACCGAGGAAGAGCATGAAAAACATCTTCGGATTGTATTGGAAACTAATAGGAACAACCAATTGAAAGCAAAATTTTCTAAGTGCCACTTTTGGTAATCTCATGTGAAATTTTCAGGACATATTATTTTTAAATCCGGAATTTCCATGGATCCTTCAAAGATTAAAGCGATTCAAAATTGGAAGACACCGGAGTGTGTGACGGAAGTTCGTTGCTTTCATGGATTGGCAGGCTATTACCGTCGGTTCATAAAAGACTTCTCTAAAATTTCCATACCTCTTACTAGTTTGACAAAGAAGGGAGTTAAGTACATTTGGTCAGACAAATGTGAAGCTTCTTTTCAGAAATTAAAAGAACTCCTTTCTGATGCTCCTATTTTGTTATTCCCGAAGGAAACTAAGACTTCATTGTTTATACCGATGCTAGTCGTGTTGGTTTGGGAGCCGTTCTCATGCAAAGGGAACATGCTATCGCTTATGCTTCTAGGCAATTAAAGCCTGCCAAGACTAGATATGCCACTCGTGATTTAGAGCTCACGGCCCTTGTTTTTGCCCTTAGAATTTGGCGCCATTGTCTTTTGGGAGAGAAATTTGTTCTCTACATTGATCATAAGTCTTTGATGTACTTATTTTCTCAAAAGGAATTTGATTTGCATCAGCAATGTTGGCTCAAATTCCTTGCATCTTATGAACTTGATATTCTTTATACCCTCGAAAAGGAAAATCATTTCGTCGATGCCCTTAGTTGTAAGCAACAAGCAGTTGTTTCCATGATGATATCCAAATGGAATGATCTCGAGACTTTATCCACTTGTGAGATTTGAGATCGTGAGTCTGATTTATGTTCATCTCTTGTTTTATGTAGCCTTGAGGCTCATCCTTCTCTTTTAGACCACATCCCTGAAGCTCAAAAGCAAGATCCCGAATTGGCTCTTATTAGCCAAAGTTGTAGGGATAAAAATAAGGTTGATGGATTGAAAGACTTTAATATTGATGCTCGTGGAGGTATTTGAAATTTGATAGACTTATTATGCCTAGTGATCTTTGCAAAGACATTTTAAAAGATTCTGACCATTCTAAATTTACCATTCATCCTGGTAGTAGTAAAATGTATGCGGACATGAAGCGATTTTATTATTGGGATGGAATGAAATCTGGTATTGCTAACTTTATTAAGCGTTGCATGACTTGCCAACTCGTTAAGGCCGAGCATCAAAGGCCGATGAGTTATTGCAACCTTTATACATTCCAGTTTGGAAGTGGGATCAAATTTCCATGGACTTTATTGACGGTCTTTCCCGTTCTCGTTTGGGTCATGACAGTTTATGGGTGATTGTAGGTAGGCTTAAAAAATCCGCCCATTTTATTCTCATTCGGTCTAATCGGATCGTACCTCTTCTGGCTAAACTCTATATTAGAGAAATTGTTAAATTGCATGGAGTTCCAACTTCTATTGTCAGTGATCGAGATCCATTATTTACTAGTGGATTTTGGAAGAGTCTTCAAAAAGCTTTGAAAACGAAGTTTAATTTTAGCACCGCTTATCATCATCAGTCCGATTGAAAAAATGAGCATGTGAATCAAACTCTTAAAGATATTCTTCATGTATGTGTTCTTGATTTTGGTAGAAGTTGGGAAGATCATACTTCTCTTGTTGAGTATTCTTAAAATAATAGCTTCCAATCTAGTATTGGTACGGCACATTTCGAGGCACTCTACGAAAGGCCGTGCCGATCTCCTTCTTGTTGGCTTGAGGCCGGTGAGAAGCTAGTTTTAGGTCCAGATTTTATTCATGAGTCCACAGAAAAGATTGACCTTATTCATCATAGGATGAAAGAAGCTCAAAATAGACAAAAATCCTATACCGATAACCGAAGAAGGAAGTGTTTCACCTACGAAAGGTGTGGTGCGTTTCAGTCAATCGGGAAAATTAGAACCTCGATATATTGGTCCATTTCCCATCAACGAACGCATTAGTTCTGGGGCTTATCGTCTTTTATTACCAGCTCAATTTTCTGTTATTCATGACGTTTTCCATGTCTCTCAACTATGGAAATGCCTTAGGGATTCCGATTCTATTCTTAAGCCCGGTGTTATTGAAGAATTTGAAGTATCACCTAATTTGACTTATAAGCAACATCCTATTCGTATCATTGCTACGGAGGTTGGACGCCTTCATAATAAAGATGTTTCGCTTGTGAAGGTTCAATATTCCTCAAATCTCAAGGATTGTTCTTAGGAATCCAGAGAATTCATCGAGCGAACACATCCGGACTTACTCTTCCATGCTCCTCAAGGTGAACTTCTTACTTAAATTTTCCTTTTGTGTTGTTATGCCTTAATGTGGTTGTTACTTTTTATTTTCTTCTTAAGTATTGCGAGGACGCAATTTCTTAAAGGAGGGGAGCCTGTAACAACCCGCCTATTTTATGATTTGTATCCTTAAATGTTTTATTTAAATATAGCATCCTTAATCGGATTAAGGTCCGAAACGATACTTTTAATAAACAGTCGAATTTGGACTCGAGACCACTTCATTGAGTTCAAAATGGCATTTACGACCTTTTTGAATATAAACATCGATATGTTTGAAGCTGATTGGGATTGGGTATTTTCATTTGGGCTTTGGGTTTGGTTCTAGCCCACTAACCCAATAAGATAACCCAAACCCTTTACCATATACTACTCCTCTTCCTTCATTCATTTCATTTCTAAATTTCCTAACACTTTCAAGCTAAAAGGAAAATAGGGGAAAAGATAGGAAATTAAAAATTCCTAAACCCTAGTTTTATTAGGAGATTCAAACTCAAGTCCAAAATCAAAGAGAAGCTTAGGTAAGCATCCTCTTCATCTTCTCCATCTCAATTCCTCTTCAATTTTCAGAAATTTCCTATAAACTAATTTAGGAAATATTTACCTATGATCATAGACTGGAGCTTCTAGAGTTGAAGTTGAAGAGTGGTTGATCTTCTTTTATTTTAGAGCTTCTCATTCGTTGTTTTTGGGTTTAAAGGTGAGTTTATGAACTCACATCTATGTCTATACCTTTGATAGTTATTAGATATGAATTCCTAACATCAATTTCATATCCATTTGCTTTTGAATTGAATTAGTTTGGTGAATTTTTCAATTTCTGGTATTTTGAACTCAAAATCTATGAAAATCCTTATATGGATGTTTGGACATGTTGTTTGGCGATGAGTCTATAAGGCTGGGTTGTCGCTTGGCATAAATCCCTAGCCATTGTCGCTCATTCGATCGCTTCCGATATGATTTGGCCATCAAAGGCCTAGGCAAAAATCTTCCCTTGAGCTTCAGCATAGATATCTGGTAAAGAACTCAGACATCGGGGTAGTCGGAATAAAAATTCCAGACTTAAAGCTTAGACATCTGAGCTTATTTCCCAGACGTCTAGGCGATATGGAAGAAAATTTCCAGACCTTCAGCTTAGATGTCTGGGAAAACCACCAGACGTCTGGAGCTGTTAAGTTCAGCCAATTTGCATGTTTTATGTGGGTTTTCATTTTATATCGATTTTTGGTTGATCCAATTAGTTGTTATCACTTATCATCGACTTTGATGACTTCTTTCTGGATTTTTGGGAATATCCATTTGATGGATTTGATATCGATTTTTATGGTTTTGATTGACTTCATCTAATGTGAGTTTTTGGTGATAGATTGTTTCTACAATCATTTCTGTGATTTTTCACTTTAAAATATAAAGGTTTCTATACTAGTAGTAAATACTCAAACTCTTTTGCAAAACATGATTTCAATAATTACTTTCAATACAAAGCTCGTTTTTAAAACTGTTTTCCGATCTATTAGTATAGATAAACCTTTACCTCATTCTTAACAACGGCTTATTTGAGTTTCAGGTTCCTCTGGCATACCGTTATACTATGTCGTTGCACCGGCTCTATGGGATAGCGTCTCGTTTGTGATACACATGTTGGTGAGTTTTCATGCTCCCATTTGTGAAAGGACTCCACCCTTTTGTGTTTTCTGGATTTCTAATTATTGATTTCTGGAATTTATGTTTCACCATTTATTGCGAACTGGCATTGATGTGTTTTGGCAATATTTGAGGTTTGGTTAATAAGCTAAAGAATTTGACATTCTTTTTGGTGTTTGAGAAGATTTGAGATATTCTATGATTTTCGTTGTCATCATATATTTCTGTTATATCTCTTATCCTATCTCATTTTATATGATATTTATAGCTAGACTGATCCGTTTATTATTTTCGTCTTAAATAATACTCGGGTCAAACCGAGGTGCTTCTACTTGATTTCTTATCGAGGTCCATCATTTGACTTTTGGCTAACTACTTTAGGTTAGTAGTTTTTGCTTTTATACATTCGTGATAGAGACTCCTTGATGTATACATATTCTTTTGTCTAGCACTTGTACCTATTCTTTTGTTATGTAGTGGATCTTGTATGACCACTACATTGATATAGACTTCTATGTGTTATATTCATATATATTTTCCGCCTTAGTGACATGAATATCTGTGATTGATTTATGTTATGCTTATTTTATATTTGTTTTTGAAGATCACATAGCCATTATGTAGTAGTTTTGAGTTTGTAACTGATGTGTTAGATTTCCTCTTGAAATGAAATGCATATAATACTATCTGACATATCGGTACTCGCACAATACAATTACACAGATGGTCGCCCCTCAACGGCCATATTCTTCGTGCTGGTCAATGGCATTACCCCGTAGTGTCCTTGGCTAGTATGAGTATAGAGGTGGAGCATCATATCAAGATTTAATTATTTAAACAATCTCAAATATTCAATTTAATTACCCAATAGATCGTTATATTTGAAATTCAAATTATTTAACTTATAAAAATAACTTTCTAATATTTAAAATCAATAAAATATTTCAAATTCAAATGATCAAAATTCTAAATCGTTACATTTTCCCCCAAAAAAAATTCGTTGCCGAAATTTCCAAGGTAAGAAAATTCCCCCAAATCCATTAACTTTTTTAAAACCAATTTGGTGTAATATATTCCAATCTCTTTTAAGTCTTTAACTTCATCCATCGATACCAACTAATTTCCATCCGCTCAACCTTTTTAGGTTATAACTCAAATCAAACTTTAGTTATCAAAAAAAATTCCTAAATTTTCAAAAAAATTCTTACTCTTAAATTTACGAAAAGTTTCACCAGCATCTCCTTTGCATGGCTCAATTGGAAAAATTTACATTGTATATAATCATAAATATACATCTCATCTTCAAGGATGAGGCATCCCATAAAATATAAAAATATATTATGCATTCGAGATGTGTACCTTATTTTAGTATAAACAAGCATATACGACCAACAAAATGTGAAAGCAAGCTTCAAATGCAAAGCATACGCCATCTACACCTATTAATCACTAAGAAACCGATGAGAATATATATATATATATATATATATAAAGCAATATCAATATATAAAATATAGAATATACAATAACTATATGCAAATGTAGCAGGAGACACCATCAAACAAATAATATCCATCCAATTTATTCATATCCAATTCATTCATGCCAATTAATTTTTGTCCAATTAATGTACATTAAATTAATCTATATTCAATTTATTCCCATCAACTGATTTACATTCAATTTCATTCAATTATTAATATTCGCTTTATTCTCATTTACTTTTCTTACGTTCATTAAAATTCAATCTATGCCTAGCAACATTTCATTCCATATTCAATTTACTCGGAATATTTCTTTAATACTAACTACACTTAACATCCATTCCATAAAATTATTTACTTAAGTTCATTTTATACAACACTTCTTATTTTCATTATCATTCAACACTTAAGTTCATATGTAATTCTATCAAACAACATTCTAACCATATTCACTTCATTTTACAAATCAAATTCATATCCATTCCAACTTAAGTTTTATTTCATTCTACAACTCAAGTTCATTTTCATTTCACTAATTTACTTTATTAATTCATCTAATTCATTTCAAATCAATTCAATTTCATTTAACCGTTCTTAAGTTATACTTCATTTTATTTAATTCATTTCATTAACTCAATTTATTTAACTTTACTTAAGTCAAATTTAAATTTCATATCTCAATTACAAAATTTCCTTTCTTATCTACACCATTTTCAAATTAAAAGTTCACAGAGTTATTTTCATATATTCATCAAATCATACTTGAAAATTATTATTTTTAAATCAAAACTTGCTTTCCCTAAACACAACTTCAATGCAAAATCATTAAGGTAGCAACTCATCACTTAGAAACTTGAAAATGAATGTCGATGATGTTGTAGTCATCACTAGAATTATTTTCCAACAACCAAAGTGAGTTCAGTTCTTCCTATTTTTTTAATTCCATTTCTATATATTTCTACCCAAAATATTTTTAGAATAATACTATTACCATCTTTCCAAAAGAATTTAAAAAATATTAAATCAATAGAGTTTAAATTCTCAAATTCCTTATTTTAAATTCATTTTTATTTACAAATAATATTTATAAATATATTTAGGCAATTTCATTTCCTTTCCATTTATAAGTCACATTATAGATCATATATATATACTCTCACTTCTTATGTAATACTATTTCACAAAAATTGATCATTTTAATTCTAATCGATATCATATAGTTCATATTTATAATTACACTTTCTTACATAATTTATTTCAGACGTTTATCTTATTTATATTATAATAATAACAACTTTTATTAGAACAACAAACCAAATGATAATAAATAAATATTATCATTCACTAACTACCAAACATGCCATATAGAGCTATAATAATTTATAAAAAATTATTCTTATATATAAAATATAATTTAGGTAAATTATTTCATTTACCAATTCTCAAAACATTATTGTATCGGTTTACCTTGTTTAAGAATTTAGAAACCCATAACTATATCGAGCGTCCCAGGCATAGACCAAAATTCATAAGTCATTCAATAGTTAAATCAACACAATATATAAAAAAAATTATCAATAACAAATATGCTCTCCTATATATAATACACTCAAAATACATAATAAGGCATTCCCTTACCTTGTCTCTTAAAAGGTTGCCCACAAAGCCAAGATTCTCGCTTAACCTTCAGCCCAGATACCAGCTGTAATGACCCGCCACTTTATACAATTCAAGCTGATAGTACACCACACATGTCCAACCCAAATTGAATGGAAAGACTGATCGTTATGGGGAAGAACGAAGAAACAAAAAGAGAAGAGAAATTAAAAACAATATAGAATCTCACAACCACAACGGAAACAATATAAAATATAATATCAATGATCTTTACAACAGAGAAGCTGTTACATACTTACATCCATCAGAGTATAATAACAAATCACAATCATCGGCCTGGGCATTTATAACAACATGTCCTCACAAATGTTAATGATTTCAACAATAAAGCAGCGGAAATAAACCATATATGTGAATATGACATGTAGACCTCAAGCTCATCTCCTGAGCTCCCATACATCCACAGCAATCTAAAAATATGCTCGATTTGACCCCAGCATTACAATAAAATGACACCGGAGTCAGTCTGGAAAACCAGCGTAAGAAAACACATCCAACCAGATTTTTAAGTTCAAGAAAACCTTTGAAAATCAAAAGTATCTCGTAAGACCATGTCGCGTATAAACACGGGGGGGGGGGGGGGGGGGGGGGGGTTTACCTTACGATAACCAAAACATTTCATATGAAATTCTCTGATATAATTACAATGTCCAAGATACAAAAAATTATTAATCTTAGCCGAAATTGAAACATTAATCAAATTTCAGTAGAATAGGCATACAACTAAATATCATAAAGGCTCATATTAGAGAATGGAATCTATACTATGACAAGGTAAGGAACTACCTTCTGAAGGTACATCTCCGGATAAAATGCATCGGGGTCTGACAAGAACATCTTGTACCTATGCCACATAGGACTAGCCTACCACTTGACTAGTAGTACCAAATATGATCAACACACTCATTAATGGGCCCCGAATTACGTGCATTGATGATAATCGATCTAGATTTGGAATGACCATACCCTGATCAGAGCGACCCACTTGGCCCTGTTACATGCCCGATTTTTGTCATTTCCCAATGGATGAGGCTCGAGGCAATGTTTTACCTTTATATAGCACTTCCCACTTGGAATGCTAACACTGCCCTCCAGGCAAGAATGCGATACCATCATTCATCCATACAAGTTTGTTTTGGGATTGAACGAAACACTAAAGAGCTCCGTCTTCAATTCGATTATCTTCTAAATATCTTCACTTCGAAACGCTTGAGTTGGATCGAAGAGGTTTTCAGATAACTTATCCGATCCCGATGTCCTCGAATTAACTTTCGATACTTTGTAGTAAACTCAACCCAAGTTCTTTAAGAAAGAAATAATCAATGATAAGAGCGGAGATCACCTTCTAACCGTTAGTGGATGGATTTCCTTACCATTGTCCTAAGAGAACAAAATGAGATTTATACGCACAGTACAACATCATTGGAGATGATCGTGCCATATAACTCACGTGTTTCTCCTAGACGTTTCCAAAATTACGCTCTGGGTTCAAATTTGATATTCGGTTATTTAACTATCAAAAACACACATCCAAATCAGGGATTTATTTAAATGAAGCAACCAACAGTGGTTAAGCACATAAGCAACCACTAGCCTCCTTAAATAATCTTTTATTTTGAATTCACTTTGTAAATACTTGAATCAAAGTTCTTCTTTCAAATATATATATACATACATACATACATATATATATATATATATATATATATATTCACAAATCCCTATATTTCGATACTTGGAAAATATACATATGCTTATCTTAACGTATAAGTATATTCACCAACATTGAGGAAGATTTTCTTTTTATACAATTCTAAATCATTTATAACTCCGTTATAAATTTCTAAACCATTTACAAACCATTTCATAAATCTCAAAGAATCATTATGCTCTCTCTAATCAATTTAAATCACTTACACATTCTTTTTATACATAAACCCTTATTAGATGCTTAAAACCATTTATAAAAACCCCATTTCTAAATTCATTTTTAAACATCTAAACACTTATTAAACTCATTTTACCCTCTTTCAATCTTCCTTTATGTTTTTCTCAAACCATGTTATATGATTCCTCTTATAGAACTCACATCTGTTTCTAAACCCTATTTATAAATCTCGATAACATTTATAAATATATCTGAATCATTTATTTAAAAACTATTATATAATAGTAAACATTAAAATAAATAAATATTAACTTTAAAACATGTTAAAATAATAACTAATAAATTCCAAAACATCCAAAATAAAACATTTATAATGTATCTTTAATATTTTTATAAATATTAATATTAATTTCCAAAATTTTATGGATAAATAATTATACTTAATTTCAAACCATATTAGTATTTTAAAAAATTAACTTTTCAAAATATTAAAATATTTATAAACAATTTTAAAACAATATTAATATAAATAATCAACATTTAAAACATAAATATATTTTCTTGATAAAAATCCATACATAAGTTTTCAACAAAATCAATCCCATATCGATAAAATTATATTTTATAAATCTCCTTCTATTTCATAAACTTCCTTTCACAAACCCCTTTTATTTAACAACTCCATTTATAACTCTATTTCCTTTATAAATCTCACTTGTTCATAAACCCCATTTAAAAACATCAATCACCATTTGTTTTTAACGTTTCCCCCATATGGATAAATTCCTTTTTAAATCTCTTTCTATTTATAAAACATCGTTTAACATTCCTAAATTTACCCTTGCCTTCAATTTCCAAATTCCACATCTTATAATAAATCCACCGTTTGATTATTTCTCCAATCTATCAAATGACATTGGTTTCCTTTTAATTTATAAAACCCCGTTTTTAAATTTATCCCTCCATAAAGAAAACATGATTTTATAAATCTTCACATTATTTGTAAATCGTCACTTTATACTTTATTATCTTTGTAAAATTTCATATTTATAATAAATCTTAATATTTGTATATATTGTATATATCACTTTATGTAAAATGACTAATAAATATTTACCAAATATTTCCATTTTATTTTTAAAACTACATTCCTTTATTAAGATTTTAAAAATCTCTATTTAAATTATTTTATAAAATTATAAATTTTTAATCTCAAAAAATTCATACACTTTAGTTCAGAATAAATTTCTTTTTTATATAATTCAAGAATAATTGTTGAAAACATTTATGGTTCACGGGATCACTTATAATCCCTTTTAAATCAAATTCATTATTTTCTAATATTTTAAAATATCAAAATAAGGCTCGGTGCTACCTAAGCATTAAATAGGAAAAATCATATGCGACGTCAATTTTGGCGTCCAACATATCATATATCAAATTATATGAAGAAAAAAAATCGACAGTGTGAGGAATCTTGTTGGATCCCTCCAACCTATCATCCTACATCACATAGAGTATGTGATCAAATAATATAAAAATCGACCGCTTCGAGGCAGGATCATATATAAAGGGTCATTCGCTCTTACACAAGAATGTAATAGGGTCTCATCCACTCCAGGGGCAGGAATATATCCAAAGCAACAATATAAATTAGTAAATCATCCAAACAATCAATAATAGTCAAAAATAAAATATTCGCAAATTCAATCAAAAATATTGTCAACTAAAAATATTTTTGGTTAACGAAAAAGGTGAGATTAACTCACATTGATTTCAATTTCGTCAAAACATTTCAATTTGAATTAGAATTGAATGACGTTCAATTTTAACCTAAATTCCTACTAACTCTGATTTTATCCAATCCAACTACATAGTGACGTACTTGCTGATACAATGACAACACAACTCGTTATGTTCAATTCCGACCTCGTATGGGATAGTTGTATATTAATTAACTTTTGAAATAATTAAATTAAAATTAACTTAACATAGTTAATAAAAAATTTAAACCTTAATCTCCTCTCTTCCACGTTTCCAGACTATGCTTGTGAATAACGCGACTTCGAGCTTCGATTTCATCGTGTCGTTTATCCATACACCGTCGCATCACCAAGGGAGGAGGGCCAAACCCTGGCGCTTCCCTTGACATCGAACTCGCTTTCATTATCACCACCAACACCAGAACGACGAATTTTTTTGTCGCCATTCATTCAAAAAATCCTGCCTCTACAGTCCCTCGTTCGATGATCCACCCTCATAAATGAACTCCTCACCCCTTACCTAACTTTCTTTAGTTGGTTGTTTGGCTTGAATCAACCATAATTTCCGAGAACATCCCTGGCGTTGTATTTGTGGTTGGTTTAAACAAAAAAGGTGAATTTCTCTTTTTTTTCATTTCATGATTGACGTAAATGTTAAATGAAAGGGGAGGTATGGTTTAGAACGTGGGTATGTATGGTCTGTATAGGGTTGGGTATGGGATAAAGCATGAGTGAATATCAGGAACACACACACACATATATATAAGGAATATATATACACATACATACATACATATATATAATTCTAAAATATTCATCCTTAAACGTCCGAAAATCTCGAACTTCAAATGAGGCGTGTCGCCTGATGTTCTATATGTTATACGCTTATTTCGAACGTAATAGAACTATTATTGAGACCCAATTCGATCCAATACAGAAGGTAGCCTTTCAAACCCAATTATTATATAAATTATCTAAAATAATTTCTAGGCATTTTGATTTTGCACTCCCAAACTATACATCCAATTGTCAAAAATTCGATGGCATATAATAATTCACTATTACCGGTTCAATGAAACTAGTTTCGTCGAAATCTGAGACAATGCCCTAGAAGGCTATTTTGACACGTTAATTAAAATGGAATATAATTAAAACCAAATAATCAATTTTACATCTAAATTAAAAGTTTACTACCTCCATTATTGTCTAAATAGAATTTTAATTCAATTTTTGAAATCATTTTCATTCATATTCAATTTAAGATTTAATTATCTAAACAATTCCAAATATTCAATTTAACAATTTAATTACCCAATAAATCGGTATATTTGAAATTCAATTTATTTAACTTGTAAAACTAACTTTCCAATATTTAAAATCGATAAAACCTTTCAAATTCAAATGGGTAAAATTCTAGGTAGTTATAACAATTATATTAAATTCATTCTTTCATTTAAAACATTATATGATTATTTTACATTTTGAAGAGAAAATAAATCCATTTTTTTACTTTAGGTCATGAATGATACACACACACACATGTGTGTGTGTGTGTATGTGTGTGTATGTATATGTGTATATGTATATATATGTATGTAAATGAAATTAACATACAGATACAAATTCTAGGCATATACCATATCGATATATGGATTCGTGATAAATAACTAGTCTAACTACATATGATAACTTGGTAAAGTGAATATGTAAATATGTAAATAAGCATATTACGTCTACTATAGCCTCAGATGACACCTTGAATGTTGAATCGATTGATTCCTTTTGAATATGAAGTCAAATCCTTCAAGAAAGAGCTACTCGACTAAAATATCTGCACATGGTTGTTAAAATTTGATTCGATCTTGTGTTTTGAAGCTTTAATTGATGGAGGAAGTAGGGTTATAGTTTCGACTAGAGGTAAGCCTAAAAGTGAGGAGTTGGAAGTGTTTGCAAAGGAGAGAAAAGCAGGAGCAAATTGTGGATTCGAATCCATTATTTCTCTACCATTTCAAATCCCACTCAAACCAAATCCCTTCTCCTACACATCTATATCCAATAATATCTTTCCGCTTTATAAGCCTCTGTGTCGCTCAAGCCCAATCAGATAATAATATTTAAATCCAATTTAAATGTACACCGATATCATATATCGATACATGCACATACAACCTTTATGCACACATTGTTTTCAATATTGATCAACACAAATAAAATTTTATATTAATATTTCAAAAATATTAATTAATTAATTGATTTATAACAATTATATTTGATTAAATTAGGTGGTTGTCCGAGTATTTAAGTTTCAGTTGTATGAATCTTATGTGCAAATTCGGTCAGCGATTAGTATCGAACAATGTAAATATTAAAGTTCACACGTCAGCATAGCTAGTGATTGACATTATGGACAAATTTGTCGCTATATAGTTTTGGTAAAATTAAAATTTACTTATTTTAAATGTTACCAAGTAGTAAACACTATTTACACCAATTTTCTTCATCAAAACTATATCGCATTAGGGCTTATAGAATTTGGTAACGGTCAAAATATCAATATTGTACATATTCAACTTTGTAGTCCAAACACAAAGTCCTTGGTTCAATAATAATAATTATTATTAGCTGACCTGCTCTTACCAAAGATTTTGACTTTGAATTTACTTCAGTTAACCGTGATACTAATCTCATATAACCGAGGAGATGAATTCTCTAATGAATAATGTTCACTTCCAATATTCCACTCGACCCAACTATAGTCATTTGATGGTCACCATGCCATGATTTAACTATAATCAACATATTGAAACTCAATCCCAAGTCAAGAGAATTGGACAACAACGTGATACCAATATTTTATGTTTGACCTAAGTTATATTAACCAATAGAAAACTATCATCTGAGTTATTCCATATTTATCTAATAACTATCAGTGTGTAATCCCTTGGTGCCCTCAGCAGCCATGAGTAACACACTGTTCAAAATTTGGATAGCTTTACATATTATAGTCTCAATGGATGTATCGATATCTAAACTCAATACATCTTGACTAGGAATATTTAAAACGATGTATTTATTATATTATGATAAATTGCATATGATTACAACATATTATAATTACTATCACAAAAACACACCAATTATGTATTTTCCATTAAATATACTTTTAATTAAATAAATAATTAATATAACATCTTATATCAAGTATATACCAAAGAAAAAACACCTTTTATTTCGAAAGAGATTTTATTAGAGTTAATAATTTAATGTAAATTACATAATTGTCCTTAGGACATATCCCTAACTCTATCACCACTATTTCCGTTATACTCACTTTGATAGCCTCTATCAACAACCTCAAACTATCATACACTTATTATTAGTACATATAGTATTGATGCATTAAATTATTAACCAGTGTTTCTTGATATTCTCTACACTAAACTATACCTTATTTAGAAGGA